>OZ005655.1:192907495-193507495 GCA_963930645.1 Salticus scenicus | reverse complement strand
ATCATATACTAATATGATTTAGAAGTTTGATAAAAATATTTTAGAGCATATAATAGTAAATCTATCATTTTTAACTGTTACGTTACCTGAAGAATTATTTTTGTTTAAACGGGATAGAGGAGTTTCATTATTATCATTATTTTCTTCTTTTAAGAATGCTTATAATATTTCCAATTCTTCCGGTAGGTTAGTGAAATTAGAAAAAATAATGTGTGAGAATATTACAACTTGTAGAATAACTATGCAAATTGTAAACATTTATTTGAAAAAATAGGTTATGTTAAGCAATAATTTACACCCATTGAACAAATTTACTTTTTTGTATTACAAATAACAGTTGGTTCCATGAAAAGTCTCTTAAATAAAAATTCGATGAAGTACTTTATATATATCTGTATATATATATAAATTACGTGTCACGATGTTTGTCCGGGGTAAACTCCTAAACTATGGAACCGATTTTAATGAAATTTTGCACACTGTGTGCAGTTTGGTCCAACTTGAGAGATAGGATAGTTTTTATCTCAATTTATTGTCACAATATTGTTTTATTGCAATTATTTGTTAATTATAGACCTTTATTAAAGTTGCTCCAAAATATCTGTGAGTTCCATTAATTTAATTGTTGCCAAAAACAAATACGAGTTCTTTTTCTTTCGACATAAAAATAAATACATTTAATCAAACGTGAACGTTAAAAAATTATAAAAAGTTAAATTATGCATCTCACGAAAATTGACGTCATAATCAATTTAAAGATTTTATACACATTGATAAAGTGCTAATGTAGTTCTATCATAGATATAGTAATATATATATAGATCTCTCATCCCCATGTTATCGTACAAAAATTTTTGATGCCGAAAAAAAAATAAATAAAAGCTTTGGAAACAGCCATTAAGTGGTATTGAAAAAAAAAAAAAAAAAAAAAAAAAAAAGAAAGAAAGAAAGAAAAGAAAGAAAGAAATATGAATTTGAAACTGTATCTGGAGTCTTTCATTCCCCTTTAGCAAATAAATTATTCATAAATTTTATTTTCTAAAATATTAGTATGTATTCCCGTGTGTATTCACTCGGGGAAAGACGGCCATATTTTGGTAAAAACGTCGTCTTTTCCCAAATGAAAAGGAATAACTTTTTTCTCCCCAATGATCACTCTATTCTATATATGCTATACTATATCTATGAGTTCTATACGCAAGCGAAGTGTGACTCACTGACCGTCTGTGCAGCCAAGAAAAAGATTTCCTATGTTAATTGCCCACTGGATTTTTTGTAAGAAATTACTAAAAATCGAGGAAATTTATTTCCCGATTTTAATCCGTATATTTGGGTATAGATGTGTATTAGTTATCGCGGGTGTTAGATTGAATTATTTTGCTGTCAAATTGACAAAATTTTAATTTTAAATTTCAAAACTCTGTCGCCCTTGGCTTTTATTATTATTATTATTATTATTTGGCGATCAAAAGCGTAACATGCCAGATGTATGCATTGTACGAAATGTAATATGTATTATTCATTGTACGTATGTATGACATGTAATATGTATTGTACGAAATATTGTTTCATATTATTCATTACTCTTTTAATATAAGTTGTTAAAATAACCATGATTTTTGAAAGGCATTAAATATTTTCGCCAGATAATTTGGCGATATTCTTTTTTTTTTTCGCCAAGGATTACAGAAATCAAATCTATTCCGCTGCAAAATATTAGTATCTTACATCAGATATTTTATTTAGACATTTGAAAACAAATTTGACTTCAAACTATGATAGAATATTTACCATTTTCCTTTTAATTAGTATATTATTAGTATATTAAAACTTAAAAGCATGGTATATAAAAAGTTTTTTTTTTTTTTTTTTTTTTTTATCTTATAATTATTCTTATCTTAATCCTCAATATGTTTCCCATCTTTATTAACTTGAATTTACTATTAAAATTTTAACATACTCAAAAACTTCTCATCACTTCGCTAAAATACACTAAACTTTTCCAAAATCTTTTTCTATTTAAAATGATACATGTATTTACATTAAATGTCCAATATGTCATAAGATTTCCAATTTTAAAGTTTTAAAATATTTATCAAATTTACTTATTTTTCTGGTTTAGCTTTATTGTTTTCCTTTTTATAACTACAGCTGTTGCCCTCTTTAAAATATTTAAAATGATGAGGTAATTTTATAGTAAAATTATCCATTATAGCATATATTATATTTCACTCCTCCATAAAAATTTATTTTAAAATCGTCTGTTTCTTTTATACTTTTATTTTAATAGAATTTTAATAGAATTTAATTTATATATTAGTCATTTTAGCAATTTTATCCAAAGTAGCATTAGAAATAATATATATCACTTCTCCATTAAAATTTATAGGACCCTACAATAAAATTAATTTGTGCTTAATATCAACACTACGAAAATTTTTATCAATCGCTTCCAAATTTTGACCTAAGTTTCAAATCTCAACCCTGTGGGTTTTTACATCGGCTACAACGTTTTCGTCTTTGTTCGTAAATAATAATTTGACTGTACTAAATAGTTTACAGCCGTGTAATTCAACGTATAACTTAGTCACAGCAACGCGTGGCCGGGTCTGCTAGTATATATATATATATATTCCGCAAGATAATTGCATACAATCTAGAAAAATTAGTAAAAGTTATGTGTATATAACCGAAATTATATATATATATATATATATATATTTAATTTTAAAGAGGACACATTATGTAAAAAAAAAAAAAAAAAAAGAAGAAGAAGAAGAAGAAAAGAAAATCATATTTTAACAAGATACATAATTTATTTTCCTTGTTAAATAATGTTTATAATTTTACTAACTCTCAGGAAATTATTATTAATATTATAATATCAATCTGTGACAATTTTAGAACTCCTGATATAGCTATATATCAACTGAATATATTTATTTAATAAAATGGTTTATATTTAGTAATAATTTGCACTTTTGAGTAAATTAACTTTTTGTTATATACTCATTGAAATTGCTTTAAAAAAAAAAAAAAAAAAAAAAAAAAAACTTACAGGGGTCGTACTCTCCGCCCTTTTTTCAGGACACTCTCACGAAGGAGAAAATTGAAAATTAATTACTACCACTATTTCTATAAAATATTTTTTTTTTTTTTTACCCTGTATAATAATTGCCCATTGCTCTAAACATACCAGAAGTATTTCTGCATGAAATTAATGGTGACAAAAAAGGCAAAAAGTTCTTGATTCTGAGAGTGTCCTGAAAAAAAGGGCGGAGACTACGAGCCCTGAACTTAGTAAAGTACTTTAAAGAAATAAATATACTATTTGTGTTCTAGAAGATCATTGCTTCTGATTTATAACTTCGGTAAAAGTTTGTGTTTTAGAGTATATAACTTAAAATAACTTGTAAATGATTAGCACGCTTTTTAAAATATTATTACATAGGTGCCAAGTCTCCTGTTTTTGGCGGGAGACTTCAAACTGGAAAAGTTTTATAGCTGTTTTCAGTAATATTAATTGTCGAAAAAATATATAACTTATTCCATTTAAAAATACTGGTGTCAATTCTGATTTAAAAGTTTAAAATGTTGGCAACTCTGTTATTCTTGTTTAAACAAGACAGATGATTTTTATTTTAGTTATTTTTCCTCAAAAATGGTCGTAATATTTATAATTCTCTCGGTAAATCACTGAATTCTTGAAAACTAATGTGTGACTTGTGACAAAAGTATTTAAACTGAAAATATTTAGCTAACATGGTTTATCTTAAGAAACAATATACATTCATTGGGTTTGAAATACTAATAAAATATTTTTCTAAGAAAATTATTTCAAATGAAACTTCAGTAAATTAGGTTGTACAATATATAAATAGAAAAATGTATTCTGGAAAATTATACGATATAGAAGATTTAATAAAAGTATACTTTAGTGTAAATAACTAAAAAGATTCGTTTTAAAGCTTTGGATGTTGTAAGATGCAGAGATATTTTTTTTCTTGTTAAATACTGTTTATGATATTTCTAACTCTCAGGAAATTATTATTGAATATTTTAATAATGATATGTGAGATTTTTACAACTTGTGATATAACTGCTGCATATAACTTGAATATGCTTATCTGATAAAAGCTAATCATAATTTACACTTTTTCAGTAAATTCCCTTTTTTTGTAATATAATGATTAAATTTAATCTCAAGAAAATTATTTTTAACAAAGTACTAGTAAAGTACTTTATAAAATGAATATATATGCATTCAAGACGATCATTGCATACATTTAAAACTTTGATAAAATTTACTTTAAGGTGTATAATTCTTTCTTTCTTTATTTCTTTATTTAAGGTTTGTATGCTATCTGAAAATTTCTTCTAGTTTAAACAAGATGGAAAATTTTTAGTTTTTTTTTTTTTTTTCCTCAAAAATTATATTTAATATAGCTCATTCTGTCAAGAAATTGTATTTTTATTTTAAAAGAATAATGTTTGACAATATTACATTTTGTAAAATAACAATGATTACAATCTCAGATACCATACAATGAGATTTTTCAAAATTGTTTTAAAAAAAATTTTATATAGGAAATTGCTGTTACGAAAAGCATGATACTTAAAACACCTTATAAAATGTTAAATAAAAAATAGCTCTAAAGTTTTTGCAGGAATTATTCTAGAAAATTGTTTGAAAAAAAAAAAAAAAAAAAAAAAAAAAAAAAAATGACAGGAATGATTTCCATGGATGGCGTTTTCATCCGAAATTTGTGCGTGAAAATAATATAGATCTTAGTAAATATAAAAGACATTTACAAACATTAATTAAATGAAGTCTAAATCTTCCAAAAAGTTATTATTCATTTTCAACTGTCATGAAAAGAATAATCATTAAAATTAAATTAAATAGTTGCAAGTATTTAAATAAATATTAATAACTGATTTTAAATACATTTCGTTTCTTCTCACGTGAGAACCGAACTTAAAATATGTCCTATTATATAAATGTTTTCACTAAGGGATTTTTACTGAAAAGTTAAATATTTATCAAAAAAGAAAACTACAATCCTGATGGCCTTTTACAATTCGCCAGACGCCAGAATAACCTAAATTAATAAATGCAAAAATATGGCATTTTTGAAAAGAGAAAAATCACTGCCAAACCTCAACGAAATTCTTAAATTTCACAAAAAGTTTGTACAAAATTTTCAAGCAATAAATAAATAATAAAAAAAAAGTTGTGTATGAAGCAATAATTAATTACAAGAAGAAATTCTTGTGCTAAATGTAACAACAAATTCTGATTTCAATAAAAAATGAATATATTTTTAAGAGTGTTAGTGAAATAAATTAGCGGCTAAGCAATTGAACGGGTAGTTTTTAAATGTTTAAAAATTTTAAGTCAAACGGGATCGTTACGGTATCAATTCGAAAAATAAAATAAAATAAAATTATTTAATTAATGTGAATATTTTTTTTTACTATTATTTAATATGAATGTGTATAAATATGTTTCTGCTTTTAACTTCAAATTTGGCACGACAATGTATCACAATTTTTTTTAATTTTACAACCGCAATATAGTACCACAAGAATTGCATACAAGAAAAAAAAATGCAAGTTAAGCATAAATATATATATATATATATATATATTTGTTTAAAGAACACCTAAAATACCACAATAGAATACGACAGTATACAGTACAGTTAAATGTTTTGCTCTTCCAGCCCTGAGCCCGGACCTGAGCTCGCGAAAACATCTAAGTCCTGGTGACAACTTTATTATTATAAATAAATAAATAAGTAAATAGAAAGAAACAGGATTAAACAAGATATTCTTGAATAATTAACTAGTTAATAGTTCTCCCAAAAAATTACTGTGTTACGAATGTTGTATTCCACCACTTATTTTTAATGGTTATTTATGACGTTCAAATAGGCATGAATTCAAACCGCTCGTTTATATGAAACAAAGGAATTTTTCAGTCAATATATTTAGAAGCATGCTCAGCTTAATAAATAAATAAATAAATAAATAAATAAATAAAAAGCTGTAAATTTTGTGTAAAATTTCTAAAGATGCCCAGGGAGAGAATTTTTTGTATCCATTTGGAGCGAAACAAAATTTATCTGATATTCAGGTACAAAGAAAATAAATTAAGAATATACAAGTATAGTTATCTAGAAACATAATGTAAATTATATTTGTATTTTTAAGCCTTGCATTTATTTTTGAAATATTGAAATAATCTGCAAAGTTTTAAACTATCTCCGGGTTGCTGATATGCACTTTTTTTTGGTTTCTGCTTTTTGGTTTCTCTGTTTTCTCTATTAAGCGGTATATGTAAAAGAGATTTTAAAGTTTAGCATACAACTGAACATAGAATAAAACCTTTGTGTTGGAAAACTGAAAAAGAAAAGTGATAAATTGGATGAATTTTGGAACTGATAAAAAATAAATGAAATATCCTTACCAAAACTAAATGCAAAACTGGTGTACAAACGATAAATAGACAATAAGACTTCTTCACGCACCATAAATTTTAAGCCAGCACAACCGGTTTCGAAAGGACGTAGCCTTCCTTCATCAGGTGCAAAAAAAAAAAAAACACGTGCTACTGCCTTGGAGGCAAAAGCAAGACTCAGTCTTGCTTTTGCCTCCTCCTTTTGGAATATATGTGGTATGAATTACAATTAAGCATATTCGAACTGCGCAAATCATAAAGAAATTTACATCTATTGTTCATATGTTTCCTATAGAAAATCGTGTGTTTTGTGTTGAAATTCATATGAATACACTTAAAATTTCAGGTACATTAAGGGCTACTGTCGGAAATTGATGGAATTGCATTTCCGCTTCTGATAAGCGTTTTTAACACCTTTGCAACAATGTTTATGAGTGATTATGAATTACATTTTCGTTTATCTATCTGCATTTCTGTCCTCCTGCCTGTATGCTGTATGATCACGTAGATAAAGTACATTGAAAGTGAAAAATGCAACGAATACGTACACTTTGAAAGTTTAAAAATCTTCCTTTTCTAGGAAATAAAGCAAACGATGCAGGAAAATTTCATGGAACATTTTCCAGATTTAAAAGTAAAAATCTTACAAACTTGTCACACGAATGACATTTGGAATCACTAAATATATTTTAATTTAGAAGTTTCCCAAATGTATATTAAAAAAAAGTAATAGTAATGACCCCGGTTTCAATATAAATTAATTTTAAATATATTAATCTGATATATATATATATATATATATATATATTTCAATTTTTATCGAAATTTTGCCCTAACCTAACAAAATGTGGCATTTTTTTAGACGATTCTAAATAGAAAATTTTTAAAAATATTAAATAAAAATAAAAAAATAAGAATAGAGTGCTCTGTTAAAATTTGATTGCTAGTTGAACTTAAAATTGGTACTAAAGTAACTGCAACCATAATATTGTGTAACCCTTTACCATGATTTGGGATTTGATTGAACCAAACTTGGTTCTACAATAATTTCAACCATAACATTGTGAAAATTTCTACAATGATTTAATACTTGTTTAAACCATAAATTTGTACTTCAGTAGAGTAGTTGCAGTTGTAAGATGATAAGAACTGTCAGTTTTTTTTTTTTTTTTTTTTTTTTTTTTTTTAAATAAAGTGCACTAAATTACGGCAAATGCTTCTACCATGTTATGGTTGCAGCTATTCTAGTACCAAATTTTGGTTCAACGTACCATTAGCTGCAGTAATACTAAATTTTCGTTCAACTTACAAGGAAACATTCAAAAGGTGTCGTCTTCAAAAAATATTGAATAAAATATATGTGATTCTACACTTCATAAAACACCAAGAAGTGAAAAAGTATCGGCTGAAATGAATTACAGCGACCACAAAAAGTTATCAAAATTAAGCATATTTGGCGATTTAGCGCTCTTAGGCGTTCAATTCGCTAGCACCGAGATTGCCGTGTACGAACAGAACCATGTTTTGTTTCTCTGCCAAATACTCAAAATCAGTCGCCTAACAATGGGAAATCGCCAAATATGCTTAATTTTGATAATTTTTGTGGTCGCTGTAATTTATTTCAGCCGCTATTTTTTCACTTTCTGGTATTTTAGGAAGAGTAGAATCATATATATTTTTTTCAATATTTTTTGAAGACGACACCTTTGATTGTTTCCTTGTTAGTATATGAAATTTTTTAATAGTAAACATTTTTCAAATTCCAACTATCGATAATTTTTCTACCATAATTTGCACATTAAAAAAAAAAAAAACAAAAAAAAAACTAAACGGGAGATTAGAATAACCAAATTACAACTTTAAAATCATATCACATTAAAATGCTTTTTTTTTCCCTCTAAAGTAAAACACAATGCCAAATTCGGAATTTTTTTCGTTAAGTAATTAAGAGATGAAAAAAGTTCTTTAATATGGATTTTTATTAAATTTATATATTTATATTTTTTACCTATACATTTATATAAAGCACCAAAACTAAAAACATTTTTTTTTAATTTTCAGATTTCCATATTACCATGACAATAAACAAGGCTGGCAAAATTCCATTCGTCACAACCTCAGTCTTAATGATTGCTTTGTGAAAGTTCCCAGAGAAAAAGGAAAACCAGGAAAAGGTAGCTATTGGACACTCAACACAAATGGCGAAGAGATGTTCGAGAACGGTAATTACCGACGGCGGAAACGTAGAACAAAGTCTGGAAATTCCAAAGCATCAGATTCATCTTCATCCAGTACTGTGCACGATACATTGTCAAACAAATCACATTCAAAACCGGATAAACGTCCGGCATCCAAACTGAATTCCAAAAACACTATGACTGTAAACAGGCCGGCTGTAATTGTTAATCAATCAGTTACAAAAGAACAAAGACTTAGTCCAGTGGAACATAATAGTGTTTCTCCCACCAACAAATGTGATACACCCAGATCTAAATCTAGTTCACCTCTTACTCCGAAAGCCGCAAACTTTACTATCGAAAAACTTATTGGCGCATCTTCAACAGAATCAGAATCTAAAAAAGATGAGCCAATTCAACCCGAAGACTTATCCACTTCTGAAAGTGCAGGACCTTCAGTTAATAATGAACCTATATTAACCAAACCCCTCAGTTGTCAACAGTATATGTTGCTTACTAAAGATAAATACCTACAAAGTCATTTAGCTTCGCAACCACCTATGGTTTACTCTCATATGAACTTGCTGGGTAATAAACTAATACCTGCATATGCTAATAATTTTTCATTTGCATGGCCGCAAGTTCAAGCATTAGCTGGCATGTCCGATTCTGTTAATTCATCACATGGACATATTGTTCCATCGTGGTTTAGCTTTCCATCTGTAACAAAAGCATTGTGGACAATACCAGCGTCTGAGGGAGTATCTCCATGTGATGGAGATAGATGGAGGGAATAATAGTAAATCTCAAAGTATCCTCCTAAGCTCTCTCTTATGTGTCATATTTACATATTGTATTTCTCGATGTCATATTGTATGCTGTTGGTGTAAAATAATATGTTTTAGTGATATTATTATCTGTTAAAACTTTCCAGTCTATTGATATATAAATTTTATTGGTTCTAATAATGTGTCGCAAAATAGTTTATTGTGTGTGGAAAAAAATGTATTAAGTAAAATATTTAATATATTTTAAAAAAACTTGTGAAAACACTTCTAAGAAATTGAAGGTGGTGTACAAAGTAAACCTGAGAAGAAGAATGGATAATAAATAATTTTATACAAATTTAAAATTTAATTTAAATATATTAATTTTCGTGTAAAAGATAAAATTCTATTATTTCTTTTTCAAGGTAATAAGAATTTTAATTAGTTAAAGCTGAATTCTTAATACACACGCACACACACACACACACACACACACACACATATATATATGTATATAGCTTTATGATAAGTGTTACTTCATCAATTTTTCTTCTAATGAAAGAATAAATGATAAAGCAACAAATCGTGCCAAAATGTAAGGATTCTATAAAAATACTAACATAAATAATATAAAATTATATTATTTCTTTTTCAAGGTAAGAATTTTAATTAGTTAAAGCTGAATTCTTAAAAAAAAAAAATATATATATATATACATACATTTATGATAAGTGTTACTTAATCTATTTTTCTTCTAATGAAAAGATAAATGATAAGGTAACAAATCGTGTCAAAATGTAAGTATTCTATAAAAATACTAACATAAATAATATAAAATTGTATTATGTCTTTTTCAAGATAAGAATTTTAATTAGTTAAAGCTGAATTCTTAATCAAAAAAAAAAAAAAATATATATATATATATATATAGCTTTATGATAAGTATTACTTGATCTATTTTTCTTCTAACGAAAGAATAAATAATAAAACAACGAATCGTGCCAAAATGTAAGGATTCTATAAAAATACTAACATAATTAATAAAAAATTGCAAACCAATTCAAATTTTAAAAAAAAAATAATTTTATTAATATAAACGATTTTTTAAAAAATCGTAATTTTAAAAGTAAAACTTAAATTAATTTTGTTTTATTATAAAAAGTCAAGTAATATAAATATGATATTATCTTCTTGTTTTTACTACAGCCTTTGCTGTACAATTGCAATATATTCATAAATCCTCAGATAAGTTTATGTATCGATTTTTAATAATAAATATTTCTTATTTTTACTCTTAAATAATTCTATAAATTTAACGAATCTGATAACGTTATAGAGCTAGCAAACCAGCCCCCCCCCCAACTTAAACTGATTGCTCTGAAAAAAATAAGAAAAAAATATACAATTACACACGTAATCTACTAAACTTGGAATTATCAGGAATTTCACTGTGTTATACAATAATACATTTTTTTTTTTTTTTTTTCCGAAATTTTAAAGGAAGGGTCTGAAAATTACAAATGAAATTTTTTATATATGTAGGAAGTAGAAAGCCGCATAATTTAATTTCTTACAAAACACCAAAATCTATATTAAAAAACAATAAGCAAAACTGCGAATAGAAAATAAAAATATTTAAATTAATTATTTTCAAGGAATATTTTTACCCAATTTATTACCATAAAATGAATTTTTCTTTCAACGTCTCTTTATATAAGCTAATTCATAACGTCTTTTGTTCTTGTTCAGAGAGTTAAAGAGTGTCAAATTTTTAAAATACTTGCATATAGAGGTGTGTAAATTTATTTCATACGAATCCTTTAAAATAATATTTTGAAAAGTAATGAAACAAACTCTTTTATTCACATATTTTAAACATTAGAGTGACTGATATAGTCCCAATTCAATTATTATATCAATAAATATTCTCATTAATAATTAAACAGATAATTAAGTAAAATCGTGTGTACACTGACGAGAAAAATGTTAATCATTCAAATGTTAATCAGCATGCATGTTAACGTTTTTGTCAGTGATTTAATGTTAAATTTATTCTACGCATCAACGCATGCTACCTGAAACTACATAAACTTTAAGTATCAGAAAGTTTTAATGTTTTAAACTGAAATTATACATACACATCGATACTAATACTATTATTATTAAATCACTGTCTTACTTCGAGTTATATATGAAAAATCCTCCCATGAATAATAAACTGATAAATAAACAAATGAATCTGCATGTAGGCAATGACTTGAGTAATTTTCACTTGAATTGTTTCATTAGTATAATCTTTGTTTTATTAGAATTATTTTTATCTATAAATTAATATTGCATTTACTTGATATTCAAATTCAAGTATATTACTTGAAGTTATAAATTTTAAATATAAGGCAATATAATATTTCAATGCTTTAAACTGCAGTTATATAGACATTGATAATCAATACCAATACTAAATGCGTTATTTTAACTTTTAATTAATCAATCATCATCTTAATTTGATAATAATACTTTAAAATTCTTGTTATAAGCAGATAATTTATTAAATCTGCATGTATACCTTGATGTGAAAAATGTTAATCATTATTTTTCTGAAAGTAAATTACTGTTAAACTTACTTGATATACGCATACTACATAAAATTATAAACTTTTTTAAAAGTTAAGTAGCTGAATGTTTTATTGCTTTAAATTGGAGTTATATATACATATTTAATGGTTATTTTTACTACAGCATTTATATTTTTCAAAAGGTATATCAATTAGTTGATTAAGTAAACGATTTCTCAATGTATTATATAATTGCCATCTTCAACGAATTTTTAGTACAATTATTATAGGATTTTTTTTTTACTTCTAATCTTTTCTAATAGTTTTTTTTTTTTTTTTTTTTTTTTTTTTTTTTTTAACTAAAAATGAATAAAATTTTGGTATTAAAAATTATAGAAGTTAGCTGTTGCAGTGTTAGATAATTAACCAAGATTTTTTTTTTTTTTTTCAGAAAATAATCCACTGTTTTCAATATGACTATATTGTAATAATTTAATTATGAACATTTTTTAAACATTAAACTTATTTTTACAAGTATAATATGGATTTATAAACCAAGCATTTGCCTAAAAAATATTTTGATATTAAAAATCAAATCTATTTTTTTTTTTGTAATAATTTCTTTAACTTATGAAAGAAATAAATTTTAGTATTAAAAATTTATAGAAGTTGGCAATTATGGTATTACGTATTTATGACCTGTATTAACTAAGATT
Organism: Salticus scenicus; assembly: GCA_963930645.1. Lineage (NCBI taxonomy): Eukaryota > Metazoa > Arthropoda > Arachnida > Araneae > Salticidae > Salticus > Salticus scenicus. Next base: position 193,494,817 of record OZ005655.1, on the reverse strand, counting down.
TCTCTCAGTTAATAATCTTATTTTCTGAAGATTTTCAAAGAAGTTCATTACGACATTAATTAATTTAATGTCGAACATTTTACCCTATTTTTACATGTAGTTTATTTCCAGAAATATTACATGAGTTTATAATTCGAAATTTTACTCAAAAAATATTTTTATGCCAACAAATAATACCTGTAATCGACATCTATTAGCCAAAATTTTTCTTAATATATAATCTCATTTCTAATGATTTTCAACGAATCTGACCGATATGTTAACCGATTTAATTTTAAACATCTTAAATTGTGTTTGTTTACATTCAGTCGATTTCTATAGAATGTACAAGTAAAAAAATTACCCGAAAGCATATTTTGATGATATAAATAAAAAATAAATGTACATGAATATTTTTTGCAATATCTCATTTTCTCAGTAAAAAAATAATTTGTGATTAAAAAAGTATTCAATATTTTCTGTAAAATAAAGTGTTTCAAGTTTATCTCAACCTATTTGCATTTTATGTATATTTTACCCTTAATAGTGTCAGTGCAATACTTTTTTGTTACTTAAAATCTTTGTGCAGTTTATTTTTTTGTTCAAATAAATATACATAACTGTGATTTCTTTCTTTTTTCTTAGATGTAAAATACTTATAAAATACATATGTCATGCAAAATATTTTCATCTTTGACTTTCGTTTAAGCATAACCTCCTTAAGTAGATGCCTGTCGCGTGGCTCTTAAGCTTGGCAACAGTTCAAGCGGTAGGCCGCGCCACCTGGTACAGATTGCGCGACTTTTTTATTCAACTGTCACCAAAAATTTTTTAAAGTGGGATTTGAAATACAAAACAGACGAATAAAATCGAAGAAACGTCGATTTTATATGTCACATATCACTTTTTTAAATTATTGGAGACAGTTGAATAAAAAAGTCATTCAATCTATACCAGGTGGCGCGGCCAACCGTTTGACCTGTTGCCAAGTTTAAGAGCCACGCGACAGGCATCTAGTTAAGGAGGCTATGGTTTATGTAAAGTGGTTTATTAGAAAATAAGTATCTACAAATACGGTGACCAGACGATCCTCGAATCTACGTAGACGTTTTTGAGGGCTATTCTCGGTAGTTTTGAGGACAGTCCTCGAAAACTACCTTCTCACCCCAAAAATCAGAACACATTTGGGGACACCGGTTATAAAGTTGTAGTAATAATGTATTATATGCATAGTAAATAAATTGAAATAAGTTCTTTCATGTAATTCATACGTAAAAAATATTACAATTTTACAATTTAAGTTACTTTACTTATCTTGTCATGAAAATTTAGAGACACTGCCATATTTTTCCTCAAATTTATTTAAAAATATCTTAACACCCTACTATAAAAATTAACTAGTCATTTAACATCGTGTTTATAGAATAAAGTTTAATTTTTATTACACGTGATCAATTTTCTAAGTTTTTTTTTTTTTTTTCTTTTTTAAGAATGAAATAATTTTTCATTAAAAGTATATTTTTCTTTATATTTATAAAAATTAAATTAAATATTTTTGTAATTAGTGAACAAGTACTAAATTTTATACGCATGGATGCTATTTCATTTTTCTTTATTAAAAACCTAATTTTTTTTTTTTTTTTATAAATTTAACATTAAATGAAACATTTCAGTCAGAAGTGTTAAGAGGTCTAAGGTGTTTTTAACATTAAAAATGTACTGACGTTTTGAAAGAAAATATATTATCTGATATAGTAGCAACTATGAACAATTTCACTCTTCGTATATGATTCTGCGCATTTTATTTAAAAGTTATGCGCAAAATTGCAACAAATTTGAGGATAGAACATTAACTAATTTTCATATTGTACGTTTATTTCTCAAAAATGCTTTTCTGCCCTTTTTCCTTTTGAAAAAAAAAAAAAAAAAAAAAAAAAAAAAGTAAGTAAAGATATCGCCTATTGTTTTAAACCTTACACATATATTTATATTAGGATACCTACAAAATGAATTAATGTTTAATGAAACTGGCTTTGTTTAGTTTTTTCTTTTACAAAAGTGCTAAATATTCTGAAAAAAAAAAAGAGAGAGAGAGAGAGAGAGATTAACATATTTTTAAAAATAGGAAATTTTGAAATATATTTAAACCTTTAAATCATTTTAAGAAATAAGTTTTTCCACATAATTTAAGACACTAAAAACCAATGTGTTAACTTTACAATTCGATAACATATGGATAGTGGCATATAATACAGAATTGCCAACATTTAACACTTTGCGACGCAAGACAATTTGAAACATTTAAATTATACTTCCACCGGAATTCATGAGCTAAATTAAACTAAAAGTAATTTTAAGGTTTAAATAACCGGCCTTTTCTGATATGTTATAAACGTGAATTTGTGCTAAAAAATTTCCGGGATGAATTTTTGCAGCTGCATCTTAAATTTTGCGTCCTCGCAGCGAGGACAGCGCGCGTTAAGGGGTTAACCCTTATCGCTCGTATGTGCCTTCTGAGGGGACATTAAAAAATCAAGTCACGCCTTAAGGTGCTCCTCTGGAAACGAAATGTTATTTTTCTAAATTGTGTAACTGTAGGCTACCTTTCCGCTACCGGAAAATTTTAACAGAAAGATTTATTTTATTTAATGATGAAGTAAAATAAAACAAATTATTACCATTTTTCGGTAGCCAAAAGGTAGTAAGTTGGAAACTACACGTGTGACGTTTTAAAGGAACGCCAAAAGGCGTGTCTTACGGAAAATATGCGGGGCGCAAAGGGCTAATATATTCCGGTGTATACTTAGCCCCGCCTCTATTTCAAACCACTTTTATTCTAAGAGCGATTTTTTTTTCTTATTTTATCGTTGTTATGTATTGGAAAAAAATATCTTATAAATATAATGTGGTGCGAATTAAAGGTGGGGCTAAAACTGCTCCGGAATAAATTAAAATATTGGCAACAATGATATAATAAGGGGAAAAAATTTAAAACTTTCTCTAATTGCGATTCCATATATTTCAAAACTATTTAATGTGTAAAAGGTTTTTAGTCTTTAATTTGATCAGGAAAACTGTAATATTTAGTGTACCGATTATCATCTGTACTTACAATAAAAGAGACATATTTTAAAATTTTATTTTTTTTTTTGGGGGGGGGGGGGGGAGGGAATAATATATATTGATACATGAGCAACTGAAATTTTTTATAATTCCTTTATGCTTAGAGTTTTTTTTTTTTTTTTTTTAATTTCGTGGACAGTGGCTAACAAGAATTTTTGAAAAAATTAGAGTCAAAGTTTGGAAAAGCAAACACATGCACTTTTGCATATATATACATATAAAAGCATACATTTTTACTTATGACTTTTGAATATCAAAGAGTAGATATTAAATAAAGTGGCAACATGTGAAGAATAGTTCATATAAAAACATGTATTTAAAAAATAATTATAATAATGTTCAAACCTCCTACAGCACTAAACAATAAATGTTTTTTTAACTAAAAACTAGCATTTTAAACAATGTAGAATTCTTAAAATTTTTCATACATGACCTATTTCTTTTTGAACACATGACTTTTGCACGTGAGACATTTATGAACTGCCCATAGAATTTAATCAGTAATAAAGTGCATGATAAATCTGTAGAAGTTAAACTTGTAACATAGCCTCCTAAATTAGATGCCTGTCGCGTGGCTCGGAAACTTGGAAACAGTTCAAGCGGTAGACAACGCCACCCGGTAAAGATTGAGGCACTTTTTTATTCAACCGCCACCAAAGATTTTTAAAAGTGGGATTTGATAGACATAAAAGGCGAATAGAATCGAAGAAACGTCGATTTTATATGTCATGTATCACTTCTTAAAATGATTGGTGAGAGTTGAATAAAAATATATCTATGTAACTCATAGACACTCGACATTTATCAGTGATCTGAGGAAATTCAATAATGTAATGATCATTTTCAAAATTTCAAAATTGTTAATTTCTTTTATTAATTTTCAGTTAACTGTTGCTACATAATTTATTTTGTATTAAAGAAAAGGCTGTGATTTATATATTGAAAAAAATATTTTTTCATTCAGAAAAATGTAAAAAATAAGTATGGTTTAAAAATTTAGTTAAAATTAGCATATTTTCAATTTATTAAAATAATTTACTTTTTATTTTATTTTATATTATTTATTTATTTATTTATATTTTGATTAAATGTTGACAAATCTTAACATGTAAATATTTTTAACACGTTCTACCAAGGTTGAGAAGTGTTAATGACTTCGGTTTGTCTGTCTTTTTTGTCTCATACAAAAAAACTTGCTTGTCCGTCTGTCTGTCTGAGCTCTAACTCCCGTAAATATTCATGATTTTTATTTATTTATTTATTTATTTATTTTAATTGATTTATGTTATGTATTCAAGTACACTATCGGACATTTTCTATTGAAAATGTCCGATAGAGTATCTCATGGCTTATACCACTACTCCGATAGTGTACTACTCATGGCTTGTATAACACAGCTCGGCATGAAAATTGCTTCTGACACTATTTCAGTATATTCTTATGTTAAATGACGTCCTGAATACAAATATGACGCCCATTTTGCCCTATTATCCACCGTTTTTTAAAGAACGGCCCCCTATTTTTATCATTTTTCGGTGATTTTATGGCTATAAATTTGACTTTTAGGAGGAGGGAGGTTTTTTTTTTTTTTTTTTTTTTTTTAAACCGTTAAATATCTTCTGAGGAACTACAGAGTTGGAAAATTGTAAAACATAGCCATTTGCGGCAAGGGATATATATATATATATATTTATTTTATTTTATTTTTTTGTGTGGGGGGGGGGGGGAATTTGCCACTGAAATTATGTATTACATATCTTATATTTTTTTTAATCTGCTATTAATGTTATTTTTTAAGCTTTATATTTTTTCGTTTTTAGGTGTTAAATTAATTCTTTTTCACTCTTCAAATCAAATTCATGGTCATAAAATTATCGAACAGGAAAAAAAATTGAGAGAGGGGGTGGTGTTTCAAGAAAACGGTGGGTGACTGGGCAAAATGGGAGTCATATTCGGATTCAGGAGGTTATTTTACAGAAGAATCAGCAAAAAATGGTGCCAGAACTCGATTTTTTTTTTTTTTTTTTTTTTTTGCAGAGCAGTGTAATGGGTTACCCGAAAGTATTCCAAAATATTGCGTTCTGAGAGAGGTATTTCTATAACCCATATTTTAATAACTTTAATTTCCAAAAATCTTAATGAAATTGAAATATGTTATTCTTATGCACAAAAGACTGCAATCTATAGAATATAATATTATTATTATTAAAATTTACAGGCACATACAAAAGTATTCAGTTACATGAGCTATTATTGGAAATTAGTTGAATTGCATTTTAATTTACATTAAGCACTTTAACACTTTCTAACAATTTTTAATTGTGAATTTGATTTGAATTAGTGTATCTGTGTGTCTGATTCTTCATCTACCTATCTGTCTGTCCACTCGCCTCCAACGCCCTTAAACTTTTTCAGAATTTCTTTAAAATGATACATGTTATTAAAGTTTACTATGGAATGTTACCTATTTAAAATAGCATTAATTAGTCCTGTACAATTGGTTTGTGTAACAGGACATCCCAAAAAATGCCAATGCATGGTGTTTTAGGAGAGATATTTTTATAAATCACATTTAAATAACTTTCTATAGCAAAAATCATAAAGAAATTGACATTTATTTTTAATAATATGAAATAACGTTTTGTATAGAATATGATATGCTTAACCTTATGATATGCTCAGTTTGTTGCATAATAATGTAGGCAAAAAATATTGAAGGTTATACGATATAACGAGTACGTACAGTTGGAAAGTGTTAATAATCAGTGCTTACAGCATGGTTTTTCATTCTTGTTTTTAATGTTTCCTTTTAAGTAAAACAAACAGGACCCCTATATCAGTAAAACATAAATGTCAACAGATAAACAGACAGAAATATATGCAAGAAAATAATACGCGTATTTACTAAATAAAGATCAGAACTAAATGATTTATCACGATCCTACATCAAGCAAAATGTTGTACGCATAAATCATCATTCAGTAGTAGAGTTTCTGTGCATTTTTCTGCAATATTCAAGAAGTTCATGATTTTTATACTGAAGAAATAGTTTATCGTTCACAAAAATGATTATAAATTAAAAAAATATATATATTTTAAAAAAAATTAAATAAGCATATCCTTAATTTATTAAAACGTTTCAAAATTTACTTTTATCAACTGTCGATAAAACCTCATATCGTTAATCTTCTTGAAATATAAATTTACAAGTAAAACAAAATAATAAAATTATACTTTTAAAAAATTAAAGCACTTGCTTTTACTGAAATGCGAACTAAAAAGCACAAACTATGTATCTTTATAGTATTAAAATGCAGGGTAAGAGAAAATCGTGTGAGTGGCACATACCATAATATTTGAATACTTTTAAATTTTTAATAAAAAAAAAATAATAATAATAATGGATTAATTGTTGCCACTCGACGTTATACAAATGCGACCAAATCCTGTGCAATATACGATAGAAGTTTGTATACGTAGATTTTTTGTTTGCCCCTAGAACCTGCTCCTGAAGGGATAGGAGCCTGAGAACGCTTGTATATAGTATTGTCATCGATGATGAAGTCGTGTGCAAAATTTCAGGTCAGTCGAACGATCAGAAGTTGCCGAAAACTGAATCACAAGATTCCGTTACATACATTAATAGTTACATCACGTCAATTAAAGCATGTTAAAAAAAAACGAAAACTCTACATTACTTAAACGCAAAAGTCAACAAATAAACACGTGGGAATATGTATGTATGCAAGAAAAAAATCTACCCTTATTAAGTAAAGGAAGTTTACTTAAAATATAATGTCATCCCTTTTTAACGAGTCACTATTTAAAAAAGAAAACATAGAAAATATGCAACAAAGATACAAAGGATCTAACAGGAAAATTTCCGTCCTTCCGCCGGGTTCTTGTGTGGTCCAATAGTATCATATTTCAGTCGCCTAGTATGTTATTAATAAAGAAACCCTTTTCTTTACTTAAATATTTTTAGAGAACTGCTAACACAAAAGATGTCCGTACCCTTAATTTAAGGATCCTTAAAGTGGCAATTATGTATTAAAAGCCAATTCGGTTGTTACACTGAAGGATTTATGTTGTAGAATTTCAAATTGCAGCAGTTTTTCTCCTTTTTCGCCCTCCGGGAAAAGGTGGATCGGATCCTATTTTGCCTCTTAGTGTTTCTGCCGCCATGTAATAAATATGTCTATTACACCATTTAAGCTGAAAAAACAATTACTGTAGATGAAGTGAAGGAGAAAGCTAGAATTTGTGAAATTCTTTCTTTCACACTCAAGCTTTGAAATATGTCTAAATTCTGCGATGTTAAGGTCTAAATAGGAAAAGGTAATGGCATTCCTATAGTACAAAAGCTACACTGTTTTACTTAATTAAGCGTAGCTACTCATCGAGCTCGATGTAGCTACTAAAAAGGTACAGAACTTTAAACCTTTAACATCCACTGCATATTTTCTTTGGAATATGTAAGGTCATTGTGCCTAAATGCGACGTGATTTTTGGTAAGTTTATCGCATTTAGGAAACTTATGACATTTTAGTAAACAAATAATTATGAAAAGAAAGAAAAAATGGTTGAATATTATACTCATAGTTCTAAACTAGTGTTTTGTGTCATTCTTTTTCAAGAAATTAAAAAAATATCAGTAATTTATGAAAATATATACCAGTGTCGCATTTAGGAAATTTTTGTCGCATTTAAGGTACTATATCCTAAATGCGATGTTCAAACTCCCTAAATGCGACAATGCATTTAATGCATGGGAGCTACTTTAATGTTATTAACACTTTCCAACAAGGTTGAAAAGTGTTTATGACTTCGGTTTGTCTGTCTGTCTGTCCGTCCGTCTGTCTGTCCGCGCTCTAACTCCCGTAAATATTTATGGAATTTCTTGAAACTGATATATGTTATTCAAGATTACTATTGGACGTTCCCTATTGAAAATGGAGATCATACCTCTACTACTTTGTGTACAGGGACACCCGAAAGTATTTCAATGCATTGTGTTCTATGAGAGGTATTTCTACAAACTATATTTTCTTACCTTTACTGTAGACATATCTTAATGAAATTGAAATATGTTATTAAAGTTTACTATAGGATGTTTTCTGTATAAAATGGAGGAAATATCACCATCGGTTTATGTACAGGGACACTCAAAAGTATTCCAAAGCATCGCGTTCTATGAGAGATATTTCTATAAATCAAATTTTAATAACTTTACTTTCCACGAAGTTTTTGGAAATTTAAATATGGTATTTATATGCACAAAAGAATGCTTTGCACAGAATGTAGCATGATTAGCATTAGATTTACAGGGTGGCACAAAAATATCCAGTTACATTAACAGCTATTAAAAAAAATGGCTAGAATTGTACTTTCGTTTACGTTAAGCGTTTTTAACACATTCTAACATTTTTTAAGGGTGAATATGATACCTCTACTGGTTTGTGTACAGGGACACCCGAAAGTATTTCAAAGCATTGTGTTCTATGAGAGGTATTTCTATAAACCATATTTCCATACCTTTACTGTAGACATATTTTAATGAAATTGAAATATGTTATTCAAGATCACTATCGGGCGTTCCCTATTGAGAATGGAGTTTATACCTCTACTGGTTTGTGCACAGGACACCCAAAAGCATTCGAAAGCATTGTGTTCTATGAGAGGTATTTCTATAAACCATATTTTCATACATTTACTCTAGACATATCTTAATGAAATTGAAATATGTTATTCAAATTCCCTATTGGATGTTTCCTGTATAAAATGGAGGAAATACCACCACCGATTTATATACAGGGACACTCAAAAGTATTCCAAAGCATTGAGTTCTATTACAGATATTTCTATAAATCAAATTTTAATAACTTTACTTTCCACGAAGTTTTTGGAAATTTAAATATGGTATTTATATGCACAAAAGAATGCTTTGCACAGAATATAGCCTGATTAGCATTAGACTTACAGGGTGGCACAAAAATATCCAGTTACATTAAGAGCTATTTAAAAAAAAAATGGCTAGAATTGTACTTTCGTTTACGTTAAGCGTTTTTAACACATTCTAACATTTTTTAAGGGTGAATATGATTTCAGTTTTGTGTATCTGCCTGTCCGCCTGTTTGTCTGCCTGTCTGTCTGTCCGAGCTCTAAATCTCATAAATATTTATGGAATTTCTTCAAAGTAATATATGTTATTCAAGTTCACTATCGGATGTTCCCTATTTAAAATGGAGTTTATACCTATACTGGTTTGTGTACACGGACACCCGGATGCATTTCAAAGCATTGTGTTCTATGAGAGGTATTTCTATTGGTTTTACTGTAGACATATCTCAATTAAATTGAAATATGTTATTCAAGTTCACTACTGGATGTTTCCTGTATAAAATGGCGGAAATACCACCACCGATTTATGTACAGGGACAGTTAAAAGTATTCCAAAGCATTGCGTTCTATGAGAGATATTTCTATAAATCAAATTTTAATAACTTTACTTTCCACGAAGTTTTAGGAAATTTAAATATGTTATTTATATGCAGAAAAAAATGCTTTGCATAGAATATAGCATGATTAGCATTAGGTTTACAGGGTGACACAAAAATATCCATTTATATTAAGAGCTACTGATAAAACAATTCTAGAATTGCACTTTCGTTTACATTAAGCGTTTTTAACACTTTCTAACATTTTTAAGTGTGAATATGATTTCAGTTTGTGTATCTGTCCATCTGTCTGTCCGTCTGTCTGCCCGCGCTCTAACTCCTGTAAATATTTATGGAATTTCTCGAAACTGATATATTTTATTGATGTTTACTATCGGATGTTCCATATTCAAAAAGGAGTGAATATCTCTTCTGGTTTGTGTACAGGGACACCCAAAAGCATTCAAAAGCATTGTGTTTTATGAGTGTTATTTTTATAAACATTATCCCTATAGAATGTTCCCCATTCAAAACGACATTAATAGGTCCTGTACAACTAGTTTGTTTACAGGGACAACAACAACAACAACAAAAAAAAAAAAATGCCAATGCATTACGGTTTAGGACAGAATTTTTGAAATTTAAGTCTTTCTACTGCAAAAATCATAAAAATATTGAAATGTATTGTTAATATTCTAAAATAATGTTTTGTATAGAATATGGTATGATTAACTTTCTGATTTAAAGGGCTACACTAAAATATTCAGAGAGATCAAAAGCTGTAATTATAATTTAATGGCTGCATTTTATTTTGCGTTAAGCCTTTTTAACTCTTTCCAAAATGCCTAAGAGTAATTTTAAAATCAATTAGTCTATCTGTATATTTTTCAGTCCTTCTGTCTGTTGTGTGATATCGTTGTAAAGTTTGCGTTGACGCAAACTCCATCTTAACTTAATTAGATCACTAAATGGATAAGTAAGAGAACACAAGACTTGAATTAACAATAACTAAAGTTTATTTGAGCAGATTAATGGGGGGGGGGGGGTGGCCTGGCAATTAAACTAGCTCAGTCAGTGTATTACTCAATCAAAATATATATATCAACAATTAAATTAGATTATCTTAAATATCTCACCCCAGCAAGCAATTGAAGGTGTAGCGATGGTTGCACTCGTAACTCCACTGCTGCGACTTCACTTTCGATCAGAGGATTCCCTACAGATCGAAATTCACTTTCACGAGCGCTAGCAAATACTCGTACTAACACTCATCATGACTTATTCCTCACTCCTCTAAATTTCTACTACTCAATATTCTCCAAAGTAAGACTTTCAACAATCCACTATAATACTCCAATATCCACACTATAATATGCTCCGACATCCACTATAATATCCTCCAACATTCACTCCCATCTACTAAAACCGTCGCCATTTTATACTTCTTCCTACATCCTCCTCTCTCTTCATTTCAATCCGTCCTTTTAAAATCACTTCTAATTTATCTAACATTCAAAATCTAAGTCTTTCATTGCAGCACCCTGCCGACACAAAGCTAACTCGACCTCAACTTTCGCCGAGTCACTGGCGACGAAGCGATTTTAACCGTCCCCACTTTCTACTTTGCTGGATCCAGCTTAATTAAAACAACTGTGATGACGTTCTGACGTCTCAAGCTCACAACGTAGGCAAAGAATATTAAAAGTTATTCGATACAACAATTACGTACAGTTGGAAGGTGTTACTAATCAATGGGTACTGCATGATTTTTCTTTCTTGTTTAAGTCTTAACGTGTTTTCAATTTCTGTATCTATGTGCCCAAATTTCCATTTGTCTATCTGTCCGTGTACCGCACTTAGCGTCCGGAAATATTTTCTGATTTTTTAAAAAATATATATGTTGTTCATATTCACTATTGAATGTTCCCAAATAAAAAGGGCATTAATAGGTACTGTACAACATGCTTATGTACAGGAACGCGCAAAAAATGCCAATGCGTTGCATTTTAGGACATACATTTTTATAATTTACATTTAAAGAACTTTCATACTGTACTTTCAACCGTAAAATCATAAAGAAATTGGCATTTATTGTTAATTTGCTAAAATAATGTTTTGTATAAAATATGATTTTGTTAACCTTCAAATTTACAGGGCTACACTGAAATTTTCAGATAGATTAAGGGCTGGAATTACAATCGAAGGGCGACGGTTTCTTTTGTGTTAAGCATTTTTAACACTTTCAAACAGTGTTTAAGAATGATTAGGAATTTAATTAGTCTGTCTGTATGCCTTTCAGAACTACTCTTTGTTTGTTGTGTGATAACGTAGGTACAGAACTTTCAAAGTTATAAGATACAACAATTACGTGCAGTTGGAAAGTGTGTTAATAATCATTGCGTAATGCATGATTTTTCGTTCTTTTTTTTATAGTTTATAAAATACTTAATACCACATAACTATTTCAAGATAAAATGTTGTGTAACTCTATATGCAACTCTGCCTTTAACAGCGTGTGGAACTCTTCCTTTTTATTAAGAGTGTGTGGAACTTTGTGTCTAAATCTGCTGTTTGTTAACAGTGTGTAACTCTTCTTTTTTTTAACAGTGTGTGTGTAATTCTGTGTGTATTGCTGAACTTTTCTAACAGTGTACGTAACGCTATGTGAAACTGTCACTGTGTGTGCAACCCTGTAGGCAATTAACAGTGTGTGTGTAGCTCTTCTTTCTTATTAACAGTGTGTGTAACTCCATGTGTAATTTTGTTTTTTATTAACAGTTTTTTTTTAACATTGTGTGTGTATCGCTGATTTTTAGCAAAAAACGTGTGTAATTTTACTTATGTGTAACTAACAGTGTGTGTAACCCTGTACGTAATTAAAAGTGTGTGTGCAACTCTGCCTTCTTATTAACTCTGTGTGTGTAACTCTTTATTAACAGCGCCTTTTTATTAACAGTGCATGTAACTCTGTGTATAATCCTGCCTTTTTATTAGCAGTGTGTGTAATTCAATGTTCAATTCTTTTTTTTTTTTTTTTTTTTTTTTTTGAACAATGTGTGTAACTTTGCGTGTATCACTGATTTTTTGCTGTGTATAATTCCGCCTTTTTATTAACAGTGTGTGTAACTCCGTATGTAAATCTTTTTTTTTTTTTTTTTTTTTTTTTGACAATGTGTGTAACGTTGTGTGTACCGCTAATTTTTTGCTAACAGTGTGTGTGTAACTCTGCATTTTTATTAACAGTTTGTGTGTAATTGTGTGTGTAACTTTGCCTTTTTATAACAGAGTGTGTAACTCCGTTTTTAACTCTTCTCTTTTACTCTGTCTTTTACCTCTTTTTCTGAGTAGTGTATGTGTAACTCTGATTCCATGAATATTTACGGAAGATAGAGCACGGACAGACAGACAGACAAACCTAAGTCATTAACACTTTTCAACTTTATTGGAAAGTGTTAAAAACATTTAGAAAGTGATAAAAACGCTTATTGTAAACGAAAATGCAATTCAAGCAATTTTCCAACAATACATCTTAATGTATCTGAATATTTTTGTGTGGCCCTGTAAATATAATGCTAATAATATTGTATTTTATGGAAGGCATTCTTTTGTGCATATGAATAATATATATATATATATATATATATATATATATATATATATATATATATTTACGACTTGTAAATACCTTCCAGAACGCAATGCTTTTAAATACTTTCGGATGTCCCTGTATACAAACCAGTGATGGTATTTACTTCAATTTACATGGGGAATATCCGGCAGTGGACTTAAATGATATATTTCAATTTCATTAAAATTTGTTTAAAGTAAACGTGTCAAAATACGGTTTATAGAAATATCTATCATGGAACACAGTGCTTTGGAAAATTTTGGGTGTCCCAATAGACAAATCAGAAGAGGAATTCCCTCCATTTTCAATAGGGAACATCCGATAGTGAACTTGAATACGACATATCAGCTTCAAGAAATTCCATGAAAATTTACAGGAGTTCGACTGCGGACAGACAGACAAACCGAAGTCATTGACACTTTTGAACCTTGCTGGAAAGTGTTAAAAAAAAGAACGAAAAATCATGCAGTACGCACTGGTTATTAATACTCTCCAATTGTACGTGCTTGTTGTATCGTATAACTTTCAATATTCTTTGTCTGCATTATCAAACAAAGGAGAGAAGCACAGAAAAATATACAGATTGACTAATTCAATTTAAAACCGCTCTCAGACATCGTTGAAGAACGTTAAAAAGGCTTAATGCAAAAGAAAATCCAGCCGTTAGATTATAATTGCTTCCCTTAATGTATTTGAATATTTTAGTGTAGTCCTGTAAATCTGAAGGTTGATCATATCATATTCTATACAAAACATTATTTTAGAATATTAAAATACATTTCAATTTATTTATAATTTTTTCAGTAGAAAGTTATTTAGATGTGATTTATAAAAATGTCTGTCCTAAAACGCAAAGCATTGGAAGTTCCCTGTACACAAACACGTTGTGTAGGACATATTAATGGCATTTTAAATAGGAAACATTCCATAGTGAACTTTAATAACATATATCAATTTTTCAAAATTCTGAAAATATTTAAGAACTCTCGGGACGAGAGCCAAATAGAAAGACAGACAATCGGACAGAAAGATAACCAAATTAAAATCATATTCGAGCTTAAAAATTGTTAGAAAGTGTTAAAAATGCTTATTGTAAAAGAAAATGCAATTACAGCAAATTTTTATTAATAGCTCATAATGTAACTTAATATTTTTATGTGGCCCTGTAAGATTAATACTAATCATACTGTATTTATAAAAAGCATTCCTTTTTGCATATGAATAACATTTTTCAATTTCATTAAGATTTGTGCAAAGTAAAGTTATTAAAATTTGGTTTGCAGAAATACCTCTCATACAACGCAATACTTGTAAGTCTCCCTGTACACAAAACAGTGGTAATATTTTCTCCATTTCACATAGGAAACATCCGATAGCGAACTTGAATAACATATTTCAATTTCATTAAGATTTGTGTAAAGTAACGGTATTAAAATATGGTTTATAGAAATGCCTCTCATAGAAAAAAAATAGTTTGCAGTACTTTTCGATGCCCCTGTACACAAACCAGTAGAGGTATTCACTCCATTTTTAATAGGGGACATCCAATAGTGAACTTGAAAAACATATATTAGTTTAAAGATATTCCATAAATATTTACCGGAGTTAGAGCGCCAAAAGACAGACAGATGGGCAGACAAACAGATACACAGATACACAAATTGAAATTATATTCACACTTAAAAATTGTTAGAAAATGTTAAAAACGCTTAATGTAAACGAAAGTGCAATTCCAGCAAACTTTTCTTAATAGCTCTTTATGTATCTGAATATTTTTTTGTTGCTCTGTAAAACTAATACTAAACATACTATATTCTATAGAAAGCAGTCTTTTGTGCATATGAATAACACATTTCAGTTTCATTAAGCTTTGTGGAAAGTAAAGTTATCAAAATTTGGTTTATAGAAATACTTCTCATATAACGCAATGCTTTGGTATGCTTTCAAGTGTCTCTGTGCCCAAACCAGTGGTGGTATTTACTCCATTTAATATATAAAACATTCGATAGTGAATTTGAATGACATTTCTCAATTTCATTAAGGTTTGTGTACAGTAAAGGTATTAAAATGGATTATAGAAATATCTCTCATAGAACACAATGCTTTGTAAAAGGTTTGGGTGCCTCTGTACAAAAACCAGTAGAGATATTAACTCTTTTTTCAATAGGGAACATCCGATAGTGAACTTAAATAACATATATCAGTTTCAAGAAATTACATAAATATTTACTGGAGCTAGAGCGCAGACAGACGAACAGACAGATACTTAAATTGAAATTATATTCACAGATGAAAATTATTAGACAATGTTAAAAACGCTTAATGTAAACGAAATTGAAATTATAGCAAATTTTTATGAACAGCTCTTAATGTAACTGAATATTTTTGTGTGGCCCTGTAAATCTAATGCTAATCATGCTATATTCTATGCAAAGCATTCTTTTGTGCATATGAATAACATATTTCAATTTCATTAAACTTTGTGGAAAGTAAAGTTATTAAAATTTGGTTTATAGAAATACCTCTCATAGAACGCAATGCTTTGGAGTACTTTCGAGTGTCCCTGTGTACAAACTAGTGGTGGTATTTATTCCATTTTATATATGAAACATCCGATAGTGAACTTGAATAACATGATTCAATTTCACTAAGATTTGTATACAGTTAAGGTATTAAATATGGTTTACAGCAATACCTCTCTTAGAACACAGTGCTTTGGAATACTTTCGGGTGTCCCTACAGGAATTACAGCGCGGACAGACAGACGGACAGAGGGACAGACAAGCCTAAGTCACTTTTAAACCTTGTTGGAAAGTGTTAAAAAGGAAAAAATGCTTAAACTTCCCTTAATATATCAACTGTAAAATTCGCCGCATTTAAGGGATAAAATTTGTCGCATTTAGGAAATTGGTGTAAACAGACCCTTAAATGCGATAAAAATTTTAAACCCCTCTTTTTAAAAAAATGTAGTATTTTTTTTTTATTTTCTTCTGGTAGGTATAAAGGGTATTCAAGCACATGACGTAACAGTGGTTATTTGACCTTGAAAGATGAAAGGATAAAATTACAGTTACTATTTGAAAATATTTCATCGCAATTAGGAAAAGATGGGGGAAAGCCATAATGACAATGTTTATAGCAAAAGTAAATTCTACTAGAAAAAACTTTCAAAATTTAATGAAAATTTTCGCGAACCATTCTTGAAATGTGTATGTTCCATTATGATTTATAAGTTTGTGATTTAAGCATTTAGATTTTCAGTAGAAGAACTTTGTCGCATTTATGGGTTATCGCATTTAGGCACAATGACCTTAATTTCTTTGCTAGACTAAGTTAAAAAATTGGCTGTTTGACAAATAGCTTATAACAGCTATGTAAAAAAAAAAAAAAAAGAAAAAAAAAAAAAAGTAGCATTAATTTTCGGAATTATTTATTTTGGAAACATCTATATATTAACTTTTCTGCATTAAAATAATAACTAATTTAATTAGTAAATTACTTTGTAAGTTTACATTAACAATTGAAAAATTTCAACGGCTTTTTCAGATCAAAATAAAAACATGCTTCTTCATCAAGTGAAAAAAAAAAAAGTACGCACGAGTGCATCATAAAAAAAGTAAGGGCCATTCATCCATAAAAAAAAAATAAATAAATAAAGTTTCAGCAATTGGTTTTTATCTTTTGGTGTTATCTTTTTTTATTATTATTCCGGAGTAGTGCTACTATCTTCTAAACAAAAAAAAAAAAAAAAAAAAAAAAAAAACTTTAAAAATCGATTAAAACAGAGAAAAAATATTCAAAAATTGTAGCATAAAATAATGTTTAATATATTGCTTCAGTACGAAACCAACGAACTTTAAAGGGTTAAATGAGACAATGAACGTTATTAAGCTCTTTAGTGAATTATGGTCCAAAGATCATGAAAATTTACACACATAAAAACACAGCAATATTAACTGTAATAAAATTTTTTCAAATATCCTTTAATTAAAAATTTAAAAATTTAAATTTTCGTGAAAAATTATTTTAATGCTTCAGCTTTACCAATTTTAAACTAAATCTTATAAAAAGTTATCGTGAAGAGGCTTTATAGATGTTTAAAGATATCAGTGTCTCCATTGTGGTTTCCTTCTTAATTTAAAATACGATTTCAAATTTTGTAAAACCTGAAATTCTCATGAATTTCACCATTCAAACATAAAAATATTCCTTATAACTTGTCAATGAATCTCCAAATTAATATTCAAATGTTTTCAGAATATATATTTGAACAATAACAGAGTTAAATTTGAGGGGGAAATTAAAAATTAGCAACGAACAAAAATAAATAAATAAATAAATATAATAATAAAATAAAATAAAATAAAATAAAATTAATGTTGAAATGCAATATTTAAAAAGGCTTCAAAAATTAAAATATTTTGAATTTTACTTTAAGTAAATTTCAGAAATATATATATATGTATATATATATACTTATTATATTATATTTTAATCATAGCCTCCTAAACTAGATGTCTGTCGCTTAGCTCGGAAACTTGGCAACAGTTGAAGGATAGACAGCACCACCTGATCACGACTTTTTTATTCAACTGTCACTAATAATTTTAAGAAGTGATATATGATACATATGATCGATATTTCTTCGATTCTATTTGTCTTTTATGTATATCATATCCCACTTTTAAAAAAATTTGTGGCTGTTGAATAAAAAAGTCGCGCAATCTGTCCAGGTGGCGCTGTCTACCGCTTCAACTGTTGCCAAGTTTCTGAGCTACGCGACAGGCATCTAGTTTAGGAGGCTATGCTTTAATATTATTATATTCTAATGCATATAGTTATATCTTAATATTCCTATCTTAAAATTGCTACACGCATGGGACATTTTTTTTTTTTTTTAATGGTAATTTGCAAATGAAATTTGTAATTCTCATCGTTATTTTAAAAATGCTATCTTTAGTTTTCTCACATGCTTTAGACATGCTAGACTTCCTTTTTAAATTAATATTTTATTTACTTATTTTTCTTTTATGGACACCCTGTATTGTTTTCTTTTATTAACGTACCCAATTGGATACACCTTGACGTTAAAATAATATTGTTTTCTAAATATAAAGCAATTTATTTTGCCTCTGATTTGTATTAATATTTTATAATAAGAATTAAGAAAATAAGAAATGAAAATAAAATAAATAATCTGGTGTGTCACTCACACTACTTTCTCTTATCCTGAAATTTAATACTATAAATACAGGTTGGAGATTAAGAGGTAAGATAACGAGTACTGTTACTTATGTTAAACAATTCAAATTAGGCTTAGGAAGACTTTTGTATGATAATTCGTTCTATGTGAGGGGGAGCTACCGCCCCTTTCAACCCCCCGTTTCATTAATGTACAAAAACAAGCGATGAATATTTAGCTTAAAACATACATTATTTACCATATCGCTATGAGGAATTTATTTCAATTCCCGAACAGCTTTCCTGGAAATGGTAAAATATTATTAGTAAAGCACATCCACTAACAACAAATAACTAGTGTGTTGTGGCCAACACGACTTTCTTCTATATTTTCCTACACAAATTCATTCAATAAAAATAATTTATTAAAATTATTATTTAAAAAAAATATCTTCCATGATAATGCACACGGTTTCCATATTAGAGAAGTAGTATAACACTAAATATCTATTTTTAAAAAAGTTGAATTTATTCTCAATATTACATAAAAAAAAATAAATAAATAAATAAATAAATAAATGAAAATGAAAAAAATCGATAACTTTATTTCAAATTATCGCAGATCGATGGTTCCACCATTCGTTTTAAAGGTATTGGCGAGCTCTTTTGAAAGATACCCATCATGAAAATTTACTCCCCTCGAGGAGGGACTTCCCCCCGAGGGGGGAAGCGAGGCTCCTACATCCACAAAAAAATTTCCCCAGTTGACTATCTCTATTTCACAAAATATATATCCGTTTCATTTGGTTTAGTTTGGTCTAAAGATGTTAAACTCTACTTACCTGTAATTTCCCCCATACACGTAATGTATTTGAATACTTTTGAGTGTTCCTGTACAAGAACCATTTGCTTTCTCTCTACGAAAAGCTTAGTGTGGCATCCCCATATGATACACATTTAGAATACCGAGTTTGGAATTTCTGCTACTATTTGTTCTTGAGATATGCTAATAAAAGACGCACAGACAGACACACAGACCATTCGCTAAAAACATGGTTTTCGTATTCATGGGACCTCATAATATGTAAATATAGCAAAAACTCACGTTTCAAAATTTGACCCTAAAACAATACTTTCGCGACCCTATGGGTAAGAGAAAGTAAAAAACAGCGCCAGCATTTTTTTTTTTTTTTTTTATCGTATTTATTTTTCTGTATTATATGTTCTGTCACCCCTTTCTTGTAATTTTACATAAAACGTAACAAAAAATAAAATATTTGACTAATTTCGGCATGATATAATCTAGTGTAATATCTGGTGGTTTTTTTCTTCAAAGCCCACATTAGAATGAATGAAAAAGAATTTTCTACTTCCTCAGAATGTTTTCTTTACATATCTGAAGAACATTTATAATCATAAACTAAATTATCATATATGATCATAAATAATTATATTTTTCTATTGTTCCTAACATAATCTGGAATCTTTTGAAAATTAACCAGTTTTAGATTATATGCATGTGCACAATTCCAGAAAAGCTAGAAAACTAATTACATCCATATACAATTCTGAAAATTTTTTTATGATAACTAATATGCATAATTATGGAAAAGACAGAATACCAAAGTTTTCTAACTTTTGCACAAGAAATCATAAATTGAATCATGTCTAATAATATGCAAAATTCTTAAAATTTTCATAGATGAATTTGTTCTAAAATAGTTTTCATTACTTTCTCCTAACATATATGTGGTAGAGTACGTGTTGTTCTTCTGTAAAAATTTCGAACTTTAAATTTTTCTATATTTACACATATTGTGGTACCTGAATACGAAAACCCGGTTATTAGTGGTTGGTCTGAGTGTCTGTCTGTGCAACGGAATGTCCGCATAAATCAAGGAAAAAAAAAAAAAAAAAAATCAGTAGAAACTTCAAACTCTCTATTCTGAATCTGCATCAAATTGAGATGATATTTGAAACTTAACATTTAGATATGGAAATGATTCGTTCATTGGAACACAAAAGCTTTTAAATGCATTACGTCTACAGAAGAAATTTTTAGTAAGTTCAGTTTATGCACGATATGTTAAATCTGACCGAAAAAAATCTTTATATGTGGATTAAATGACGTATTATAAAGCGCGCGTATTTACTCTCTTTTTCATATTTCATTTGCATGAACCAGGATAATATGGTTCAACTAATTTTATCTAATTAAAATTCAGAGCAGTTAAAATGTTTTTTACTTTCGTCTATATTCAATAGAAGAAAGTATTGGATTCATAAAAATTTTCGACCTCGAGTTTTTGATGGATTTACACGTTTTGAGAGCTGTAGAACAACACGATTTGACCATTTTTAGAAAGTGTCTGTCTGTCTGTCTGTGTGTGTGTGTGTGTGTGACAAAATTTTGTGGCAACTGTATCTCAGGAACTACTGCACAGAATTTCATACAAATTGGTATGTAGTTGCACCTTGACATAAATTAGTGCCTGTCAACTTTTGGTAAAAATTGTCTTACAGGTTGCGTTGCCATCCCGCTTTTTCTAAATTTTTAACATGGTAATATAGGACAAAATTTTGTAGAAATGTCCATAAAGAGAATTATTTTTTAGTAATCATTATGAAATTTACAAGAATTATTTATAATGGAGATAGTCAACTAGAAAAAATTTTTTGTATGTGTTGGAGCCTCGTCAACCCCCCTAGGGGGGGGAGTCCCCCCTCGAGGGGAGTAAATTTTCAAGATGGATATCTTTCGAAAGGTCTCGTCAATACCTTTAAAACGAATGGTTGAACTATAAATCTGTGATAATTTAAAACAAAGTTATCGATTTGTTTTACTTTTTACGAAAAAAAAGACTTTGAAAAAAAATCGTAATTAAAAAAAAAAAAAAAAAATTAACAAAATTTAACCAAACTTGGTATTTAGTTGGCCCCTGCCATAAAGTGGTGCTGATTAGATTTGGGGATCAATCTCACGACAGGAGGCGCTGTGATCGTATTTTTTCTAAATTTTTAACATGGCAGTATAGGACAAAATTTCGTATAAATTTACATAATGAGAGTTATTCTTAACCTGTGATTGTAAAATTAATACGAATTATTAATAATAGTAGTAGTTAATTAGGAAAAAAAAATTGTGCATTTGGGGGCATCGCTCCCCCCCCCCCCCCTGTGGGGATGTACCCCACCTCGTGGGCTAAATTTCCAACATGAGTATCTTTCGAAAGGTCTCGTCAATACCTTTAAAACGAATGGTTGAACCATAAATATGTGATAATTTAAAACAAAATTATCGATTTTTTTTACTTTTAACAAAAAAAAAAAAAAAAAAAAAAACTTGGATTAAAAAAAAAAAAAAAAAAAAAAACTTGGATTTTTTTTTTTTTTTTTTTTTTTTTTTTTTTTTGCAATATTGTTACTGAGTGAATTTGTACAGGAAAATATAGAAGAGAGTCTTGTGGTGGCCACAACATACTAGTTTAAACCAGTAATGGGATTTTAAAACTCAATCCGATCATTATGTAAAAAAGAATTCACAGATGTATGCTTCATATTTGGTTTAGTTTTTGATCAATAATACTTAAAAAATAATAAATTCAAATACTTAAAAAAAAAAAAAAAAAAAAAAAAAAAAATTACAGAGAAAGTATTTATAAATATTTTACCTTAAAACCGATTCTAATAAAAGTACTTGCCTGACTCATTTAAACTAAATATATAAATACGTATATACAGGCTGTCCCATAAGTCTGTAGACATTTTAAAAACTCGTAACTATTGAATAAATTGATAGAATTGAACGCGGTTTGCGGAAAAATCCTTCTCGTGAAGGAGGTTTTTTTTTTTTTTTTTTTGTAAAGAAAAAATAACAATTAAGTTATTTGTCGATAGAGAGCGATGAGCGTGAATAGATCACACATTTTCATGAA
This sequence comes from Salticus scenicus, assembly GCA_963930645.1. Classification (NCBI taxonomy): domain Eukaryota; kingdom Metazoa; phylum Arthropoda; class Arachnida; order Araneae; family Salticidae; genus Salticus; species Salticus scenicus. Next base: position 193,472,534 of record OZ005655.1, on the reverse strand, counting down.
AAACTGTACATATTCGCATGCAGATGTTTACACGCATATAAATCTTATTCTATGTGTCCGTCGTCATCACAAATTACAGCTTGGAAATGAGTTATAACACTGTTAACTGCAGCTTCATTCGGCGGTTCATACCTGAGGAAAATCGTCTTCACCAATAACGCTTTATCCACCAAGTCAGCATCGCAATTAAAACTTCCTGTATGTACAAGTAGGTGGCAAAATAAGAAATAAACTGTTCTAATCGCAAAATTGTGCAATTTATAGGAATTTCATTTGCATATTTTTTTTTTCCACATCCGTGCGAAAAATTTAACTATTTGTCTAACAGTCGTCGACAAAAAATTTAACTATATTTTTTTCTTTACTAAAAAAAATCCCCCTTCGCGAGAATGATTTTTTCGCAAACCTTGTTCAATTTTATCGATTCATTCAATAGTTATGAATTTTTAAAATGTCTACAGACTTATGGGACACCCTGTATATATATATACATATAAATATTTTTTTTCCCATTATTTAAAAATCAGGCTCATTTTTCAGGTCGTCCGCGGCGCCTTATGGATCCACATGTCCCGGGTTCGGATTCCGTTGCGGGAAAGGATGTTCCTGGCTTCATATGTATTCAAGGTACTGTACATTATTACTGTGTGTTATGGATGTAACCGAACTAATCGCGATAAAATTTATTTTAACTATAGGTCTCAAGAAATAAAAAAAAGGAAGAAAGAAAAGGAAAGAAAGAAAATGAAAATAACTTTTGTGTATGCTGATAAATTTAGGATCGCACTTCATAATATAATTTATTAAAACTTCAAATTTTCTTACATAACTAGAGAGCTTCGCCCGCTAGCGGGTGAGTATTTTCAAATGAATCATTTACAGTAACTTTTAGTCTTAAGAAAAGAAATTGAAAAAAAAAAAAATCATTTATGAATGGGTAAAAAGTCGGCCCGTGTCCCCACTGCCTTCGGCAGCGCAGTCCCGTGCGCGCTATGCGCGCACAACTTAAGGGATACACACGCTGCGCGCGCGTATTCCTTCCCTGACCCTTCGTGCCTCCAAAAAAAAAAAAAAATAAAATAAAATCTGATCGGGTAAAAAATTCCCACTGTGTCCTCACTGCCTCCGGCAGCGCAGACCCATGCGCGCTGCGCGCGCACGTGTGAAGGTATACGTGCGCTGCGCGCACATATTCCTTCTCAGATTAAAATTTTATTCTTAAGAAAATTTAAAAAATCATTTCTCTTCGGGTAAAAATTCGGACCGGGTCCCCACTGCCTTCGGCAGCGGAGACCCGAGGAATGACAGTATTCAAGCGATCTCAATATTACGCATCTGAATAGAGTTTATAGCATCTGTCATAAGGTAAGCACTAGCTTTCCTGTTTATTTAGATATACAGTCTTACATGTACAGAAATATGACCTGGTTTACTTATTTCATTTCATTATGTATTGCCATAATTATTTTTATATCCTTTATTTTGCGAATAAAAAACAATTTGCACTTATTCTTTAATGAAGAATCATTTTGCCCTTTGGTGAGCCTAAAATGATCCTTTGGGTACTTTTTACAAAATCTATTTTTTCAATTACTCAATTTGGGTTTAAAATATTATTAAAATACGTTTATAATGCAAAATATAGTGTAAAAATCTAGAAAATGGTCAAAGTCTAATTTAAACAGTTATGTTATTTTACACAATTTTATTTTTCTCAAGGGGATCATTTTAGGCTACCTTCCCCTATACATTTTCATTGTTATTTAATACATCATAAATATTTCATGCTTTCCACACCTTACATATTATACATACTTTATTCACAGCATTCCCCCCTATTACAACAAGTAATAGTGTATGTTAAAAGTATTAAGCATATATTAAGACATACATTTCTACCTTTAAATCTTTAAACGTTTAGACTTATACAATATGTGATTTCTAAAATTGAAATTTTCATATGTATCAAAACTAATATCCACGTTTAATACAACCTTTATCTTATGATGTATAATCGCTATGAATGCATTGAAAAACCAAAGAAAGTTACATATATTTGCATCGCACATATCTATTAGCATAATCATCAAATTTCAGCAACGATGTATGTTTGCAGAGAAGCTGCACTTCTTTTATCTCCCATTTTGTACAAATCTAATAATAGAACATGAGATTCTATAATACGTATAACTGTAGGAATAACTTTTTTTTTTTTTTAAACTCGCTTTTATTAGCTTCACCTGTATGTATGTTTGTATGTATGTGTGTAACTGCTCTGAGAGCAAACAAAAAATCTATATTGTAAAAATAGACTTTCCCTACGTGAACGCTGTGGATGTGAGGTAAAACTCCGGGCTACGAACCTAAAGGTCTAACGTTCGAGCCCAGTCAGGGGAGATTTTTTAAAAATGGTTTTTGTTTAATTCTAAATTAGTTATTAATTCACATTTCAATAAAAGCGTGTTCTTTAATTTTTTTTAAGTATAATTTTATTTAACATATTCTTCTTTACATCTTTCAGTAATCCGATTTCTTATTAAATAGCAATCAGAAAATGACGTCATTTTCAGTAGAATTGTAATTAAAATTTTGTAATAAGAAGCCAATAAATGATAAGCATCTAATAATGTACAAGTAATCGTGAAATATATCATCTAAACGCATTCATTTGTGTAAAAGATTTTGCCACTTTTGAGGTATTAGAATTTCTTCAGATTAGATTTCGTTCGTTTAAGGAGAAGTGAATAGTTTAATAAGCGAACAGTGAAGTTAAGGATAAAAACATAGGATAAATTAAATAGTTTTTACTGGTGTATGCAATGTTTATGGTTTGTTTACAGAGACACATTTAATTTACAAAATAGTACTAAATTTTGTACTAAATTTTATTTAGTACACAAAGTAATCCCGGTATGTTATGCAATCGTTTTGCATGAAATTTGGTAAACATATTTATGAGTTACAAGGAATTAATACAAGACTATGAATCACTAGGAAAAAACATATATATACAGATAGCTATAGAAAGAGAGATACAGCTGTTGAGGGAGACTACAGTGCCCCTAAGAAACGTATCTGTTTTAGAGGTCTGCATGGGCCGGGCTTCCGGCCCTCGGGCCGGGTTCGGGCCGAATTTTTACTTTTGTTCTCGGGCCGGGCTCGGGCTTAAAAAAATTTTTCAGGCTCGGGCCGGGCAGGGCTCGGGCTCAGTTTTTTTCTGAATATTCGGGCCGGGCCGGGCCTGAAAGAAATTTTCTTCGGGCCACGCCGGGCCTGAATGAAATTTTCTTCGGGCCGTGTCGGCACGAATCTTTTTCTGGTTTCCTGGATAATCAACGAAAAAGGAAAATAATAAAATATTTCTTCAGTCATTTATTTTACGTAATTTTACAGTCTTGTATATCACATAAAGTTCTATTTTGTTAAAAAAGTGTCTGTAACGTCAATTTAATTGTATATCAGTCTGTCTGTCCGAAATCTGATTTTTCGCAAATATTTTTAGCATGCCTCGAAATTAATATATTTTATTTAAAGTAATATTAGATGGTTTCCTATTCAAAATAGTATGCAATTTACTACCAGTCTGCGTACATGGACATAACAAAAGATATTAGATACATTACTGTGTATAAGGATTTGTTTCTTATGATCTGTTGAGTTTAGGTGGTATAAAGACTATAAAAATCTTTCCGCTGTAACTTTTTCTCTAAGGCTCCTTTTCTTTTTCTCCAGTGGACGAGAATAGCATCATTTTTATCATGGGCAAAAGCAACTTTTCTATTGAATATGGTTGGATTAACATTAAAGCTTTGTTTACCGGAGCACATGAAAGATTCGGATACATTATGGTAAAAAAGAGAAAATGGTTGAAAGTGCATTTTCAGTAGTATTAACCATTTTAAATACCTTCCTATATTGTTTGATGAATGCTAATATTTTCTATTTGACTTTCTGTTCATCTTTGTGTCTTGTCTATAATAATGAATTTCTGTTTATATATAATTGTCTTGTAAAATTTCATCCGTTTTGTTAAAGAACGTACTATTATTTGGTAATATAAAACATCTGCAAAACACATACTAAAAATCTTTTTTATAAAAAGGCATCTTTTTTTTTGTTATTTTACATATTTTTGAATCGGGCCGGGCCGGGTCGGGCCTGATTTTACCGTTTTTTGTCCGGGCCGGGCCGGGCCATAAACCGTTAAAAAATAAACGGGCCGGGCCCGGGCCGCATTTTTCGACTTCATAACGGGCCGGGCCGGTTAAGTAAAGTTTTCGTACGGGCCGGGCCTATACTAGGCGCCTAGTAGACACATATAAGCGAGACGTATTATTCCTGGACGACAGGACCCATGCCCCAGTTTCCGCTGTTCCATGTCTTTTTCTAGTCAATTTTGTCCTCTTATTACTTCCGGTGCGAGCCTGTTTTTTTTTTTTTTTTTTTTTTTTTAACACACTTGACATTGTGAGTTTTTTTCGTATTCTTCCCATGCTGTTTCTATGGGGTTTTTAGCTTTTTTCCCCTCTTTCCCTACATTCTAAAGTGGCGGTGGTTCCCGCCCACCCACCGCCACTTTAGAATGTAGAAAAAGAGAGGAAAAAAGGCTAAAAACCCCATAGAAATAGCATAGTAAGAAAAGCAAAAAAACTCACAATGTCAAGTGTGTTAAGGGGGTATTCTGGTCTAGAAGCCTGAATTTTAGGCATTTTTTAAAGTAAGATTTAAAAAAAATGAAAAACATTTTTACTATCCATTTTTTTATATGTCTTTTATTGACATTTTGAGAATGTAAAAAAAAAAAAAATCACAAAAAAAAAAAAAAAAAAAAAAAAAATTCGCCGAGATACAGGCCGGAGTGGGGGCTTCAAAAAAAACGGTGCGTCCTGGTTGACATGATTTCAACCCTTGTAGTGATCTAAAACAAAAAAATCAAACAAATTCTTCATTAATAAAGATGTCGCTATCGGGTTGACCATTTTCAAAAAAAAAAAAAAAGACAAAATGGCGTCGACTTGAAAAAAAAAATTTTTTTTACCCGACTTTTTCGAATTTTTTAAAAATATTGCAAATCAAAATTTTTTAAAATCCAAGGCAGACGCGATAGAGAGTTGTATAAACAAGATATATACCAAATTTCAAAGCAATCGGTTCGGTAGAACTTGAAATATCATGTCAACCACCTCAAAAAAAGTAGTTTCGAGAAAAACGCATTTAAAGTTTAGGAAAGAATTCAGTGATTCATTATTATTTTGTGTTTCGGACCCCAAACATCGATGTAATAAATCATCAGATGATAAGCTGGTATAAATAGGCTTTATTACATCCAAAACTTTTACATCCCAACTATATTACTTAACATAAACTATTACATCCCAAACGGCCGGCTCGGACGCCACGTCACAAAATCGGCTGTATCTCCGAAAATAATTCGAATTTTGAAAAATTCCTTTTAGGATCATATTTTTGAAAGTCTAAACTTTCAAAATATGCAAAAAAAAAAAAAAAAAAAAAAAAATCGATTTTTTTAAATTTATAGACCAGAATACCCCCTTAAAAAAAAAAAAAAAAAAAAAAAAAAAAATCACACCGGAAGTAATAAGGGGAAAGAATTGACTAGAAAAATACATTGAACAGCGGGAACCGGGCGGGCTGGTGCATGGGTCCTATCGTCCAGGATTAATACGACTCGCCTAGTAGTAGTACGGGCCGGGCCCGGGCCTCGAAATTCCGGCCCGTGCAGACCTCTACTGTTTATGTAGTGAGTCAATCGTGTAAATATATACATTATATAATAAGGAATAAATAAAAATGATCTGTTGAATAACGTGCGATGCAAATAGGACGTTGAGGCTCCTGATCTGCAGATCCACAAATTTTAGGTGACCACTGAAAATCAAAATTACTATTGAAGATAAATTTAAATGAAGAGAAGTGGAGTGATGGCTTAAAAAGAACGAGAATGTTGTTCAACTTTTAGTAACGAAGTGATAGCTAGTATTCATTCTTGTTTTTGAATTTTTACCTACTTCTTACTTTCTAACGCCCGATTGAGCTGAGATTTTGCACACATGTATAATTCCGACAACAATACATGCTGAAGTAGTAACGAATTGGAATTTGGCAGGAATTGGGAGCTGAAGTCCTGGGCCCTCAGTTCCAGGTAAAAGTTTCTTTTCGAATTCTAACCCACTTACTATCATATGATTCAGATGAACATTCGACTATATATATATATATATATATATATATATATATATATACAGACCTGCCAACCTAATCCTGCAAATCCTTAGTACCGCCCCTTTTCCTACACCACATAATTTTTAGAGTATTTTCGTCATTCAACGTAAATATATTTGAAGAGCATTACTCTAAAAATTAAGTGGTGTAGGAAAAGGGGCGGTACTAACAATTTGCCGGATTTGGTTGGCAGCTCTGTATATATATATTATCCATATCCCTAAATTGAAGTTTTTAGTACAGTTTGAAATAAAAATAAGTTTTTTAATTTATTAATTTTTGTCTTGTTTACATTCCAAATTTAGTAAAAACCAGTTGTATATTTTGAAAATATTAGTTATTTAGCAGTTAAAAATACAGAGGTCTTCATTCCGTACTCTCTTTCTCAGAAATAAAATCGCATAACGCAACAGAAAGAAAGAAAGAGAGAGAAAGAGAGCGAGAAAGAAAAAAGAAAGTTTTTATGTGAAGTAAAAGATTACAATTAATTTGTTGTTTATAATATAGGAACTAGAGTATACATAGTTACGTATTGTGATATCGTAATAACATTTTTTTTTTTTTTTTCGTAATCATACATATTTTAAGACTATTTTTCGTTAAATTTAATTTTAACTTTAATTCAACAACTTAGACATCTAATCAATATCTTACTATAATTATATTTTTGTTCTCTTAGCAAAAAATAAATATCTATAGTAAATAATAAAAATATAATCCATAAATAATAAAAATCTATATATCGATCTTATATTTTTAAGAATATCTTTAAATTACATTAATTACTTTTAAAAATTTTAGAATTTAGAAAAGATTTTTTACATAAAATATATTTTTTATGAAAAAGCAACCATGGTTTTTAAGTAAAAGTAAACAAAAGTTATATTTGAAAATTAATATGATCCTGAAAAATATTCCCGTTTCAAACTAAATCGCTAAGGAAGAAATGTATTTTTTTTTTTTTTTTTTACATTTTTCATTAAAAAAAATAATTGCTCTATTTTCAAACAAAATGTTTTAATTAACATATGGATCATGTAAAAACCCATTTTCTCAAATAATTTATCTACATGTACATAAAGCAATTATACATCACGAATCTTTAAGTCAGTTACGATGTTCTTCATATAATATATATATATAACTAGCAGACCCGGCCACGCGTTGCTGTGGCTATGTTATACGTTGAATTATAATGTAGTAAAATATTCAATATATTAAAATTATTATTTACGAATAAAGACCATCCTTGATAACATCCTTGATCTTAGCAGACTTAGCCCGCTTCGCTGGTCCCTATTTTTAAATGATTCACTATAATTAAAGAATTCTCAAAATTGCATTAATTTTTAACATGTGAAAAAAAAAGAGAAAAAAAAATCTGATCGGGAAAAATGTTCGACACTCATAATGAATCCATATATTATCGAAAGGAAAATGATATAAAATACAAAAAAATCTTCTCTCATTGGTGGAATAATCTGTTCGGACCCCCACTGCCTGCGGCAGTGTATACCTGCGCAAACCATGCGCACCGTTTCTTCATCCACCGTTCTCACCCTTCTTAATAACTCTATACTTTCGAAAATATCCGCAATCGATTTATCGGGCCTTAAAACTTAATAATACTAATTTTCAAAGTTCTAACTCTTATTTCTATTATTTTGCCCCTTTGCCCTCCCCCCTCCCACTATTCTAAATAATTTTACAAATTCGAAAATATCTACAGTTTATTTGTAGGTGTCAAAAACCTGTATGCACCAATTTGAACGATCTAACTATATTTTTATTTTTTGCCCCTCTGCCCCCCTTCCCGCCCCTCCTAATAAATTTACAAATTCGAAAATATCCGCAATCGATTTGTTGGTATCAAAAATTCTATGCACCAATTTTGAATGATCTAACTCCATTTTTATATTTTGCTCCTCTGCCCCCCCCCCTTTCCCGCTCCTCTTAATAATTTTACAAATTCGAAAATATCTGCAATCGATTTGTACGTATCAAAAACTTCTATGTACCAATTTTTAGCGATGTAACTCTATTTTTATTTTTTTGCCCCTCCGCCCCCTTACCCACCCCTCCTAATAACTTTACACTTTCGAAAATATCCTCATTCGATTTGCAGGCCTCTAAAACCTCTCTATACCAATTTTGAACAGTCTATCTGCATTTCTATTTTTTTTTTTTTTTTTTTTTTTTTTTTGGTTGTTGTTGTTTGTTTGTTTGTTTGTGAAATCACATTTTGGCCCCTCCCCCCCCTTTTGGGAGGCGAATTTTGCAATAAAAACTATCCTATCTCTCAAGTTGGACCAAATTGCACACAGTGTCCAAATTTCATTAAAATCGGCTCATTAGTTTAGGAGTTCATCGCGGACAAACATAATAAATTTTATATATAAAGATATATATATATATATACTAGCAGGCTACGCCCGCTTCGCTGGTCACTATTTTTAAATGAATCACAATAATTAATGAATTCTCAAAATTGCATTAATTTTTATCATGTGATAAAAAAAGAAAAAAAAAATCTGATCAGGAAAAATGTCGCACCGGGTCCCCACTGCCTTCGGCAGCGTAGACCCGTGCACTGCGCGCAAGTATTCCTTCACCATCCTTATGACTTCTCAAAATTCCATGTTATTACTCATAAACTTTCATTCTCAAGAAAAGGAATTAAAAAATATATCATTTAGCATCGGGTAAAAACTCACACCGGGACGCCACTGCCTTCGGCAGCGCAGACCCATGCGCGCTGCGCGCGCACGTTTGAGGATATACGTGCGCTGTACACGCATATTCCTTCTCAACTCAAACTTTTATTAAGAAAATTAAATTTAAAAAAAATCTTTTATCATCGGGTAAAAACTCGCACCGGGTCCCAAACCCATGCGCGCTGCGCGCCTATTCCTTCCCCACCGTTCCAGCCCCTCCTAATTAACTTGCATATACCAATTTTGAACGGTCTTACTCAATTAGCTGAGATGCAAAAGAAAACCTGATCAGGACACTTTAAATTGTAAATCAGGTGAAATCTCGAATTCCACTTTCGATAATGTAAAAGAACTTTAAAATATCTTTCGAACGATGTATTAAAAATAATTTAATCATAATTAGAATATGAAATATTGAAATTAAAAATATTACAGCGCCATCTGGCGGTAGAAATTTCTGTAATCTATTGTTCCATTCCAGATCAACAAAGCTTTCAAATGATGTATTACTCATGAAATTATTTTAATTAGTAGATGAGATACAAAAGAAAACCTAATCAGGACACCTCAAAACGTGTAAATCGGGTGAAATCTCGAATTCCATTTTCGATAATGCAAAAGTACTTTAAAATGTGTATCAACTAAAATAAGCTTTCAAATGATGTATTACTTATGAATTTTTTTAATTAATAATTGAGATACAAAAAAAAAACTGATTCAGGGCACCTCAAAACGTGTAAATCTGGTGAAAACTTTCAATAATTTAAAAGAACTTTAAAATATCTTTCGAATGCTGTATTAAAAATAATTTAATCATAATTAGAAATTGAAATATTGAAATTTTAAAATATTACAGCGCCATCTGGCGGTACAAATTTCTGTATTCCACTGTTCGAAAAGCTTTCTAATGATGTATTACTTACGAAATTATTTTAATTAGTAGCTGAGATACAAAAGAAAACTAATTCAGGAGACCTCAAAACGTGTAAATCTGGTGAAAACTGTCGATAATATAAAAGAACTTTAAAATATCTTTCGAATGATGCATTAAAAATAATTTAACCATAATTAGAAATTGAAATATTGAAATTTGAATGTATTACAGCGCCATCTGGCGGTAGAAATTTCTGTAATCCACTGTTCGATTCCAAATCAAAAAAAGCTTTCTAATGATCTATTACTTATAAAATTATTTTAATTAGTAGCTGATATAAAAAAAAAAAACCTAATCAGGACACCTCAAAACGTGTAAATCGGGTGAAATCTCGAATTCCATTTTCGATAATGTAAAAGTACTTTAAAATGTGTATCAAGTCAACAAAGCTTTCAAATGATGTATTACTTATGAAATTTTTTTAAATTAATTTCTGAGATATAAAAGAAAACTGATTCAGGACACCTCAAAACGTGTAAATCTGGTGAAAACTTTCGATAATTTAAAAGAACTTTAAAATATCTTTCGAATGATGTATTCAAAATAATTTAATCATAATTAGAAATTGAAATAATGAAATATTGAAATTATAACAAATAATTAGCAATAAATTAAAATTGCGACTATAATTTGAGATTTAAACTATCCTATCTCTCAAGTTGGATCGAACTGCACATGGTGTGCGAATTTTATTATAATCGGTTAAGTGGTTTAGGAGTCCATTGAGGACAAACATTGTGACACGAGATTTATATATATTAAGATTATATTAAATTATAAAGTTTTGATCAATGAAGCACAAATAAGTAAAAAACAGGATTAATTTCACTGTATTATCTTCATTATAATATGAATTCAATTTACACTTCAGTCTAAGTAACACGTGGCCGGCTATGCTAACACCAAAAATTTAAAAAGTGGAAATAATTGAATTATACGAAATTTATTAATAGGTTAAAAAGTTGAAGATTCTTTGTGTAGATGGCAGCACCAAATATATTTCAGCTTTCATTTCAACCCAGTCGAAAGGTATCGACATCTGTTAAGTGGAAATAATTGAATTATACGAAATTTATTAATAGGTTAAAAAGTTAAAGATTCTTTGTGTAGATGGCAGCACCAAATATATTTCAGCTTTCATTTCAACCCAGTCGAAAGGTATCGACATCTGTTAGAATCATTTGGAGTTAACAGATAATTGTGACTGTCAAATAATAACAGACAAATAATTAGCAATAAATTAAAATTGCGACTATAATTTGAGATTTAAACTATCCTATCTCTCAAGTTGGATCGAACTGCACATGGTGTGCGAATTTTATTATAATCGGTTAAGTGGTTTAGGAGTCCATTGAGGACAAACATTGTGACACGAGATTTATATATATTAAGATTACCCTAATTTAAATAAAATTATTCAAAAAACTATATCATTAAATCAATTGTTTCGAAATAATTCATTGACTCTATTATATATTTCTCATAAAAAAAAAAAATAATGATAATGATAATAATAATAATAATAATTATGATTTTATTTTCAAAGAAAAGTAAGCAGTTGAAGTATTAGTCATGTGGAAATGTAATTATTCAACTAATATATTTACACAAAGCGATTTATCAGCACGAAACCTTAATTTAGGTAATATATACAAGGTCAGCGTTAATGATTCACCGGGTTTAAGCATTGTTTATTTTTTTTTTATTCTGCAATATGTTAAATTATCTTATTTTCTTTTGTTATCTTTTATTTCAAGTTATCTTTTAGAAATTTATGTATCTTTTCATAATTTTGAATTTCCTTTATTTTATTTTCTCCTTGGTTTCCCATTATTTTTATGTTTATTATATAGTTTTTTGTTCATGCTATCATAAGTTCGCTCCCTTCGGAAAGGAAAATGTGGCGGTGTCTGGTCCTCGTTAATCTGTGATGTACCGTCAAGTGCCTAATGCGGTCACCAGCTGTTTATCGTTGTATCAGCGCGGTATCTTCCCATGGTGGATCAAAATTTAAGTGGTCCCTATTTTCTTCTGATTTCGGTTACTCAAGAGAATAACACGCTTTGATTCGACCTTTAATCCCCTGTCACGCCTATTTAAGAAATAAATTAGCTTATGCACTAGGGTGGTTCGAAAAAACCTTTTTTTAAATTTCAGATCGCTATAGTGCACAAAAGTTGCCATTGGTACAGACATGAAAAAAGCACTAATTATTATTTTTTAATAAATTTGTCTTCCGGTCGCGCAATGCCATAGAAGTTAGCAAAAAAATGTGAAAAACCTTAATTTTTCATGATTTTTTTAAGTACGCCAGATGGTTTTAATTGCGTTCCTATACCATGAATTAACTACTAAATGTATGTAAAATCAATATGTATGCACTTATTATACATTTTTTTCATATCTTCCGGTCGCACAACATAGTACAAAATGAGTAAAAATAGTATATTTTCAAAATTTTAAAGTTTGACTGTTTAGTACATTTTAATCATACGACTTTTAGAGATGCTATAGATTAATTCTTTTACAATAATATATTTAAAATCCAAGCTTATAAGATAAACGTGGCTAGATAGGTGTGGCATACGTGAAGAATGCCAATGATGCGTGCGCAGCGCAGCCATTATCTTTTCCCGCTATTGCTTCAGTCTGCTCATGCCACTACCTCGAATCAGTACTACATTGTGTTGTACTTAAGTCCTTATTTTTCTGTCTACTTTTGCGTTCAGTGTTTGTACTTGAATACGACAGTTATTGATACAATGGATGTACCAATGAAAGTTGGCATAGGTACAATAACTAGAAAAGATTTTGAGTGCCCTATTTTTGGTCACCCACGAGACTTGTTGCACAACAAGCTTCCTACGCATGAAAATGTCCTTCGCTGCTGCTTTCAACAGAGATTCAACCTAGCTGTGACAATAAACACCAAGAGTGTATCTTTTTCAAGAGTATCCTCAACAATAGCAAAGAAAATTATCGGTTTATATGACAAAGCCTCGACCCAACTGTTACGGAGTACAGACTCATCTAGCTAATTAGTTCTTACTACGAATCGTACAGTAAACTCAAAAAGTCGTTTCATCGTGACAAAGATAAACCAGCATTGAAACTTAAACTTCACAATTTCAAGGAGAAAGGTTGCTCTCTTTTTGATGCCACGGCGTGTAAATGTGCAAGTACATAAACTGTAATTCCAAAGGTGCAATTTTTTTTCTTCTTTCACAAATGCAGTTCACACTTAGAGGACATACACATGTACCTGGAGATTTCTTACATGAAAAGACATAAGCAACAATTACACATTTACACGCCACGGTATCAAAAAGAGAGCATCCTTCCTTCTTGAAATTGTCAAGTTTAAGTTTGAATGCTGGTTTATATTTGTCACGATGAAACGAATTTCTGAGTTTACTGTATGATTCGTAGTAAGAACTAATTAGCTGGATGACTCTGTACTCCGTAACAGTTGGGATCGAGGCTTTGTCATATAAACCGATAATTTTCTTTGCTACTGTTGAGGCTACTCTTGAAAAAGATACACTCTTGTTGTTTATTGTCACAGCTGGGTTGAATCTCTGTTGAAAGCAGCAGAGAAGGACATCTTCATGAGTAGGAAGCTTGTTCTGTAACATGTCTCGTTGGGTGACCAAAAATAGGGCACTCAAAATCTTTTCTAGTTATTGTACCTATACCAACTTTCTTTGGCACATCCATTGTATCAATAACTGTCGTATTCAAGTACAAACACTGAACGCAAAAGTAGACAGAAAATAAGGACTTAAGTACAACACAATGTAGTACTGATTCGAGGTAGCGGCATGAGCAGACTGAAGGAAATAGCGGGAAACGATAATGGCAGCGACTGGTTGCGCTGCGCGCGCATCGCTTGCATTCGTCACGTACGCCACGCCTATCTTATAGCCTCGTTTATCTTATATGCTTGGATTTTAAATATATTATTGTATTAGAATTAAACTATAGCATCTCTAAAAGTCATATGATTAAATTGTACTAAACAGTCAAACTTTGAAATTTTGCAAAAACTACTAATTTTACTCATTTTGTACTATATTGCGCGACCGGAAGATATGAAACAAATGTATAATAAGTGCATATATATTGATTTCACATACTTTTAGTAGTTAATTCATGCGATAGGAACGCAATTAAAACCATCTGTCGTGCTTAAAAAAAATATGAAAAATTAAGTTTTTTCACAACTTTTTGGTAAATTCGATGGCATTGCGCGACCGGAAGACAAATTAATAAAAAAATAATAATTAGTGCTTTTTTCATGTCTGTACCAATGGCAACTTTTGTGCACTATAGCGATCTGAAATTTAAAAAAAAGTTTTTTTCGAACCACCCTATTATGCACATCCCTAAGGTTTTTTTTTTCCTCCCCCAATATCAATTATAAAATTTTCCTTTCAAGTATTTAGCTTTCCCTGGCCATTAGTTTTCGTCCTTTTTCTTCGTCCAGCAGCTTTCAAACAGGTGTTGTCATCACAATTCCCTTCCCCAGGTTTTTTTTTTTTTTTTTTTTTTTTTTGACTTCTATCCTTTCGGCTAGTAATTTCCCGTGTACAACTACCTTTTGCGGCTCTTCTGCCCATTTACTTTCTCTCAAATTGTTTTTTATTTTCTCTTTTTTCGCAGCTAGCTGTGCACATAATTAATAATTCCAACACCTTGGCTCGTGCTCTGCGCGCTCTTCTTTGTGCATTCTTAGAAATGCGGTTGTGCTGACTGAGCAACGTATCCAAGAAAAACTGTGAAAAGTGAAGTCACATTGATAAAGTCCCATCAGAGAAAAGTCTACAGTTAGAAGTCTTAACCAAGGTCCTCCGTACACAGCTCATTTCTATGGGATTCTCGAGCAGCTTGTAGAGTAGATGGTCGCCTTGCGGTGATATGACTTTGGACAGTATCAAACCGATTAAACTTGGTTTAATTCAGGTAGATAGGGTTGTCTAGAGGTTTCCAAGATTTCAAGCCCTGTTTATTTGCTGGTCTACGAACTGCAAAGTCAGGTGATACGTGAAAAGAGAGATACACTCACCAAGTTTCTGGTATATTCTACAAACGTTAAATGTGTGCTCTTGGTCTTTCGTGCAGTTCTTGCAGCATTGTTGACATTGAGGGTATATAAACTTTGTCGTTAACATAACACTACACTAAGAAATCACATGACGTGAATCTGGTGATCTGGATGATCACCATGGTAACAAAGGAACATCAACTATATCCAGAAATGCTGCAATTCTCTGTTGAGAACCGCATTTAGCATGCACGTGAGCCACGAGGCGCGCTTTTAAAGCTTGATAAGTATATCTATGATTTCATGTGTTATCCGTTTTTGTGCCTCGTATACTTATCAATAAACAATGCTTTGAAACCCGATGAATCATTTAGACTAATACTGCATATATATATATATATATATATATATATATACATATATATATATATATATATATATATATATATATATATATATATTATATGTGTGTGTGTGTGTACAGAAACTTGTTGTAGTCTTCTTAAAATTACTGTTTCTGACGAATATATATATATGTACCTCAATGGAAAAATTGAATCTTTGATGGCTTGCGTAAGTGAATTAATAATAACTAGCGTGAGTATTTTATTCATATTTAATCATCAATAAAGGCTTCTTTTATCGGATTTTTTTTTTTTTTTTTTTTTTAAATGTAACTAGCCTTAATAATGTATCTTTGTGCTAAAATTTACCCTGATTTACAATTTTAATAATTAATATTGTATCTCTTTTATGCCTAATTTTATAGATTTACAATTCCCAAAATTACATATGTATATGCATTAATTACCCTAATTTTTCCCCAAAAAATTAATAGGAAAACCACATTAAAAAAATTATTCAAAATTTCTACTTTGAAATAATTTACTAATGAAGAAACATTGAAGAATACACATACATCCATTAAAACAACAATATTAATGATATTAATAATATTTTTCCTTCTTCAATCTATATGCTTTAATTGATAAATGAATCAACTAACTCAACTAATTTATTTACACAGAGTAAGTCTTCATTAGGAATACTTATTTTATATTTGATAAGTAAAATTAGCAAAAAATCATATTTAATTGTTATGATTATCTTTAAAAAATTACCACTGTTAAATAATTGATTAATGAGAAAAAATTACTTCACGGCACATTCTTCATTTAAAAAGTAATCATTATATCTTAAACAAAATGCTTTAGTTGAACTATCCATCATGTGAAAATCTAATTATTCAACTAATTTATTTACACAAAACAATCCTTCATCACAAATACTTAATTGTTGCTTCCAAATAAAAAATTAACATATACAGTCACTCTTTTTCATGACTTTTTTTTTTTTTTTTTTTTTTTTTTGCATGTTTATCCTTTCTTGAGTGCCAGCAAATTATTCTTTTACGCTTTTCAAATCAATCTGTAGTGTTATTTTCTAGTGCTCTATTAATAGACGTCTATGTGTGTGGCAGAATACGGAACTCCTGAACGACGTGTTTGAAAATTTTCAACGTTGACAATCTTGATGAGTTCCGACGTGGATGAATGGAGAACCTTCACCAAAGAGCATCACCAATTCATCACGATGTCTCTGTTTATTCGAATCAGAATCTATAATAGAAATATTCTTCTCGTGGCTTAAGTCTTTGCAATCATGGCGTAAGTCTTTGGAAATGAGAACATGCAGCCGGGGAGATCCAAAACAGAGTTTTTAGTGGAATCGATGAGGAAAGAAGAGATTTTTTGTGAAACAGAGCCAGAAGGAGTTTCTAACTGAGATAGCGAAAGTTAAAAAAAAAGAGTTTTAAAGATTGTAAACACAGAGTAAAATCTTCGAAGAAATATATCATACAGCTAAGCAAATGAGTAATTTCTTATTTTATTAAAGAAATCTGTCATTGATGTCAAACGAGTATGCAAAAAGCATATATTAGAAGTTCGTCTGTGCAGAATAGTTTTGTGAAAAACTTGCTCCATTAAAATTTTTATTTTTACAAAATCACGAAAGCCACCTCAAAACTTCATCGAAGAACATTGCCAATGCATCACGATGTATCTGCTTTTTGGAATCGGTATGCATATCTGTAGGCATGATTTTTCAAAATAAGTTTTTCTTAACACTTTCGCCACGACGGACGAATTATCTCGTCTTCCAAGATTATTCGCCGTGCCCTAGGAACCAGGTTGCACGTCCTCTGTACAATGTTTATCTAAATGGCTTCTACGTGCATATTGACTTATTTACTAAATGAACTTATTCTAATTAATTATTTGTTATCGCAATTATTTAACTTGCTTGTTTACTAGAATGAACAAACATCATTGCCGCGATGAATGTGTTAAATATGATTTTTCTATTTTCGAAAGATCGTAATAACAGTTCGATTCTTTAGCTTTTCCAACTTATAACGATATTTCTGTTTATTCGAATCAAAATCTATAATTAAAATATTCTGCTTCTAAAAGAGGTATTTTACTACTATCGTTATTTTGCAGGAAATATTGACTATTAACTGAAGATTATCAAAAAGCAACTTGAAGACTACATGTGAATAAATGCCCCAAAAATATTAAAACGATCGATAAATTAGGTACTTTTTGTAGATAAACATAACTTTGACTTTTTTTTTTATATATTCATATTTTTTAGATAACCATTTAAAATTAATCATGAAAGACGATCACGCTATCCAAAACTGAAAGTAAAATTTCTGCAAATGTTTTCTTTGCGTCACACAATCTCTTTTGCACACATTTTCACTTAGTACTATGATACAAAGTAACATTTACATAATTTTTACTTGCAGTTTTGGATAGCGTGACGCAATAGACAAATCAATTTATTGAACTAGATAATTTCAATTTATAATGTAAATTCAGTGAAAGTGTGATTATTTGACAGTATATTTTAAATTTAAAAGCAATATGTAAATATGTAAATACACTTTATTCAACAAAATAAAAGTGATTGTTATGAAATCTAAAAAGAAATCTTTTTAAAGTAACACTCAGGCGTCACTGAAATTATATCATTTCTTTTAAAACTCATATTTTGAATTCACGAGGTGCGGATGAAAAAGCATCAGTGAGTAAATTCTATATATTTTTTTGTGCTGAAGTTGAAAATATTACATATACACTGTGATGTAAATAGAAAAAAAAAAAAAAAATGATGAAATACGAAAATCTATGTAGTATATTTCAGTTAATAGCAAAGCGTCACTCAGAATTTTATATCATTATTTTGAAGATCCATATTTCCAATTCATATCGAAATAAAATGCTGCGTCCCAAACTTTTAACCCGTTAAGGTTTTTTGTTCTGATACAATTTACGACCAAATTTAAATGGTAAGGAATGAGCGACCACACGAGTAAAGATTCTTTTCGATTACATGTTAGAGATGGAATGATGGCTCCGATTCTTTCAATGTTGCCAGACTATTGAAAGTCAATTTCCCCAAAAAGTTTTCAAATTTCCCCAAATCAAGGTTTTTTTCTAAAAAAGTCCGTAACTCAATTTCTACGAAATACTGGGGGATTATAATTAAAGTTACGATTTCAAAACACCATAATTTTAAAACTACCCATCAGAGAGATTTGATATTTTACCAGAGCAATCGTGAGGCAATGAAATTCTGTTCGGGGGAGGAAAAAATTAGTTCCAACATGTTTCTATAGATGTCGCTGTCAGGGTAATGTCAGGGAAAACGCCTAAATGGACGCATTAAACACAGGAGTGTTGTTAGCAACACAATGAAATGGCAAGAAACAATAGACTTCAAGTGTTTACTACAATTTTTTTTTTTGAAAAAAGACAAGAATACGTGTTTACAGCGGAAGCAGTAATAGTGAAAAGAGAAAAAGTGGAGTTTCATGAAACTACGGATAATTAACGGCACATTTTGGAACTTTTTTTTTTTTTTTTTTTTTTTTTTTTTTGCCAGACAAAATTTCATTTCATCGCGATTGCTCTGGTAAAATATCAAATCGCTGTGATGGGTAGTTTTAAAATTATAGCGTTTTTATATCGTAACTTTAATTATTATCACTGTGTATGTAATTAAAAAAATAATAATAATAAAGAGTAATTAATAAATTTAAGCTCACATTTTTTCCCTAAAATGAAGCTCTTTTCTCAAAAAAAAAAAAAAAAAAGAAAGAAAGAAAGAAAAAAGAAAAAAAAAATCCCCATTTGAAAAAGTAGCTTTTTGCGCACAAGTTTTTTGAAAATTTTAAAATTGTGTAACCTTTCGAGTGTAGTTTCCTCTAATCTAATCATTTGTACTTATCTATATTTTTATATAATAAAATTTTTTTTATGAAATATAAAATGCATGAAAACAGGATACCCAAAGGACAAAGCGCTTACATCAAAGATATTTCATGCCTGCAAGTTTAATTTAAACTTAAAGATCAAGCATCCTGAACAATGGATTACATGGGTGTCGAATGCTAAGAAAAAAGCACTATTTTTTAACAAAATAAATAAAATTTTTATTTAAACTTTTGATCATATTACGGAATAACATTTAAAGAATATTTTATAAAATTTTCATTAAAAAATTTCGAAATTTCAACCGATAGAACCTAGTTTCCGAAAATCCTTCAAAAAAAATGTGTCCTCGCAGTGGTTCACGTAAATGACAGCTTTATCTGAAATTAAAACAAGAACGAAAAATCATGAGGCACGCACTGATTGTTACATTTTTCATGTGTTCTTACTCGTTACATCGTTTAACTTTCAAAATTCTTTGACTACGTTATTTCACAATGGGCAGACAGAAGGACAGAAAGGAAGACACATAGATTAGCTGAATTCGTAACCATTCTTAAACATAATTGGAAAGTGTTAAAAATGCTTAACAGAAACGAAAATGCAATTCCAGCATTTTAAAATTGTATCCTTTAATGCATTTGAATGTTTTAGAATACCCCTGTAAATCTGAACGCTTAGCATACCATATTCTATAGTAAACATTATTTTAGCATATTAAAAATAAAAGTCAATTTCATTATGAATATTGTTGTAGAAAGTTATATAAATGTGATTTATAAAAAAGTGTCTCCTAAAACGCAATTCACTGGCATTTGTTTGATTGTCTCTGTACACAAGTCAGTTGTACAAAGCCTATTAATTCCCTTTTAAATAGGGAACATTTCATAGTGAATTTGAATAACATATATAATTTTTAAGAAATTCTAAAATATTTCCGGGTGCTGAGGAGTGCAGATGGACAAATAAACAGACAGGTAAACTAATTCAAGTCAAATTCACTCTCAAAAAGTGTTAAAAAGTGTTACATACGCTTAATGTAAACGAAAATGCAATTCCAGCAAATTTCCAATAGCAATCCTTAATGTAACTGAATATTTTTGTGTTACTTTGTAAATCTTAACAGAATGATTATTTTGTGCCTATGAATAACATATTTGAATTTTATTAATCTTTGTAAAAAGTTAAGTTGTTAAAATATGGTTCGTAGAAACCTGTCATAGAACGCAATGCTTTGGAATATTTTAGGATATCCCTGCACACAAGCGAGTAATAACATATACTCCATCTCCAATAGGGAATATCTCATAATGGATTTGAAAAATATATTTAAATATGATTAAGATTAGTGCAAAGTAAAGTTAGTGCATTAAAATGAGATTTATAGAAATACCTCTCGTAGAACGCAATGCTTTGGAATATTTTCGAATGTCCCTATACACAAACCCACACCCTCCAACATCCTAATTAATATTCCGTAGTATTGTTAGTCCCGCCCTTTTTCTCCCACCAATAAATTTTTAGAGTAATATTCTCCAAATGCAATTGTGATTAAATAAGAAGAAAAATACTCTAAAAATATATTGGTGTGGAAAAGAAGGCGGGGCTAACAATACTACGGCATATTAATTAGTATGTTGGAGGGTATGCAAACCAGTAATGTGGTATGCACTTCATTTTCAGTAAGAAATATCCGATAGTTAACTTGATTATCATATATCAGTTTTAAGAAATTTCATTAATATTTATAGTTACAGCACGGACAGCCACATAGATGAACAGACAGAAAGACAGACAGACAAACCGAAGCCACAAACACTTTAAAACTCTGTTGGAAAGTGTTAAGAACGTTTTCTCTTAGTAGATAAGTATTGCTCGGGCTTGAATGGAGGATAAAACAAAATGAAATTTAAATTTTTGGCAAAGTTATATGAAGCAACAGTACAGTTTTCTGTACATTTCACCTCAAGTATAGCGTTGTAAAATTAATTATAATGGAAAAACGAAAAAACTTTCGTTCAAGCACTAGCCAATTATGTTTCACAAAATTTCAATAAGATTAGATTAGTTTTTAGATTTGTCTGCCGAATTCCAAAATAGTGTTTTTGAAAAAGCAATTAGAATTTTAAGTCTGAATAAAATCAACTTAATGTGGAAAATTTCCAAAAGCTCTCGTTCCTAGACTTTTACGCCGATTGACTTAAAACTTTCAGACAATATTTAGACTACAGATAGAAACCACACCAATTTTGTGATTTTTGAATTTCTAACTCCTTAAAACGAATAAAATCGTCAAAAAACCAAGGTCGAAAAATTCCACAATTACATAAATTTCCCATGACTATAGTACAAAAGGAAACTAATAGTGATTATTATTATTATTTAAATTCATTTAAATACAGTGAACAACGAAGTGAGCAAACACTGATACTAGTATATGCTTAAAGATGGCTTTAAGAATTTTTTTTCCTTCTAGGTTCTTAGAATTTGTATCACTTTTACAGTTTGTTCCCCTTTAGAAAGAGCTCCTAATACAGCATAGCCAGGTATGGAGCTTGCCAAATCCCAAACCCCCTTTTTTATAAGGTAAGACAGAATAGAGGCACCAAAAAATACAAAAAAAAAAAAAAAAAAATCTAATCCTATATGCCAGAAATATTTTTTCTATTGATGCGATATTTGCAGGATACAAGCATATTATTATTATTTTTTATTTAAAATTCTAGAAATAATTTCTTTTATATCTCGATGCGAAATGCTACAGAATAATTTTTCTGTATCTTTTAATGTAAAAAATAAAAATAAATAAATAAATAAAAATAAACGAGTAAAAGCTTTAAAAAAAAAAAAAAAAAAAAATCGTAACAGATTTTAATAAAAAACAAATTTTTACTATTACTCTTTCACATATTTAGAGAAAAATGATTTTGGGAGATGCTTTGTTTTATCAATTACTTCACAGCCCTACTAGATCACTCCTCGGCGCCAACGCGCCAACCGGGGCGCCCACTGTGAAAACGACTTTCGGAATTGTAAATTCCCGCTCGGTTGCGCCTGCGATGTCTTCTCTCATCCCTACATTTTTTAATACCTGTAACACTGTATTCTGAAGCGATTCTCCATCCCAAAAACCTAGTAATATGTTTTTTTCTGTTCCTAGCTCAATTAAATAATAATAATGGCTAACTACTGCTATCTCTCACCCTAATAATTTTACAGTTTCGAAAGTATGCACATTCGATTTCTGAACCCCAAAATCCTAGTAACATGGTTTTTGTAGTCTCCAGATCTATTTTAATAAATTTAAATACCTGTCCTCATCTCTCTCAATAGTTTCACAGCTTTGAAAGTATGCACATTCAGTTCCTGACCACCACCCCCTCCCAAAAATAAATAGATTGATAAATAAATAAATAAATAAAAATATAATATAATATAATAAATGAAAAATATAATAAAATAAAATAAACATAGTAACTTTTTCAAGACGCTAGTTCCATTTAAAAAAATAAAGTAAAATAAAAATAAAAAGTTTTTCTCATTTTTCCTTAATAAGTTTACAGTTTCAAAAGAATGTGAAACCGATTTTTCCTCTTTAAAACGTAATAAGACTGTGTTTCAAGGCTATAACTCCACTTAAAATTTGTTTAAATACTTGCCTCCTATCTTATCCTCTATCTATTCCAACCTCTATAACATCTAATATTATGGCTTTGCAAAACCCTAGCTCTGCTTATTTATTTATTTTTTAATGTCTGCCCACTGCGCTTAATCCTTTTAAATACCTGTCTCTATCTTGCCTTCCCCCAAAAATTTTATAACTTGAAAGGTAAAAGCTATGGCTCACCCCCCCCCCCCCCCGAAAAAAAAATAAATAAATAAATATAAATAAATAAATAAAAAGTAAATAAACAGTAAATAAATAAAAAGTAAATAAAAAGTAAATAAATAATAATAATAATAATAATAATAATAATAATAATAATAATAAAAACGGCTTTTCAATTATTTAACACCATTTTAAAAATATTAAATATCTATCTCCCCATCTTCCCCTTATTAATTTTAAATACAATATTCAATAATAGCAGTATTACTTCCATGGCAAATATTTATTTCTTAAGTCCAGAAAAATAATACGAATTTTCAAAGCACCTGCAGTTATATTTATTTCTTTTTTAATATCAGTTTCACTCCCCTTTAATCTTTTAAAGTAACTGACCCCAATCTCTCGTATTAATTTTAAGTGCAATATGCGACGAAACAGAGCATTTCCCTAGAAAATATTTATTTCTTGAGTCCAGATAAGAAAAGTAAAACCAGTATTCCCTGCGGAATGTAAAAAAAAAAAAAAAAAAAAAAAAAAAAAAAAAATGGAGGTTCGCAATGAAAATGAGTTTAAATAAATATTTAATTGTCTAAAATTCGTATTTCTTAAGGGATTGAGATCATTTTCGAATTGTAAATTTATTATAACTAATTGTGACCGATTACATATTTCTGTTAAAATCGGTCTAAAATTGGAGAAATTCAAAAATTGCTTATTATGTGCCTAGTACAGAAGAAAATTAAAAGCAGAAAACATTATTTTCAATACTTTACAATAGAATCAAATATCTCAGCAAGAAAAATGAATTTAAATCAATATTCAATTGTGAAAAGTTTATTTATATTAAAAAATTTAAAAGAGATTTCAGTCTGAATATTTATAACTAATTAGTTGTAGGGCGACTCAGTGGCAGATTTAAGGGGGACGGGGGGAACACTAACATTCACAATTGAATATTGCAATTGTAATTTTTTTTTTTTTTTGGTCTGGAATAGCACTTTGAAAAATCTTAGCTCCCCCCCCCCCAAAAAAAAAATAAAATAAATAAATAAATAAATAAATAAAATAAAATAAAATAAAATAAATAAATAAATAAAAATAAATAAATAAAAAAAAGTCAAGTTCTGGATTTGCCACTGCGGCGACTAAGGCGCCCTTTGAAAATGATCATTTCATTTTATTTTTTTCTCACTGTAAATAATTCGTTTGCTAGCAAGCCTGTGCCAAATTTTCGCACTTTATCTCTTCATTACTTTTAAAATTTTTAGAATTATTATTATTATTTTATAGACGTATTTTTTTCATATGCATGAACAAATTTAATATTATATATATATATATATATAGATTTTTTTTTTTTTTTCACGTGAAAGCATATTTCATTTTAAGCTAAAAAAAAAAAAAAAAAAAAAAAAGCATTAATTAAAAATTTAAATGTCTATTTTAAAGCTATGTCTATTTTCACATTTTAATTAATTTTAAAAAATCTAATAAAAAAATTCGTTACAAATAAGGTGCCAAATGAAAGGGGAATTCACCAGATTAAACAGCTCATCCATCGGACAATTAGATTTTTTAAAATTAACTAAAGTATGAAAATTAGGTGTCAACATGCGTTCAAACAGAGAGTCCAAGTAAATCTCTTAGCCTTTTTAAGCGTGACAGAGTCAGTCAGTCTGTGATGAGCATAAATATATATGCTGATAACTAAATATAACCGATTACCAATTTCTTTTAAAGATTTGAAGAAATTTAAAAACTAAATTTTTTCTCCACTATGATAAGATTTGGGAAATTGAAAAAATAATTATTTAGGATGATCTTCTACCAAAAATCAACTTCCAAGCAGATGTTAGAAAAAAGGAAATACAGAGAAAGGTGCCTTTAAAATTAACCTGATAATCAAAGCCTAAAAAACTAATTAAAAATAAAGAAATTTTGTTCATTACCAAATCCCGGGCACTTTATTCTACCCATATGCTAACTCTGCATTACTTATTCTCTAAATGCCTATTCAGACACACACACATATACACATACATTATTTTTTATTATTATTATTGATCGACAGAATTGCCATTAGCAAGAATAGTGTCAATTAAATATAAGAAATGTGTTCGCTCTTTATATCAAACTACTTCATCATTGGTCAAAAATATATTTTTACATAAATAACATTTAAAACATTTTTATTTATTTTAACCACAGAGATCTTAAACAAAATCTGTCAAAAAGGTAAAAATTTATTACTTTTTTTTTTTTTAATTATTATTTACAATTAAAAAAAAAGAAAAAATATGAAGATTGACAAAAATGAAGGTCAAGTCTACAATAATCGTGATTTTATTGCATATGTTATTTACAGATAAAAAATTCAATCATTTTCTCTTTCTCTTACAGAACAAAAGACGCCTATTCTAATTTCAACGTTATCAATAAATTTTTCTGGGAATTTCTACGAAAGATCCTGAAATAAGGGGTTTCATTCATCCTGTATCCACGCCGATAGATTATTATTGATGTCTTTTTTATAAACAATTGGGGCAATAAACGTTTAGAGTCGTTAAAAGGCGCAGTAGCGGAAGAAACGTTGATAAGCTTTCGGGCGTGTCATCGGTACGGAATTCTTTCGATAGCAACATGTGTTTACAAATACCGGAATGAGTACTTGAGATTTACTTAATCGCAGCTTCTATCCTACTCTTGTCACGTACGCACTCAGCTAAATTCAAAAGATCGAATACATAGAGAAACTAATGATGCAATAAGATGTAATATTGATAAAAACTGTGCGGATTATATGTAGCATTTTTCAATAAATGCATAAGGAGAAGTGCGGTGTGGTGTCATGTATGGTATATGGATAGCGGACAGCAGTGATGCCAGATGGTCGAAAATTATTTCCCCAAACAGGTCTTCAAATTTCCCCAAATCAGGGTTTTTTTTTTTTTTTTTTTTTCGAAAAAAAAAAACACCAACTTAATTTCTACTAAAAAGGGAAAATAAAAAAATTTCAAAAAAAAAAAAAAAAATTATCAAGCAGATTTAAGCTCAGAGTTTTCCCCAAATGAAGGCAATTTTTGAAATAAACCCCCAAATAACAATAAAGCTATTGAAAGTCCCTAGTCGTAGGGATAAATCATTACGTTGCCAACATTGACAGAAAGTTGAAGAACTCCCCAGATTTGTCCCCAAAAATTTTAGAATTCCCCAAAAAAGTCCTCACAAACATTTGGTCCCCAAAATTGTCCCCGGAAGCCTCAAAAATCCCCAAAATGGGACAAAATGCCCAATCTGACATCACCGGCGGACAGTTCTTGACATTTGGAACCTATATTACTCCTTCCGTGGGGAAGGAGACTTTTCTCATTGGTCCGAACTGGTATTCGCGTATATTTTGGAGAAAACCACGAAAAACGTCGACCAGCTAAGCCACCTGGTTCATAACAGAAGGAGCACCTAATTTACTAAGAATAAGGAGCGTATCAAAGAGGTATTTCGGAGGTTTCTTTTTTTCAGTCAAATACAAAAGCATGAATTTAAGCTGTCTCAGATACAAAAGCTTAAATAATTTTAAGGAAAAGACAAAATAATAATCAATAGCATGTGTTGAAGCAGACCGACAACACTAACCATAATTGAAAAATGTAAATTGCAATAATGAAAATTTTAATAATATTTTATGTATTATACATGATTCTTGTGTAGAAGAAAAAAAAAAATCATTATATAATTGAGAAAGATAAAAATGTTAAACTTGTTAAGTATACATAGCGTGATTCCAATCGCTTTGTGCAAACAAAATCAAGAATAAAAATAAAATTGAAAATCACTTATTTATTTATTATTGTTATCATGTATATGAAAATGTGTAAATAATGTTCAGAATAATCAGAATATGCAAAATCATTAAGCAATGACGATGTTATGTCATCTGCATCCTTGAACATGCAAAAATGAACCAGCCAGTCAGGCATGCAATGGTGTTGAAGACACAACAATAGCTGCACCTACACAATGAAAATATTATATGAAAATGACCAAATAGGCGAAATGATGTTCTTCTGCAACACGACAATCTATAATATGACTACAATTAAAATTAAAAACAACGAATGGTAAGTGTTTACTATTACTTCGCAACTACTCCTGTTTTACTTCAAATTACCCAACTTCTTGCTAAATCAGAATGATGCTATTATTTCTCCAAAGTTTTTGTCATTATTGTCCCCCCATCATAATAAAATGGGAGCAATTGTAGCATACCATTTTACGATATATTGTATTAACTACTTTATTTTGTAAAGTATTTTAGAGAATGATTGGTTCTACTTATATTAAAAAATAAAATTGAAAAAATATGACAGTAAGTTTTTTTTAAGTGGTCTGCAGTATTCTAAAATAAAAGAAAAATCGATTTTTTGAAATAAATATACATGTTGAAAAATAAACAAGTTTGAACATTTTGGTGCTTTATGTACAGTCGGTAACAAAAGTGTCCGAACACTAGCGAATATTCCTATATAAAAAAGGCACGCTTAATACAGTTTTGCTTAATAAATCCTTGTCGAATCCTGTTCTTAGACAGACTAAGAACAGGATTCAACAAGGATTTATTTAACAAAATAGTATTAAATGTACTTTTTTTATATAGGAATTTTTGCTAGTGTTCGGACACTTTCGTTACCAACGTATGATTCTACGGATTCAAAAGTTTGGAGCAAAATTTTAACTAATATCAAGACCTAACTTATTACATTTCCAAACATTAGCGCTACTTTTCTCAAAAGTGCTTTTTTCCACTATCAGTAAGATTAAAAAATAAATAAATAAGTAAGTAAATAAAATACTTTATACATTGCCTTAAAGCTTTGCATACATATTTACATAAAAGATATCTACAAGATGGATTAACATTTTTGTAAAACTACCTTTATTTACTTAAAAAAAAAAAAAAAAAAAGTTACAAGATTTTTTGAAAGTTTGAAAATTTTTATGTTTTAGATAATTTTTTTGAAAATAGTTAATTTTGAAATATCTCAAAGTCTTTAATTCATTTTATGATGTAAGTTCATGCAAGCATTTTAAGACCATAAAAATGGCCAGTAGGTAAGATATTTTGCAGACAGTGGAAAAAACCTTTTTGTGAAAATATGCCTAAAAAAGAACTGCAATAAGTTCGGTCGTGATATCAATTGCAATTTTGCTCATAACTTTTGAATAAAACGTAGAAACATAAATGAGGCATCAAAATCTACAGAATTATTTATAGTTTAAGACATATTTTTTCAAAAAGTCTTTTTTTTTTTTTTTAGGTTAATTTTTTTTTTTTTTTTTTTTTTTTTTTTTCAAAATTAACGTAGTCTTTTTTATAAGTTCCCAGATCGACATATAGTAGCAGTTTTTTTTTTCTTTTTATTTACTTATCATGCCTACGAAAAACAGTTTTATTTATCATCCATGCTTGGCAGTTATAGGTGTCAAAGTCAGTACTAAAGTAAGACAAAATACTGAAATGAGCTATTAAAATGAAAGATACAAAAATTATAGACCCTCGCCTGAATTGTCTCCAGTCACAATCTTATAACTTCACTTTCATCAGTGACTTAAAATAGAAAAAGCAATTATGCACTTGTTAATTCTATTCAGTTTCAGTAATTTCAGAAAACAATTTAAATAGTTTAAAATTATTTTGCTATTATCATTATTATTATCTATATATTTCTCTAACGTGGGAAAGGTGTGGTTTAAGTTTGTCCAAACGATACAATAGTGACGTAAGGTGTTATTTGATCGGTCAACCCAGACTCAAAGCATAAATTTGGTTGCTAGAGGTTTCGCTTTCGGCTACAAAAATTTAAACTAATATACCTGAAACGCACATTTTTTTTTAAAGGAATTGAAAAAAAGTATTAACTTTTTATGCTCAAACATATGCTTAAAATCTCATATTTAGAAATATATTTGGAAGAATTTAAAGTTAGTTAGGCTTCACTTTTCATAATTGTTATTGACACGATGATGGTGGCACCATCTATTATATATTTTTAGATTTTTCCTTCATCACAAATACAATGAACTTTCTTTATTTCTATTTTTTTTATTTATTTTGTAGGTACATTTATGAACTATGCAGTTTTTGTTATGTATGGTGATATGGTAATTAAATTCGGAAAATTTTAGGAAATGATTGATTTTTATTATAATAATAATAATGCAATACACTTCGAAGAATTTTTAACTTAGCAGCGGAAAAATGATTTTCTAAAATTACAATTATAACGCAAATATCAGAGATTTACGTCTCTTTTATTGAAGGGAGGAAAAAAAAACTGATATTTTATAAATAAGAAGTGATTTTATTTATAAGGTTTTTCTGAAAATCATATTAGATATGTAGGTATATACGCAAGCGAAGTGATGACGTCACTGACCGTTCGTGGTTGCAAGAAAAATATTTCCTATGTTAAACGCCCATTGGATTTTTTGTAAAAAATTATTAAAAATCGAGGAAAATTATTTCCCGATTTTAATCCTCATATTTAGGTATAGATATTTATTAGTTATCATGTGCATGCGTTAGATTAAGTTGTTTTAGTTGTAAAATTGATAAAATTTGAATTTTAAATTTCATAACTGCAGAAAAAAAAAATGGTAAACTTCCATATTCGATTATGTGATATAAGATACTAATATGTTTCAGCGGAATAGATTTGATATCGGTCATCCTTGGCAGGAAAAAAAAATATCGCCAAATTATCTGGCGAACATAATTTAATTCCTTTCAAAAATCATGGTTATTTTAACAACTTATATTAAGAGAGTAATGAATTATATGAAGCAATATTTCGTACAATACATATTACGAAATTATACATCTGGCATGTATATTTTCGTATTACGTTTTTGATCGCCAAATACAAAAACGCCAAGGACAACAGACTTTTGTAATTTAAAATTAAAATTTTGTCAATTTGACAGCAAAATAACTCAATCTAACACATGCACATGATAACTAATACATATATATATATATACCCAAATATGGGGATTAAAATCGGGAAATAATTTTCCTCGATTTTTAATAATTTTTTACAAAAAATCCAATGGACGATCAACATAGGAAATCATTTTCTTGCATCCACGGACGGTCAGTGACGTCACACTTCGCTTGCGTATTATCAAGCAGATGTTCCGTGCGCGAAAGGCTAGTTATTATTAGTATTATTATAATTATTTTGCTTATAAATATTGTGTTATTATTTCCAATGATATTATTTTACATTTAGTTTATTATTTTTCTGACATTTAGAGATATGGGGAAAATATAAATATCTTATTTTTTAAACAAGTAATAATTTGTTATCTCCTCATACAGTACCAAAAAGAAAAAGAAAAAAAAAAAAAAAAAAAACGCTTATTTTAGCTAGATATCAATTGCGATAAAAAATTATTTTCCCAGCATCTTGACTTTCTTTTTTCTCAGTTCAACACCGATTCTCCTTTTTTATACAGGCGTGGTCTTCGGTCTTTTCAACACTATAACTTCTGTTTGGTTAAATTACGATCACCTAATCTCTCTGATCCGCTTACGATCATGATGACAGGCCCGGGGTCAAGCGTAGCAAAAGAAATTTCTTTATAATATTTACTTAGCCCAAAATTCGTGTTATAAATTTTTCAAGCGGTTCTAACAAGAGAACCCCTTTCTTATCAATGAAGATAATGAATGTGTTGTTAGAAACCAATTGCAACACATAACAAGTTTTATTTTTTTTTAATACACTACCACATTTTATCGCCCCATTGTGCCGTTTATCATATAAAAAAAAAAAATAATAATACCAGAAAAAAATAATAAAAGTTTTAACGGAAAACAAGTTATGTCTTTTTTCCCGATGATAACAATATTTGGTAAACATTGATATTGTCTCGTATGTGTTAGATGGAAAGCCCTTCAAAGAGAGATTTTTCTTCTTTACACAGGAGAAAAATGCATGATTTCCCGGTCTTCTTTATTTTTTATTTTTCGCTGCTGATTTTTATTTGAATTCTTATTTTTAAACGGTGATATCGAGTTTGGGTGGGGCAAAGGTGAATGGGATGGTAAAGATTTGAGTGAGATGCCTCTTCATAGTTTCGTCATCATCTCTGCGGCTGTTTCTGGAATTAGCGATAAAAAGATTATTTACATTTGTTTTTCGATTTTTCGTGTTGAAAATAGATATTAACTCTGTTGGGAGTGGTCCTATCTTTGAATATTGCATTGATAAAAGCAAATATTTGAATTATAAATATCGATAGGCAAAACGATAACGTCTGTGTATATAAGACAAGTGAATGAAAATTTGATTTTTTTTACCTTTTTGTAAATAAATTTAAGATATTTTTCAATTGGTTTGAATGTATTTTATTTTTTATGTATACACTGGAATCTTTTTTGTGTGTATTTGCAAGGACATTTAAAGATATTAAGCACCTAGATTTTACTATTTTTTAAGTCTGATTTGGAACATTTTATTTTTGTTTATTTTTCATTGTATTACTTAAAAAAAAAAAAAAAAAATAAATAAATAAAAATAAATCAATACAAAAAGGAAATTAAATATGAAGAAATTAAACTAATAAGTTGTAGCCACCATAAAACTTTCTATTTTAATTTCTTACACAAATTCACGCAGCATAAATTATTTATTAAAGTTAATAGTTATTAAAATTATTTTTCAAGATGAAAGCAGACGACTTTCATCTGACAGAGGTTATAACACTAAATGTCGAAAGAAAGTTAATTTTCTGCTTCATAAACATCTGTGAAAATGATGCTTTTTCTTTTCTTTCTCTCTTTCTTTTTACCTTTTTTCGTTAAAAATGAAAAAAAAAAAAAAAAATCAATAACTGTATTTTAAATTAAATTATCACAGATTTATTGTTTAACCATTCGTTTTAAAAATATTCACGAGTTTTTTTTTTTTTTTTTTTTTTTTTTTAATATATCAATATTGAGGAAGCAAGAACCCTACATATATTAATTTTTGTTTTCCTGGTTGAAAAAGAGAAAGAAAAAAAAAAGGCATACTTTACTTAGATTTTTATCAGCTATTTAAAATCTTGTTTAAAACCCGATGGCAACTTCTAAAATTAGATCTTGTCTATATTGATGAAAATAAGAATAAATACATATTTCATATTATTTGTTCAATGTAGATGAAAATGAGAAAGAGAAATAAACTTTACTTAGATTTTTGTCTGCCACTTAAAATTGTGTTTAATACCCTATGGCAACTTCTAAAATTTGATCTTGCCAAAATTGAGAAATTTAAGGAAAAATTCGTATTTTAATAAATACTAGCTAGAGCCCGTCGAATTCGACGATCACTTTATTGACCGTTATGTTTCAAAAACCGTCGCATCGTTATTTAAATGTATTTCAAGTTAAAACATCTAATATAATTCACGACATTTCACTTAAAAAAAAAAAAAAGAAAGAAAGAAAAAGAAAAAGAAATTCGGGAAAAACGCGCAGCAAAATTCACTTTCCTCCACCAGGAGGCGTAGTATGTTGTATACGAAAATCACCAATCGCCTTGAATTTCCAAGACCTTTCAAATAAGGTGTCACGTGGTGGTGGCAACTGCAAAATCATTTAGTTGCGCTTTCCACCGCCAGAGGGCACAGTGTGGTTTGTACGAACATCACCAACGGTCAGGAAATACAGAGACCTTTAAAATAAGGTGTAACATGGTAGGGCCTACTACAAAATCAACTAGTTCCATTTTTCACCACCAGGGGCGCACTATGTTGTATACAAACGTCCCCAATCAACGTGAAATTTCAAGACCTTTAATCTAGAACGGATTTCCCTCTCAAACTAATTTCGCCCTTTTTCCTTCCCTCCCGGGGGTGAACCGTTCGACTTTTTTTATTTTTCTCTTTTGATGGCTCATCTACAAACCAAGACCTTTTTTTAGACGCCTCAACCAAATTTTCACACCTAGCCGTTCTCTCAATTTAGTTGACACAGATAAAAACATGTTTTAAGCCCTCCCGGGGAGGGGGGGGGGGACCGTTCGACTCTTTTTATTTTTCTCTTTTGATGGCTCATCTAGAGACCAAGACCTTTTCTTAGACACCTCAACCAAATTTTCACACCAAGCCGTTCTCTTAATTTAGTTGACACAGACAAAAACATGTTTCAATCCCCCCCGGGGGGGGACCGTTCGACTTTTTTTATTTTTTTATTTTGATGGCTCATCTACAATCCAAGACCTTTTTTTAGACATCTCAACCAAATTTTTACACCTAACCGTTCTCTCAATTTAGTTGACACAGACAAAAACATATTTCAAATTAATATATAGATGAAGATGTCTGATAGTTTTTTCTAAAATCATCTCTTGTTTATACTTGCAGATTTAAGAAAAATTAAGTATTCGGTCAATATAGAAATGAGTAGATGAAATGAGAAAGAGAAATAAGTTCGAAATCTTACTTAGGTTTTTATTGGCTATTTAAAATCGTGTTTGCAGCCCGATACCATTTTCTAAAATCAGCTCTTGTCTAAGAAAAACTTTGTTGAGATGATATGTTTATTTTCTTAAACTTCTATCTTTGTTATCCAAAGAGCCCTTGTTTTGGAACTTCTGGCCGTTTATTTCAGCAACTGAGGCAACTAGATGTTTATATTATTAAATCACTCAGTTTAAGCGCCTTCAACTTTTTCTTAGATTCTGTTAGTTGGATTTTTTTTTTTTACAGAAATAGTTTTCTTTGAAAATATAAAGAAAAAGAAGTTTATCGAATTCGGTGAAAAAAGTAATATTTTTAGAGGGAGATATTTTAAAAGGCTATGTGCAAAAAATTTACTTGAAGAATATGAATAATGAATTTTCCTTATATCGACATCATATGAGATTTTTTTTTTTTGTTTATTATTATTATTTAGCTAAATTACGTGAGAAATAAACTAACTAGCATTACGATAATATATTAAAAATTTTTAATTATTACTAAAAGAATAATCGAAATTGAAATGTAAGTTTTACTTGTTACTCTTAAGAAATTTATGTATAGTCATCATTCAGAATTTCCCTTCTGTGGAGGATCAAATTTTTGATGGAATATCTCGGTTTATCTTTAGGGGTGTGTCCCAGACCGTCGCCAATCTCCCATAACGTAGCACTGGTGCAACGTAAAATCCACTTACTCACTTATTCGAAGTCATGTATTTCTCTCAACGTTTCCTGAATTTTTTGGGAATCCGTCATTGTACAATTCAGCAGAATGCGTTGAAAACTATTGTTTAACTTCTTCTTCCATTACGTCTTTAGAATTGTCGAATCTCCGATCTCACGATTATTTTTTTTTTCGAGTTATTGGAAAAAGAAATTGTCTCTTAGAGCGAGATCGGTAGAATAGGGTTGATGTTGCAAAATTTCAAACATATCACTTTTATTCTTCAACCGCATTTTGATATAAGTAGGTCCACCATCGACAGAAAAAAAAAAAAAAAAAAAAAAAAACTTTTGACTTTTGATAATAATATGCCAATCTTTTGCCAATTTATTCATCAGATTCAGAATATTACGAATTTGTTCAACAGCGAGCAGTAATAGGCACAAGTGATGGCCTAATCCTTCGACATATAGCCTATTAGATAATTTCTCGACAATATTAAAAAATAGACATCATTAACATCATCCTCTATACAGAATTCTGCATTTTAGCTTTCTTGAAGAGGGAGGATGAGTTGTTATGCTTCCATTTCTTGCTCAACAATTTGTCCTCCGAATCATATTGATAGATGAAAGTTTCACTTGTAATTACTAGACAATAGAACACAATCTCTTCGTCACGTTCTAAAATATTCAACATTTTTCTTGACATATAGCATCGTATTTACTTCTGAAAAGGAAACAGTTATCGTGGAAAATAGCGTACTAATACTTTCAACGGAGTAGTTCTTCGTGATTGAATTTTGAACACAGCCGTTATGTCATTTTTCTGTATGTCTTAAAAGACTGTTTCTTAACTCAAAATAGGCATCATGCGCAAATAGATAATGAAAATTTTTAGATTAAAAATACTACAGCATTTGTCAAAATAATCCCAGATTCACATAAAGGAAGTTTTAATACACAGGGATAAACATTAATCTGCATAATGTTAACCACGAGGCACAAGTGGCTCTAGATTTTATTTTATATTACTTTAAAAATGATTTTAACGTAATTATTACCATACATTTTATCTTTTCATAAGGTGTAACAAATTTACATTTCTAGTTCAGTATATAGGACTGTTGGAAAGGTTAATTAAGCATTCCACGTAACATAAATTTTGTATAATATTAGTATATTCTAAATAAATTTAATTTTTAATCTAGACACAAATATAGTTCTGTCATGCTAATGTGACCATCGCCTACTTTCGGTGTCAGCCTGAAATAACCAATCACAAAAGGAAGATGGTAGCAATGAACATAAAGGATGTCAAATAAATGTAAAAAACACTGAAAACCATGGTGCAATGCAGAAACGGAGCGATTTGTCCGAAATTCAGAAAAGCATGATCATTAGCTTCCGGTCCAAGAGTGGAAGCATTTACGAAACTGCTTATTTTGTAAACTGCTCATCTGTCGCAGTAGTAAAAGTATATCGTGTCACAAAACAACATTAAATTGACATTTGTGTGACCGATATTTTTTTATTTTAATCAAGAATTGTCTTAAAGACTATCAGTTATCCCGAGTAAATTTCAATGCAGACGTAGAGAGAAAAATACGCGGCACTCCCAGTTAAAGGAGGAAGTAAAACTGTCCAGTCATCATTTTATGAAACTCTCTTCTGCTTGATTTCAATCTCTAATGTAGATGTAATGCTGTCTTTCTGTGAATATGTAGCTCTAACTTAGCAGGGCGTTTGAAAACGCTCTTATATATTTTATTTTACACATTTATTATAAAGATCTGTATTTAATCGAGAAAATTAAAGTTGCATAAAAAAAGGGAAAAAAGGAATCCTAAAATCAATCATAATTCACACATGAAAACTAATAGTTTAAAATGTTCATAAGTTTATTTTTCAGCTTGATCGTGAATCAAGATCGTGCCTCTCCAATGGATTAAACAATTAATTGGACGCATGGTGTACCAGTGCTGTTTGTCTTATCCAGGTAAGTGAAATCTTACCTATTCATTATTAATATTATTTAATATAAATAAAAGATTATACAAGCGCTCTATATCAACAAAATATATATATATAATTTTATAAGAGATGCTAATAATTAAGACAGCGCAATAATTTGCACTACCGAGAATCCAGTATTAAATTTTGTTATTTTAAATTAGATTATGAGACCGATTCTCTTAATTAAAGGGTCTCATAAATAATAAATAAAGAGCGCAACGACGAATAAAATTACAGCACTGGGACTTAAAAAGAAAGAAATTATGAAATATAATTAACCTATGTGTTTGAAGAAACTCAATTAAGCATATTATACATATACAAATAGTATAACTGTGAAATTATTATATACTGAAATCAACTGGTATGTGTTCATAACTAAACATAATTTTTTTATAACTGATAGACATTGATAAACACTCAGTAAATTTGCTCTGTTTGAATACTATTATAAATATACGCAGTATATTATAATATATAATAGTATATTTCGATAAATTAAATAAATAACAAAAATGGTAGCATCCGCAAAGGAAACAACATACGTCGAGAAATTAGATGCCAATAATTATGATAGTTGGAAGTTTAAGATTGTAATGCTCCTCACGAAGGAGGATCTCTTCCAGGTTATTATAGAAGCGCCCCCAAACCCATTAACTGATGAATGGCGATCTAAAGATCGAAAGGCGCGCGCCATAATTAATTTAGCTATAGAAGATACACAGATAGTGCATGTAAAACACCTGTCCACAGCCAGGGAAACATGGGATGCACTTAAAAATATACATGAGAGGGCAAATCTGAGCAGCAAATTATTCTTACTCAGAAAATTATATTCCACCAAACTAGCAGAAGGGGGAAATCTGATAGAACACATATCTAGTATTTATAAGTTAAGGGACAAATTATTAGCGATAGGAGAAAAAATAAATGAGCAGCACTTATCAGCGTTAATGTTGTGCTCGCTACCTCCTAGTTATGATACCCTGATAACGGCTATCGAAGCCAGAAATGACGAAGAACTTACACCAGAATACATTAAAAATAAATTGTTTGACGAATATATTAAAAGGACAGAAAATCACCAAACAAAAGGTGAAAACGCGTATAAAACTCAAATTAAGCGTAAAACACCACCAAGTAAACATTGCAATTTTTGCGGAAAGAATTCACACACCCGTAACGAATGCTGGCATTTAAACGCCAGGCCAAATCATAACCAAAGAAGTTATAATAATTTTCATAACAGCGGTAACAATCCCAGCAAGTACAAAAACAAAAACAAAACACAACTCATAAAGGAAACTGAAAACAAATTAAAGAATCTTACGTTTATCATTGATAAAACTGAGCATAACTCATGGATAGTCGACAGTGGGAGTAGCAGGCATATCTGCAACGACATAAACCAATTTACAAATCTGAAAGACAACGAAAAGGTTAGTGTTATGCTAGCGAACGGGCACTCCGTAGTCTCACAGGGTTGCGGCGACGTAAATCTTAAAGTAATTAACTCGGATAAGGAAATAAACAATATTACTTTAAAAGAGGTTTTATACATACCCAATATAGCCACAAATCTAATATCGGTAAAGAAAGCAACAGAGAATGGTTGTGTTGCTATATTTAAAAATCATGAATGTAAAATCAAATTCGGGAATAAAACTTATATAGAGGCGAACTTGACAGATAATTTATATGAACTACAAACGAGCGAAAAATTTTCCGAAAGTGTAAATATTGTAGAAGCTTGCGAAAACAAGAATTGTATTAAATTGTGGCATGAAAGATTAGGACATAAAAATCTACAACAAATAAAAGAACTCGTCGACAAAAATATGGCAACCGGAATAGAGCTGAATAAATGTAAACACAACACAGAATGCGAAATCTGTATCATTTCAAAATTGGAGGATGACACATATCCGAAAAAGGCAACTTTTAGGGCAGAAAAACCATTAGATCTAGTTGTTTCAGATGTTTGCGGACCCTTTCAAACTTCCACAATAGGAGGGAAAAATTATTTTTTAACATTTATAGACGACTACAGTCGTTTCACATTTACATACTTATTGCGAAATAAAAGTGAGGTGTTTGATAAATTTAAACAATATTATGCGTTGACTTTAAACAAGTTCGGCAGGAAAATAAAAATATTGCGTACCGATAACGGCGGAGAGTGTACGAGCAATGAATTTGAAAACTTTCTCGCGAATGAAGGAATCGAACACCAATTAACAGTACCGCATTGTTCTCCTCAAAATGGTGTGGCGGAGAGAAAAAATAGAACATTGGTTGAAATGACCAGATGTTTGTTAAGACAAAGCAGCTTGCCAAATAAATTTTGGGGTGAAGCCCTTATGACTGCTAATTATCTACAGAATAGATTGCCAACGAGTGCATGCGATAAAACACCATATGAAAAATGGAATGGAAATAAACCAAATCTCTCGCATATAAAATCATTTGGTTGTAAGGCATATGTGTATGCTCACAAAACCACAAGAGGGAAGCTTGACAACAGGGCAAAGGAAGGAATACTTTTTGGTTATGACCTTAGAAGTAAAGGTTATAGAGTATTTATAGATAATAATGTTAGGATATGTAGAACGGTAAAGTTCGTTGAAACAAAAACAAAAGATGATAATTTCGAGTATATCAATAATGAACTGTTAGAGACAAACAATAATACAAATGAAGGGAATTCTAGCGAAACAAACGATCATAAAAATAACTTCCCGGTAATATTAAATGAAATAAATCAAAATTCGGACCAAACTGAGGATGTTAATCATGACATAACAGATCGAACAATTCCGAGAAGGTCGGAAAGAGCTAACAAAGGTGTTCCACCTGACAGATTTGCTTTAATGACAAATACTATGAACGTAAACGAACCCAAAATCTTCAATGAAATATTGCAGATACAAAATTCCATAGAAAGGGAAAATTGGCTAAAAGCAGCCAAAGATGAAATTGCTTCTTTAAACGAAAATAATACATGGGAATTAGTAGACCCTCCCCCTAACACACACATAGTAGGCTCAAAATGGGCATTCAAGGCGAAATATAATGATAAGGGTGAAATCCAAAAATATAAAGCCAGGCTTGTCGCCAAAGGCTTTAGCCAAAAGTATGGGGTAGATTATGACGAGACGTTCGCCCCGGTGGCGTCTCATACGACAATTAGATCTTTTCTTGTAATGGCCCTATATAAAAACTTAGAATTAAACCATTTGGATGTAAAAACCGCGTTTTTACACGGTGAGCTCGAAGAAACAATTTACATGCAACAACCGGAGGGATTCATAAATCCCGGTGAAGAACATAAAGTCTGTAAATTACACAAAGCCATCTACGGGCTGAAACAGTCAGCCAGGGCTTGGAATTCAAAAATAAACGAAACATTAACAAAGTTGAATTTCACACAAAGTTCCACTGACAAATGCCTTTACAAAAGAAACACAAATAACAAAACCGTCTACATACTAGTGTATGTAGACGATATATTAATTGCTGGAACCAAACATGATATAAACAATATAATAGAAGAACTTAGGCGCGAATATAGTATTACCAACCTTGGGAGCGTTACTAATTATCTGGGAATAAATATAACACGACCAGACAGCAATACTTTGCTAATAGATCAGTCAAACAAGATTAAACAATTAGTAAATAAATTTAATCTAGAAAATGCGAAACCCACTAATACTCCCATAGATACAAATTACTTAAAGGATTATAAGAATGAAAATTATTTAACTGACAATACTGATTATAGAAAGGCAGTAGGGGCACTTCTATATATAGCCACTGTCAGCAGACCAGACATCAGTGCTGCCGTCAACTTTTTATCTCGACACAACGAAAGACCCAGAGTATGTGACTGGGAAAGTGCTAAGAAAGTAATAAAGTACCTCAAAACAACAATAAATTTAAAATTAAAATATGACAATGAACATCCTGCTATACTAATCGCATATGCGGACGCTGACTATGCGAACGACCCCCAGGACAGAAAGTCCATTACAGGAAACGTATTCTTTATTGGGAATAATCCCATCTATTGGTACTCTAAAAAACAAAAATGTGTCAGCCAATCCACCGCAGAAGCGGAATATATAGCAGCAGGATGCGCTGCTCAAGAAAGCCTGTGGATCATTAGACTTTTAAATGACTTAGATCTAAATCAAATAAAACCAATCACAATTTATGAAGATAACCAATCAGCGATTAAATTAATTGAATCTGACAAATATCAAGCGCGGACAAAACATGTCGACGTCAAATTTCATCTAATTAAACAATTGTATGAAGAAGGAACCATCAGACTACAATACATCCCCAGCAACGAAATGATTGCTGACATCTTTACAAAACCCCTACCAGGGCCGGCTTTTAAGACTTTAAGAAACAAACTAAATTTAGGAGAACATTGAAAATACCGGTCAAGTAGGGGTGTCACAAAACAACATTAAATTGACATTTGTGTGACCGATATTTTTTTATTTTAATCAAGAATTGTCTTAAAGACTATCAGTTATCCCGAGTAAATTTCAATGCAGACGTAGAGAGAAAAATACGCGGCACTCCCAGTTAAAGGAGGAAGTAAAACTGTCCAGTCATCATTTTATGAAACTCTCTTCTGCTTGATTTCAATCTCTAATGTAGATGTAATGCTGTCTTTCTGTGAATATGTAGCTCTAACTTAGCAGGGCGTTTGAAAACGCTCTTATATATTTTATTTTACACATTTATTATAAAGATCTGTATTTAATCGAGAAAATTAAAGTTGCATAAAAAAAAGGGAAAAAAGGAATCCTAAAATCAATCATAATTCACACATGAAAACTAATAGTTTAAAATGTTCATAAGTTTATTTTTCAGCTTGATCGTGAATCAAGATCGTGCCTCTCCAATGGATTAAACAATTAATTGGACGCATGGTGTACCAGTGCTGTTTGTCTTATCCAGGTAAGTGAAATCTTACCTATTCATTATTAATATTATTTAATATAAATAAAAGATTATACAAGCGCTCTATATCAACAAAATATATATATATAATTTTATAAGAGATGCTAATAATTAAGACAGCGCAATAATTTGCACTACCGAGAATCCAGTATTAAATTTAGTTATTTTAAATTATATCGTGCATGGCAAAATGTCACTATCCAAAGTCAATTATGTTGCAAGTATAGTGCACCACGGTACATAGATGACAGGGAAGAGAGACGGCTGTGGAGATGCACTCAGACGAATAGACGTTCAACCATAAATCAATTGACTAACCTGATTAACAGTGAGACTACCAAGTGTGTTCCCTCAATGATAATTTACCGAATGTTGCTGCGTATAGGCCGCCTCAGAAAATGCCTGGTTAATGCCCATATGTTGACAGTTGTTCACTGGCCACGAAAGCGGGAATTTGCATGCGAGTACTGCAACTGGATGTCCACTTAATGGTGACAGATAGCTTTTTCAAATGAGTAATCTTTTAAGTTCCATCGGACAGATGGATATTTGCATATACGGCGTGAAATCTCTGAAAGCAAACACCTGAAACAATTATAGAAAGTGTTCAAGATAGAGGAGGTAGAAATATGGTCTGAAGAATGTTTTTTGGGGAAGTCACTGAGTCCACTCATCATTGCAGACGATGTACGCCTCTACACGCAGATCATTTTTCCGCAACAAGATAATATCTACCAACAAAAACAACTCGACCTGCCATACAGTAGGGTGGTTCGAAAAAATCGATTTTTTTATTTTGGAATCGCGTTACCTCTCAAAAGTTGTAGTTTGGTATCCTCAATTGGGGGAAAAAAAAGTTGACATCTTCAGTTCGCGCACGAGGCTGAAAGTTTGAAAAATATGTTAAAAACTGAAATTTTTAAAAAATAACAAAAATAGTTTTTTTGTAATTTTTTATAATGCAACAGCCATAAATTGTCAGTATATAGCGTGGTTTGAACCTAAAAAAATATTTTATAACTTTTACATAATATCTTTAGTTCGCGCATACGCCTTAAATTGGGGTAAAATTGCCTAAAATTTGAAATTTACGTGTTTAATATACAATAATGCATACATGACATATTTACGTTTCAAAAATATTTTAAAAGTTCTAAATTTGTTAAATATAACATTTTATTACAGCATTATACGTGCAAGTATAGTTACACACACATTTATATGTTTATAATAACATTGCATGTCATAGCTAATTACAGAAGGATTTATATATTTTACCTATTTTTGTGTCTTTAAGTTTCCTCAGATGTGTTGGGCATTGATTTAAGTTGATATTAATAGTCAAATGAGGGCATAGTTGACCTTGAAAGCAAAGTTGTCCTTGTGAAACTATCCCTGTTCTCTTCTCCACATACTTTAGTACAAGATTCTGTTACGAGCTTTACAATTCTTTCGACACTTTGCGTGTGGCAAGGAAATTTAATTAGCTCGAACTCTGGGAGAACATTAGTATTAATAAGCTCTTCTAGGCTGTGCGTTGACACATTGTTCATTATTGGAGGAGGTGTAAGTATTCACTTGGACCAATCAATAAGTTCAATGTAATTTGAAGCTGCAAAATTGATGGCCGGGGGTTGAAAAGTTCGCACCAATTTCCCTTTTGATTCTTGTTTTCGTGCTTTTAGCAATTTTTGAAAATCTATCTGTCTTACGTGCACTCTCTCATCTAGTACCATTGAAATTAAAAGATTTTCGGGATGACAAAAATGCACATTCCTCTGAATGACAGGATGAATTATTTTACCCAGTCGGGTAGCTGTCTTGTCTTCCGTACTAATCTAAACACGTGAACTGCTCCAAACTTTTCAGAGGGGTGCATTTTAATTCTAAACTATACTGGAGCATATATCTTCATAATATAGTTGACCAGCAGTTTAATTTCGTCAGAAGGTTTTACTTCAGAAATATATAGTCTTAAGATCCTATTTGTACAAATTAACTACCTAGAGTTACTAAGAGGACCAGGATCTTTCACAGCGAGGTCTGGCGCATACTCTAATGTCTTGACTGCTCGATAAATATTAAGTAAATGCTGTTGGTCCTTGCTTAAGTCAGTTTTGGTCACATTTATCTCCTCACTATTAATCGTTTCAAAATTAGCAACAGGGAGTTTTTCACAGTCAGTCAGCTTCTTGCCAATTTGTCCTGAGAAACTTGTGGGTCCTGTAGTATCACCATCTACACTTTCAAACAAATGTCTGAACGGAAGTTCGTTGAAATGTAATAAACATAAAAATCATTGTAAAGGACAACCAAGTTTAAGCTCAAGGTAACGAACAACACCGTTTTTCCATCCTGTGTTAGTCGCTGTTCCGTCACATTCAATTGCAGTAAGCTTAACATAATGGAAGTTATTGTTTTCTAAATAGCAAAATATGCTATTAGCTATTTCACTTCCAGTAGCCCTTGGAGGTGTCAAATGTCCCAGATTCTTTCTTCCAGGCTCTAAATGACTTTCTTAAAGTGTAGAACTTATTATGGTAATTCTTTATCAATTTAACAATACATTCATGAATGACCGTTGGTATAGAAGCTTTACAGTACAGTTCTTCTATTTGAGCAGCAATGCAATCTGAAATCTTTGAAAAAGAATCGTTTTTTACAGATTTTGTTGTTTCTTCAAAACAAGCTAACAAAACATCTGTACATATGGGTGAAACCTTTTGACTTAACGCTTTTGGTGCACCGAAAAACGGACAAAAACTTAAGCGTTTAGAAGTTTTCGGGGGTCCCATTATTTATTATTTGGAGAACGGAGAACAATATAACAAAACCTGGGCATAAAAATCTCCAATAACTTTACAAAATAATCCACCCAAAGCAAAACACGCTGCACTTTTTGATTCACTTACAGTTACAAATTAAAGATGCTGCTTGCTTAGCTGCTACAAACTGACTGACAAATTGAGAGCAGAGCCTATAAACTGTCTACTAGAATGTGTCTACTGTCTAGACAAGTCAGCGGTGGAATAAGAATGCGA
This sequence comes from Salticus scenicus, assembly GCA_963930645.1. NCBI lineage: Eukaryota > Metazoa > Arthropoda > Arachnida > Araneae > Salticidae > Salticus > Salticus scenicus. Next base: position 193,428,279 of record OZ005655.1, on the reverse strand, counting down.
CTGCGTGGTGCCAATCTAGCGCTTGCCGGTCAGTTGTTGTTCGTGTGTAGTTTTTGACATTTTTTTTTTTTTCAAATTTTAAGCCTCATGCGCGAACAGAATATATCATCTAAACGTTATAATATTTTTTAGGTTGAAATTACGCTATATACTAATAATTTATGGCTGTTGCATTATAAAAAATTACAAAAAAACTAATTTTATTATTTTTTGAAAATTTTAATTTTTAACATATTTTTTCAAACTTTCAGTCTCATGCGCGAACTGAAGATGTCAACTTAGAATTTTTTTTAATTTATTTTTCTCCAATTGAGGATACCAAACTACAACTTTTGGGAGGTAACGCGATTCCGAAATAAAAAAAAAATCGTTTTTTTCGAACCACCCTACCATACAGCTTTCAGTGTAGGTGCATCGTTTGAAGAATACCAGAATGAGTATACCGTATTCCCATGTCTACCAAACTTATCAAATTTAACACAAACGCAAGGTGGGACGACTTCCATCGGTTTCTTTGCGTCATGGATTCTAAACGTGCACTTACCACATCTGGCCATGACAAAGAAATCGGCACGATTTCACATATCTGTGAGTATCTTTGAGAATTCCATTGGTTCTCTGTCTACGAGTCTTGAAGTGGTACACGCTGTAAAAGGTATTCTAGCTTTTGACTGGTTGTCACATTAATGTGATTGAACTTGGTGTGTGTATATATATATATATATATACTGAACCATGTGTATGAACTGAATTGAACTGAATATATATATATATATATATATATATATATATATACACACACACACTGAAAAGTGTATATAACTAAACTGTGTGTATATATACACACATATATGTATGCATATATTAACTAAACAAAGGAGAAATATATATAATATACGTTAAGTGTCAAAAATATACATACACGCTAGTGAAAATTTTAAAATATCTCTTTTATTTGCAATACCACTGAATTGGTAGTCTTATTTATTGTGAATTTGTAATTTATCATTTTGTTATAAATCAGTTTCTTATTTGTTTCACGTGATTTTGTGGATAGTAATTAACTGAGCATTATAGATTTTTTTTTCGTCTTTAATAAAACTAATATTGGATATATCTATATTTTTTGTTCTCGTGGATCATTAATAATCATTACATCATATGTTTTCTTGCATTCTAAAATCATTGTAAGTATATATATATATATATATATATATATATAAAGGAGAGAGTAGGGAGGGATGGGACAGTTTTGGCAAAAATATTTTTTATAAATTTACTTTTACTGGTACAACACTGTAAATTTCAGAGAAACAAATTGAAACATTTTAACATTTTTTAAAAATATAATTTTGATGGTAACTATTAAAATATTAATTTTATAAGCCAATTAACATAGTCATAAAAATATCCCACCCCTCCTTTATATGAGGGAGGATGGGACATGTTTATAAAGTTAAAATAAATACATAATATACAGACGTACTATGAAAAATGACAAAACAGTGGGATGTGATGTATGTAAGGTTAATAAATTACTAATAACATCTATTTTATCCAAGATTAGTGCATAATGTACCACTTAAATAAAAATTTTCAAATGCTCATTCAGTTCAGCTTTTCTTTTTTTTTTTTTTTTTTTTTTTTTCTTTTAGCAGAGAAAGTATTGTTTTTTAGTTTAAATATTAAAAATTAAGTTTTTGTTATATTTACATGTTTTGTGGTTCCCTGAATATTAATATGGTTTTTAGTGGCTAGTCTTTGTGTGTTATCAGCATATCTCAAGAACAAATATTACCGAGAAATCCTAACTGTAATTGGTGAATGTAATTTGTTTTGTATATTTTACCATGTCCAGGAAAACTGCTCAGGAATGAAAATTAATTCTTCATATGTGGTAAATAAAGTATTTTTAAAAGTTAAAAGGGTAAACAAAAGTCGTGTGAGTGCCACACCAATTATTTTTCATGATTTTGAATTTGTTTCGTGCATTTTTCCTTCCATCTATTTATTCATTTGTCTCTTGATATTTTCTGTTTAAGGAGTATCAAAATCTTCATTCTTCTTCCTTTTCTTACATGTTCCATCCCTCCCTGAGCTGCTCTGTTCCATCCCTCCCTTTTCATTATTTTTCAAAAAAGTAATTTATTATTAGACACATGCTACATTTAGGCTTAATTTAGCTACTAATTCATAAAAGTTATATTATAAGGTATATAACATATGAAAAGTAATTATGCTAACATGTGACTGACGTTGAAAACTTGCCTTGAAAATTAAGCAATTGTTTACTTTTGGTTTTATAAAATAGTTTATTTTGTTAAATAAATTTAAAAGTTCTCGAACTAAAATGATACATTGCAACAAATATGGAGCTGTAGTTACTTCACCTGGTGCAAATGTGTCAAAAATCAAAAACAATGTTTATTTTAAGAATAATTTTAGGTGCCCCATCTCTCCCAATGTCTCATCCCTCCCGACTCTCCCCTATGTGTATCTATTAATTGCTAAATTTTTTAACGGTATTAAATTCTTCACATTATATATATATATATATATATGTGTGTGTGTACATACATACATAAATCCATATTTTCACACCTTTTTATATTTGTTTTTGTGGTTCGGGAATTAAAAGTTAAGAATTCATTAGTATTAGGCTATTAACTTTACAGAAAACTACAAAATCTGCTTTATACAAGTGGTATAATGGATTATGTTAATACCCCAGATACGTTACGAATTCAGTAAGCATCCATTAAATTTATTTCATCTTGCCTTATTTTGATTTTTTTCCTCGGTTTATATTTTGGTAATTTTCAATAATTTTCTATATATATATATATATATATATATATATACATACTTTCATTGAAATGGTATTCATGTATAATTATATATATTTTATATGTATGTTTATTATATGTTAACTAAGTATTAAACAACAAAATAAAATGATAAAAAATTTATTGCAAAAAACATTTAAGAGAAGCTTTTAGAATAAAGATCATTCAATTTCACTTGTCATGCCACAATATAAAAATTTACGATTGAGTCAGATCAAATCAAAGACTCACAAAAAAAGCAACAAAAAAAAAAAAAAAATGGGGGGGGGGAGGAAGACACGCGCTTTAAAAAGTTAATTAGAAGGGCTTCTCAAAGAATACACAATAACATGGAACTTTCACTTGAATTCATGGCTTGAACAGATAAAGTCAATCATTGAGATGAAGGGTCCTGTCTTTACCTTAAGGAGTTATAACAACCATATTAAGGAATGCGGTTGCAAAAAATCAGTCAAAACTTCGTACAACAACAACAAAAATATTAATAATATAAACAAAATGACCCAAATTACTGAAATTAAAGGGAAAAAAAATTAGATTTTGACGCTTTCTCAATCAATGGGCTCTTTCCACCTGACGTCAGAGGTCACATGATAGAGGAAAAACAAATAGCAGACAAAGTCTTGTTTATCTATAGCGATTGCTGAAATAACATATTTTCTATTCTTATTTTTGATCAATCGTATTTAATCTGTGTTATTTTTTATAAATCATCATTTTTATTCCATTTTATATCATTATTCCTCATCTTTTGTTTGCTGTATACATTTACAATCATCATTTAGTTTATGTTTGTTATTGATGTTCATGAAGAACATGTTTAATACGCTGATTTTTGGTACTTAAAATCAGTGACAGTGAAATATCGTACTGCGTAAATCCATTTAGACCAGTAACTAAGTTAATTAACTTGTTGTAACACCTTTATACAATTAAATTAAATGAAAACATTTTAAAATTTCAAGTTATAATCCATAAACATTCCATAAGAAGCTATTATTTATAGCTAGATCAGCTAATGTTACAGTTACACTACAATATACAAAACTCGATTTTTATAGGTAAAAATAAATAAACACATAAAAAGTTTTTTTAAAAATTATTAAATTTATAAATACAATTATTCTACTGTTTACAAATGCACAATATTACTTTTATTTTATTTTATATTAAATATTAAAATTTTTATTCTTAAGAAAAATATTTAATTGAATTCGATTCTCAGAATTCGATTATTCGTTTTCCTCTATCACGTGATTGAGCAGACGACGGTGGGAAGAGCCCATTGAATAATTTTTATACTCTTCACGTGCTGAAGATTTTTACTCTTCATGCAGTTGGTAGATTTTTCTTTCCACACAATATGAAAATATTCCTTACAATGGAGATGATCATGGTCTGAAGATGTGTCTTTTTTTTTTTTTTTTTTTTTTTTTTTACTAAAATAATTCACAGAATTGCACGCCTATATTCAACCAGGTTTAAGTTTCTTGTAAAATAATCTTATAAACTGAAGACGATAGCTTGTACGAAAAATTATTTCTATGAATATGTTGAGTTGTTGGTTGTACCTTGAAGAAGAAAATTAGAATTAAAGAAGAAAATTTAGATTTATGATTAAAATGGTTTAATAGGAAGATATGCGACTGAAATGTGGAAATTGCATGCCTGAAGAAGAAATCTGAAACTTAATCATGAAAATTACTACCCCTGACTGAAATTTCTCTAGTTTGAAAATATCACAAAATACCATTTAGAAAAAGAATTTCAAAATAAATTGACAAGCAGAAGAGATTAATTGAATGAATATTTGAACGGGGTGTCTTTATAAAAGAAGACTTGGATGTACACTGGAAAACTGTAAAATGTCAAATGAATGATATATACACTCCTTCTCATAATTATAAGGACACCCGTTTTTCTATATTAACTAAACACATGAATACTATTATTTAAACAAATATATTTTTAATTAATTTGAATTTCATTAATAGACTATATTTAAAAAGGTTTATCGTTTTTCTATCTTAAAAAGCTTTAAAATGGTAAAAAGATGATTTTTCAGGTGTTCACAATTATAAGGACAGCTCGAATTTTAGTAGTAATTTTTTTCAGTTATTTTTAAATTAATATTTTATGGGGTCTCTTTTTAGGGTTAAACAGTCAGACATTCTCTCTGGTATATATATATATACATTTGTTTTTAATATTCAGTTTCAACACCATTTCATATAGCATATATGATATTCTTAATACATTTAAACTATTTAAAATTACTTTCCACTTGCATGCACTTTTCTAATATCATAAGTTAAGGTTTTTTCAACTTTTAAGCCATGGGAAAGGCAATAATACAGAAGTTTCTTTCTTCAAACTATTTCTATTGCTCTAAAAGTAGAGCAAAAATGCAAGTCTTGTTGAAAAAAATAATATTACCCCCCAAAATCTAACAGAAATCTGATAATTCCACGTTTAAAATTTGAGGATATTTTCTTGATGTTCATAATAATAGAAAACAATTACTAAATTCATTCTGCCTTCAGTAGAAGCAGCTCCCCACAGCACCATAGATCCACCTTTAAAATGCCCGATTCATATCTGCCTTTAAAAAATCTGCTCTGTCTTTCGCTATCTTGAGATCGTGCCAGTTACTGTTAAAACCATTTGGTTAACCAAGAATAAAATGTTTTTCAACCGAAAATGCAACATTTTACCATTTAATATTGTCTTTATTCAACTTTAACACAGACGTTCTTTCCCCCATTAAATGCTGATTGATTATTACAGTTTTTTTTATTCATTTTAACATATTATTAATTATTTTAAACATGCATAAATGTGGACCCTAACCTTTCTTTCAAAATTACGATCAAATTCAGCAGCAGTCATTATGAGTAGAACAGTAAGAGGAATTATGAGTCTTCGATCTCTGTAAAACAACTCTGAGTTTGCATCAGATCTCTCTCCCATCGAACCAGCAGTTCAACGTTTGATCACATTTCCTTCAGCAATTTTAGACCTTCGAATTTCATTAGAAATTCGGCGGATTGAAATTATCCTTCCACTTAAAAAAACACATTTATCATACTTCACAACTTGAACGTTCTTTTTTTCGAGGAATTATCAGTAATGTCCGTCCAAGAAAAATTGAAGGCTTATATACGAATTAATGTAGCCCAGTAGTTAACAAATTCGCATGTCAACTGTAATTTATACGCTAGTAAGTTAAATAAAACGAAAAAATCCTGATTGTCCCTATAATTATGAACATCTAAAAACGTGGATAAAAACACATTTTGCATTATTTTTTATTAATTTTGTTTTATATTAAAAAAATTATAGAAGTTTTGGTTTTTAGAATACTAGATATATTAAGTGCACTTAGTATAATCTTGTTTACAATTATTTTTACATAAGTTATTTCAAAATATAAAGTGTCCTTATAAATATGAGAAGGAGTGTATATATTTATATATATATATATATATATATATACATATATATATTAAAATAACTTGATTTTTGTTTAAGTACCAGTACTGAGTTTTTTTCGTCCCGATTAGAACTAATGTCGGATAGTGGTGATATCTATATTATATTTATAGATTTTATCTTGAGAAAATTTATTGTTTTTATAAGCTTTATTATAAATTTATTAAAGTTTTAAATTAAGTTATATGCTTCTACATTTCTTTCAAGTTGATTAATTTGATTGTTGCTTGTGTCGTTTCGATAATTCACTCGTAAAGTATAAGAAATTTGGGGAAATAGTGCAGAAGAATGTTTTCCACTATTGTATAAAAATTGATGAATGTTGATAGCGTTAACGGCCCTCTTCACTTGAAAAAAATTCCGATGCCGGCTGAAAGCAGATAAAAACTGTCCCACGTGGTTTTGACAGGAGGTGGAGAAGATTGACAGATTCACTGACGAATCATTGACTTTTTGGAAGAATAAATCAAAAATCAGCCACGTCTTTATTGCGGTTTCGACGGGAGCTTTGTTTTGTTTTGATTCTTTCTTTCTTTTTTTATTTTTGTGTTTCCTTTTTTATTTTATTTATTTTTTCTTTTCCATTTTCACATGACATGAAATAACTTTCCTCATTTATTCTAATCTATTTATATGTATTTAAATAGAGTAGCCCGATCCGACCAAGTACTTTATACTATTTTCAGCTCGGTTCAGGCTTTCTTTAGTTATACCGGCGAATTACGTAACAGTGAAATTTAAAATATATATATATATATATACTTTATAATTATACTTGAAGTCTGATATAATTAATTTAACCAAACTAGTATGTTGTGGCCACCACATGACTTTCTTCTATATTTTCCTATACAAATTCCCTCAGTAAAAATTATTTATTAAAATTATTATAAAAAAAAATTTTCTTCCATGATAATGCAGACGATTTCCATATTAGAGAAGTAGTTCCATTTATTCTCAATATAAAAAAAAAAATAATAATAATAATAATAAAAAATTACGATTTTTTTTTTTTTTTTTTTTTTTTTTTTTTTTTCAAAAGTTTTTTTTTTCGTTAAAAGTAACAAAAAAAAAACCGATAACTTTGTTTTAAATTATCATAGATCTACAATTCAACCATTCGTTTTAAAGGTATTGACGAGATCTTTCGAAAGATACCCATCTTGAAAATTTATCCCTCCCGGGGTGGGGGGGGGAGACTTTCTTCTATATGTAATATAGAGAAAGTATTGGATTCGTGAAAATTTTCGAACTCCGGTTTTCGATGGATTTGCACGTTTTGGGATGTGCTGAACATGATTTGATAGTTTTTAGAAAATATCTGTCTCTCTGTGTGTGTGTGTGTGTGTGTCACGAATTTTTGGAGGCTGTATCTCACGAACCAATGAACGAAATTTAACCAAACTTGGTATTTAGTTGGACCCTGACATAAACTGGTGCTGATTAGATTGGATCAATCGCCCAATAGGTGGCGCTGTGATAGCATTTTTTCTAAATTTTTAACATGGCAGTATAGGACAAAATTTCGTATAAATGTACATAATGAGAGTTATTTTTAATTTTGATTGTAAAACTAATATGAATTATTGATAAAAGTAGTTGTTAACTAGGGGGGGGAAATTGTGCTTGTTGGGGAGTCGCCCTCCCCCGGGAGAAGTAAATTTTCAAGATGGGTATCTTTCGGAAGGTCTCGTCAATACCTTTAAAACGAATGGTTGAACTATAGATCTGTGATAATGTGAAACAAAGTTATTGATATTTTTTTTTTTTTTTTTTACTTTTAATAAAAAAAAAACTTTGAAAAAAAAATCGTAATTATTATTTTTTTTTTTTTTTTTTGAGAATAAAATAGACTTTTTTTTTGGATATTTACTGTTATACTACTTTTCTGATATGGGGGGAGGGGGGGGGGCAAAACGTAATTTCACAAAATCCTTCATATCTCAAGCAAAAAAAACAGATATCCCTAAAATTTTTGCTTTTAAATATAGCTAATACAAATGTCTAAAAATCGGTTTCTGGAATTTTTCAAATTCGGTCCCCAAGGGGGCAGGGGGGGGGGGCAAAACGGGATTTCACATGCGTAAAACGTGATTTCGCATAATCCTCAAACAAAGAGACCTCAATCTCTCAAACAAAAAAAATAGATATGCGTGAAATTTTTGCTTTAAAATATAGCTAATGCAACTATCTAAAAACCAATTTCTGGAATTTTAGAAATTCAGCCCCCAGGTGGGGCAGCAAGGGGGGGGGGGCTATGGAGCAAAAACAAATAGAAGTACAGTTAGGCTGTTCAAAATTGGTACAAATAGGTTTTAAAGGCCTGCAAGTCGAATTGGGATATTTTTGATTGTGTAAAGTTATTAGGAGGGGCAAGAAGCGGGGAGGGGAGGGGGGGGGGCAAAAATAAAAATAAAAATTGTGTCAGGTCGTTCAAAATTGGTACGTAGAGGTTTTCGATACTTACAAATCGATTGCGGATATTTTTGAATTTGTAAAATTATTAGGAGGGCGGGTAGGGGGGTGGGGCGGTAAGGGGGGCTATGGGGCAAAAACAAATAGAAATACAGTTAGGCCGTTCAAAATTGGTACAGATAGGTTTAAGAGGCCTGCAAGTCGAATGGAGATATTTTCGATTGTGTAAAGATATTAGGAGGGGCAAGAAGGGGGGAGGGGCAAAAAAATAAAAATAGTGTCAGATCGTTCAAAATTGGTACGTAGAGGTTTTCGATACTTACAAATCGATTGCGGATATTTTTGAATTTGTAAAATTATTAGGAGGGGCGGGTAGGGGGTGGGGCGGTAAGGGGAGGCTATGGGGCAAAAACAAATAGAAATACAATTAGGCCGTTCAAAATTGGTACAGATAGGTTTAAGAGGCCTGCAAGTCGAATGGGGATAATTTCGATTGTGTAAAGTTATTAGGAGGGGCAAGAAGGGGAGGGGAGGGGGGTGCAAAAAAATAAAAATAGTGTCAGGTCTTTGAAAATTGGTACGTAGAGGTTTTCGATACTTACAAATCGATTGCGGATATTTTTGAATTTGTAAAATTATTAGGAGGGGCGGGTAGGGGTGGGGTGGTAAGGGGGGGGCTATGGGGCAAAAACAAATAGAAATGCAGTTAGGCCATTCAAAATTGGTACAGATAGGTTTTAGAGGCCTGCAAATCGAATGGGGATATTTTCGAAAGTGTAAAGTTATTAGAAGGGCCGGGAAGGGTGGGGGGCAGAGGGGCAAAAAAAAATATATCAATCAAGATCATTCAAAATTGGTACATCGAGGTTTTCGATACCTACAAATCGATTGCGGATATTTTTGAATTTTTAAAATTATTGGGAGGGGCGGGAAGGGAGGAGGAAGCGGAGGGGCAAAAAAATAAAAATAGAGATACATCGTTCAAAACTGGTGCATAGAGGTTTTTGATACTTTCAAATCGATTGCGGATATTTTCGAATTCGTAAAATTATTAGGGAGCTCATATATATGCAATCGCGCACGGGTCTACGCTGCCGAAGGCAGTGGGGACCCGGTGCGACATTTTTCCCGATCAGAGTTTTTTTTTTTTTTTCCACATGATAAAAATTAATGCAATTTTGAGAATTCATTAATTATAATGATTCATTTAAAAATAATGACCAGCGAAGCGGGCGTAGCCTGCTAGTCTATTTATATGTATTTTAATAACGTAGCCCGACCCGACGAAGTATTTTATTCTATATTCAGCCCGTTTTAGGCTTTCAGTAGTTATATCGGCGAATTCTGTAACAATGAAATTTAACAAAAGAAAATATTTTTATGATTAAACTTGCGGTTTGATATAATTAATTTAACTAAAAAATAACAAAGATATATAACATTATAACATTACTGATATATAGAGATGGGTTATCTGCACTCTGGAGCTCAGACTACTGAACGCAGAGCTGGACGGGGTGTGCGACAGGTCGTGACATTCGGGATCGTATTTCGAAGATCACGGACAGGTGCGGTCGCACAAGTCCTCCAGCTCTGTTTTCTAAAGAAAGTGTACTTGTGTTGTTATTTATACGTGTTTCTTTATACAAGTCAAATTTTTTATAAGTAGTATAATATATAAATAGTGTTGAATTATAGTGCCTACATTTATTTAAAAATCTGGTGTGAAACAACCACACGACTTCCATTACCCACTATTACACGTATTATATGCAATTTTTGAAGATAATGTTAACAGAAGACATGGAATTGTCCTAATGAAATAGACACCTAAAAATTTTCCGGTAAGGGAAAGTTAATACACGTGTAAAAACATAAAACAGAGTTTGCACAGCGATTTTTTTTTTTTTTTTTTAAGAAAGGGGAAGAAAATTGGCAGAGTTTATTTATTTGAAACACCAAGTTTCGAGATGTAAAACTGATCTGTCTGATCAGGATGACTATTAATTTTCCTGTGATAACCAAGTAAAGCATGAGAAAGGATATCTAAAATGGGTTTATGTAACAATTTTCAAGAAAATCGTTAGAGCCGTATTTGAGATACCGATTTTTACCAAAGCTTGACAAAATGAATTGTTGGCCAGAAAACAACAATTATATGTAAAAGGATATTTAAAAGAGGGTCAATATGACAAGTTTGAAAAAAAAAAAAAAAAAAAACATACAGCCGTTTTGACAGGAAAGCATTTGCAGGACCTGAAATTTAGCTATTTGTACAGGGCGCCTATCAATTTTCCTGAACTAACCAACAAGCATATAATATAAATGGACATCTGAAGAGGGTTTATATAGAAACTTAAAAAAAAAAAAAAAAAAAAAAAAACTAGAGCCGTTTTTGAGATAGGAACTTGTGGTCCAAGACTTCTCAGTTGCGGCTTTTCCCATGTTTTACTTTCGTTTTTTCAATTTTCACCAAAAATTGGCAAAATCATCCGTACATCGGACCTGTCTTTCACCATTCTATTTTTATTTTTATTTTATTTTTATTTTATTTATTTATTTTTTAGCGATATGATAATCAGAAGATTCATATGTACACGCTAACAACATATCAAAAATAACTTTTTTTGGACTCAAGAGGCTCCCTCTTGAGTGTTTTTTGAGTGAATTTTTTGGACTCAAGAGGTTTTCATAAATTCTATGAAAACTTGATTTGAAATTTTTTACTGAGTGTAATATTTATAATACCGACGGTAGTCAGAAGCAAAAATATTAGATCAGGTTTATAAGTATTTACACAAGTGTAAATGATTTAAAATTTATTTCAGGAAATAAAATAAATTATATATATATACATAAAAATATTTATAAAGCTTAAAATAATAATGTTAAATTGGTAATGATTAAAAAATAATAAGAAGAAATGCTTACTTTTTCTCCAAGCAGCAAGGATTTCACCTTTATTTCGCCTCCTTCTTGAAGATAATCGTAATTGTTTTCTATTTCTATCATCTTTTTTATATCTAGAACTACACAATTAGAGTCCTGCATCGGGTCGGGTAACCCGATTTTACCCGAACCCGACCCGACCCGCGGTTCGGGTTCGGGTCGGGTTGACAGAATTTTTTCTCTTGCGGTTCGGGTTCGGGTCGGGTTGACTGATATTTTTTTCGTGCGGGTCGGGTTGACTGATTTTTTTTTTCTTGCGGGTCGGGTTTGGTTTTCAACAAGTCGGGTCGACTTGAGAACACCTTTCAAAATATTTTTTACAATTATAAGCATAAATTTATAGGCATGTTTACAACTATGTAACTAATTTAAACATTCTGCACATACTAGACATGTATCGGTTGGTTGGTTGGTTGGAGGATTTAAGGCCGATTGACTCCAGATGTGTCCTAGGCCTATAGGAGGAATGCCCTCCGTTTGAGTCTTTCTAAGGGGTCCTATACCATATTTACGCGTGTTTCGGAGTAAACCACGGCGAACTCCAAACGGCTAGGTCGATGAGTGCGACCTGGGATCGAACCCGACAACTCCCATCTGCCATCTACCAGCTTCGTGCGCAGAACCGCTCGGCCGCTGGTGGGCAGACATGTACCGGAGCTTCCGCGGATATCCGCCAAAAAAAAAATAGATCCATATTTGTATCTGGATCTGTTTTCTTTTCTTCAACGGAACTAATATGCATCTTTTGTAGAAATTGTATGAAAATTAGAAAAGTATTATAAATCTTTCTCGACTGTTGTTAATATATAAATTAAAAAAATACAAATACAGTATAACCTCGCATTTACATTCTGAAAATTGAAAAGGTTTCGCAGTTTACAAGTTTTTTTTTTTTTTTTAAACCTTCTTTTATATTTAGTAGAAGAAAGTAATAGATTCTATCAACTGTTGGTGTCAACCGCCCGACGGGTGGCACTGCTATACAGCGATTTCAGCATTTTCAGGGAAGGCTATATCTCAGGTTCTGTTGCGTGTAATCCAACAAAACTTGATATGTTAGAAGACCAATATGAGATATTATGCTGATTCAATTTGAATGCCTATCAGCCAACAGCTGGCGCTGCTACATAGCGATTTCTGCAATTTAAGGAAAGTCTATATCTCAAGAACTACTGCACAGAATTTCATATAAATTTGTATGTAGGTGCCATTTAATATATATTAGCACCCGTCAACTTTTGGTGGAAACCGCTCAATAGGTGGCGCTGCTACACAGCGATTTCCACAATTACAAGGAAAGCTATATCTCATGTTCAACTCTGTATCATCAAACAAAACTTAATATGTGAGAAGGTGAGATTATGAGACATTATGCTGACTCAGTTTGAATGCTTGTCGGCCAATAGGTGGCGTTGTTACACTGCAAATTTCATCGATAACAGGATGGCTATATCTCAACTTCTATGCCATATAACTGTACGAACCATGATATGTGAGATAACAATTATAAAAAAGCATTGTTAAAGAAGTTTTTTATAGACGATAAAACTGTCTCTTTTTCGATATTTAGTGTTTGATTTCCCTAAGATGAAAATTATTTGCATTCATCACGTTAAACTTTTTAATAATAGTTTTAATAAATTATTCGCACTTAGTGAATTTGACAGAAAAATGTAGAAGAATGTCTTGTGGTGGCCATAACATACTAGTTTTTTTTTATAATTTACCAACTGTGTGACAATGAAAATTTACTTTATTTTATATCATGTTATATCATTTTACCTTGTTTTGCATGATTTTTAGATGAATAAGTAATGTTGATTTTTTTTTCGGGTTTCGGGTCGGGTTCGGGTTAGATAAGTCGAGTTTCGGGTCGGGTTCGGGCCGCAAAAAATTCTCTGTTGCGGGTTCGAGTCGGTTTTCGGGTTGATGAAAATTTTTTTGTCGGGTTCGGGTCGGGTTTCGGGTTGATGAAAATTTTTTTGTCGGTTTCGGGTCGGGTTTCGGGTTGATTTAAAATTCATCTGTCGGGTTCGGGTGCGCAGGACTCTACTATACATATCTATATATCTAATAATATATGAAAACCTCTAATATTTTGAGATATTATATGAACTTTAAGATAAAATTTTACAATTTTATTATAAATATACCAACTTGATATCTATTATTGTAATTCTAAAACAATGGATAAGCTCAGAGTTCGTATACCATATTGAAAATGCCAGCACTTGTCAGCACCTTTACATCACTGGGCGCGAAAAACCAGCGCGCGAAATCTTTCAAAGTACTGATGCGGTTTCGTTGTTTAGAAATAATTTTATAAACATTCCAGGTCCCATTTCCTGCCGACTTCATATTCTTCTCCTTTGTATTCCAAAATTCATATTGTTACATTCTTCTCCGTCATAAAGTCAACTTGCTTATAATATTAAAAATATTTGTTTCTTGCAATCATTCATAGACTTATTAGCTCTTATAGTTTTTTACAGAGACATAAAGAAAAATTCTTTATCAATATGATCTATGGGCTCTAATTATTTGAAATGGAACAGCATTATATTAAACAACATTCTATTTGGCAATAAAACTCAAACAAGCTATCATAATTTACTTTTTTGTTTATTTGTCTTGCTTTAATTGATTTGTAGAACCGTTAATTAGTTAGTGTTCGAAAGACGAATGAAGTCTTGTATCTATAACACAGATTTCTTGTATCTATAACACACATCCCTTTATTTTAAATTAGATAAACATATCTAATAAGATGCGGAAAAACTCTATTATTATTATTATTTATTTATTTATTTTTGTGTATGTGTGTATGTGTTATTACATAACTTTAAAATTAGTTTCATTATAAACTAGCAGGCTTTGCCCACTTCACTGGGCACTATATTTAAATAAGTTGTCAAAATCCCATATCATTGTTAATAACCTACGTTAAAATTTCCGATGTGTTCGGTAGAGGTTTTCCCGCTTGTAACGTGAGAAGTCCGGGTCCACACTGCCTTCGGCAGCGACTTACCCACTTCTTATCGCTTCCCCAGCGGGTAAGTTCGAAATTATGTGAAATCCCACCAAAGTAAATAATGCGTACACTTGATCCACATCCATACATCAAAATTCGCCAATCTAAGATAATTTAAAGCAAATTCAAAAGGAAAAACGAGATTTTACACGTGTTTCTTGTCCCCCCCCCCCCGGGTGGTAGGGTAAAGGAGGAATTTTGTAAAATCTCGTTACAATAAGTGTCGGATACATATAAAAAATGTACGCGCCAAATTTAGCGACCATTAATCCCGTGGATTTCCCAAGACAAATTTAGCGCTAAATGTGTATCATATAGGGATGCTACACTAAGCTTTTCGTTAATATCAAGCAAATGGTTCGTGTACAGGGACAATCAAGATAATTCTAATACATTACGTCTATGGGGGAAATTGCAGGAAAATAGAGTTTAAACGTCTATAGACTGCACTAAACCAAATGAAACAAATATATGTATTTTGTAATAGAGACAGTTAACTGGGGAAAAAAAATTGTGTATGTAGGAGCCTCGCCTCCCCCCCTGGGGGGGAAGTCCCCCCTCGAGGGGAGTAAATTTTCATGATGGGTATCTTTCAAAAGAGCTCGCCAATACCTTTAAAACGAATGGTTGAACCATCGATCTGCGATAATTTAAAACAAAGTTATCGATTTTTTTACTTTTAACGAAAAAAGACTTTTTTTTTTTTTTTTTTTTTTTTAATTGAGAATAAAATGGACTTTTTTGGATATTTGGTGTTATACTACTTCTCTAATATGGAAATCGTCTGCCTTATCATAAAAGACAATTTTTTAAATAATAATTTTAATAAATTATTTTTTAATAACCAAATAAAATTCTATATAAATGTAGGTGCATTAATGAAACGGGGGGTTGAGGGGGGCTACCGCCCCTCTCACACAGAACTAATTGTCATATAAAACTCTTCAGAAGCTTAATATGAATTGTTTAACATAGGTTTACATAACAGTACTCATTATCTTACCTATTAATCTGCAACCTGTATTTATAGTATTAAATTTCAGGGTAAGAGAAAGTCGTGTGAGTGACACACCAGATTATTTTAAATAACTACGTATTTTGAGATTCCGTGAATAATTAAACAAAGTTTTTAACAGTTGTTCTTTGTGAATCTGTTATCAGTGTAACTTTAAAAACTAAATACCGGCAGGGAACTCAAGCGTTATATTTTAAAGTTCATATGAAATTCATACTTGAACAGTTTGATCAATATTGATAAGTTTCAACGAGTGATACGGATTAAAGTTGTCAATAAATGTGATTGAAAGTTATTGTTGAACATAATTTTAAATTTAATATTAGTCGTAAATTCTATAGAAATGTAGATATTAGTTTCAAATGTGGGTTGAGAAGGGTGGTACTCCCCTCCGCCCTTCCCACAGAAAATTATTTGTCAAATTAAATTATTCGTAAAGCTAGCTTAAATTCTTTTTACTATAGAATTTTATACAGTACTTGATATTTTATTCCTCAATCTGAATTTCTCTTTATAAAATTTAAATGTAGGGTAATAAAAAGTCGTGTGGGTGCCACACCAGATTATATACTTTAAAATAAAATTTATTATTGAAAATCTGCTTAATTTAGTAAAAAGTTTTATATAACTTGTTAAAAAAATTTTTTGTATATTGTCAATCGTGGCATTATCAGTAAAATATCAGATTTATGTACAAAGTATTCATATAATATTAGTATTACGCGCAATGAAAAACTATTTAAAATAAAATGTGATCATATATGTCCTATAAATAAGTCTCTGAACGATTGTCTTCTAAATTGTTATGTTACTCACATCCGTAATACAGGTGAAATCTATAATAATAATATTAAAAAAAAAAAATAACTGAATAAAAAACCACAACGCCTAGACGTATCTTCACCACAGAAATGTAAACATCTTTTCTTCGAAACCACGAACGAGAGGCGTAGCCAGATAAAGGGTGTGTCAAAGAGGAAAATCGGCACAAATTTGTAAAATTTTTGGACTTTCTTTGCAAATTTAATTGATTTAAAATTTTATTAAAATACAGGATTTTTTTCCGCATTGAAATAAACTCTTTGAGATTGACGCAGCTTTTTAAATTCTGTTTTAAAAAATTGAAAGAGTTTTTTATAAGCCATTTAATGCATCAACCCAAATATTTCAATAAAACAGCTTTCTTAAAAAACAACTGTTATTTTTTCATAAAATCTACAAAAGCTGCGTCAGTTTACGAAATGAGAGTAATCCAATAAAAAAAACCGCATCTCAATCAATTAATATGTCACTGTTTTAAGTGCAAAGAAAGTTTTACATAGGATAACATTGGATTTTAGAAAAGGAAATGCTGAGTGAAGAGGGCCCTTAATAAAGGTGTATCCTTCCCGTAATAAAGTTTCTATAGAGTATTTTGTGGTTTTGATGATTCTTCCAGAAATCGCTTGCTTTGAGAATGTTGTGTGAATTGTGGTCCTAAATCTGAAAGGAAAACACATGGACGACCATGTGTTATGTATGCAAAGAAACTTTTTAAAAATTTTGGAGCAGATGTGTCTGTCAATGGATAAAGTTCCACATGTGTAGGAAAATGCTCAATGACAATCTTTATAGAGTGACCATTTTCAAAAGGAGCAAGCAAATCGGTGGAGATAGTACGGACAGATAATTTTGGGATTATATAAATTTGGCTGTAAAGGTGCATATGATTATTCAGAAAGATCCATAAACAATCTTGTAGTGATATCTGTGGTATTTATAGTTTTCTTTAATGTTTTTAAAGGAATTCTGTCAGAGAAAATTACAAAATTACTATTGTATAAGTAGTATTGAAGAAAACGAATTCATTTTTTCAAACTACACAACTAGAATTAAATGAAAATGCATAATAATAAATAGTAATTAAAAACCTAAGATCCGAGGCTGAGGTTGCTCAAAATAGAAATTACAACAAATTATTATTTATTTTCTTCCTTTTCTTCTTTCAAATTAAAAATTAATTAACTATAAAATTAAAAAGAAATGTTGAATGGTTGTAAAGGCAGTTATGAATCCCACTCAGATCTTATTTAATCCAAAGTACTAAGTACTTTATTAGAAGAAGATCCTTCCTACAAATACAATAAAAACAGATTAAACAAAACTATCTCTGTAAAAAAAAAAAAAAAAAAAAATGATAATAATAATAATAATAATAATAATAATAATAGGAATGTTTATTTTCAGCTGTTCACATCTAAATATTAATATAGAAAATGTGGTTTTACAGATGGTATATAGGCATCGCTGGACCATGATTCCTCCTCGATAACGCAATTAGCTTCAGGAATGGTTCGGAGTCCCCGTATCTCTGTATAAGTAGTATATAAAGACAATAAGTAATTTATGTTTAGCTATTAGCTGAAGCTCCAATGCAATTTTTTTCCCCAGACGGTTTTAAAGATTTAGAAAAGCATGCAATGACAGTAATAATTTATCGCCAAATTTATGCATAAGCACACGAGAAATTGTTATATTTGAGCGTCAGTGTTCAGGTTAAATATTTATCCCATTCATGAAATCTAACGATTGTGGGT
The DNA here is from genome assembly GCA_963930645.1 of Salticus scenicus. NCBI lineage: Eukaryota > Metazoa > Arthropoda > Arachnida > Araneae > Salticidae > Salticus > Salticus scenicus. The sequence goes on along the minus strand of OZ005655.1, from coordinate 193,409,955 downwards.
TTAAAAAACAATTCGTGTAGTTATTCAAAAATTGTTTGATGCAATTGTGTCCATATAAAAAATTTTTGGGAATTAGTTAAATCAATCAGAGCTTGCACAAATTGTGAAAACGACGGTAATAATTTTTTGCAGAAGTCCAAGAAAAAAATTTGCCTTTTTTTCAGTTGTAGGAATAGGAAATAGATTTATTTTAACTATAATGGTATTTAAAGGAGAAATGTCGTAATTTTTTATATGAAATCACAGATAATTAACTACATCTTTAGGAACTTAGCATTTGATGAGTGAAATAATTAAATTATACTTTTTCAGTACAGAGAAAGTCATTTATAATTTGTGTACAGTTTCTTCAAAGGAATTCGAACCCAAAATTAATTCATCTTGGTAAGCAAAGATCTCATATTCTTCAATTTCATCTAACATACTGTCCATTAATGTTTGAAAAATAGAACTTGATGTTCTTAAGCGAAAACATAACCTTTTATATTTATACAATCCCAACAATGATGTAAAAATTGCGTAATCTTGAAAATTATCTGGTGGATTGATTTGATGATCAGCTTCTTGAAAATCAGTTGATATAATATATTTATATGAAGACAAATTCGGTACGATAGTTTGGATTTTTGACAAGGGGTAAGATGAACTCTAAATAACTGAGTTTTGCATTCTTAAATAGAGTGCGATTCTGATTTTTTTTTATTATTTTTTTTTTTTTTTTTTTTTTTCATATACTATCTGGATTCTTTGTGAACAAAAGAGGGGCCCAAATTTTATTTCTATAATATATATCTATACAACAAGTTTTTTTTTTTTTTTTTTTAATTATTATTTTTTTATATGCTTCATTTTGTAATGCATGTGATATAGGAAAAGGTAGAGTTTTAATCATTTAAAATCTTTAAATTTGGAATTACTTTATCTAATAAAAAGCCGAAAATGATTTAGGATTTTGAAAATACATCAAAATTATCTAAAAGTAAATTTTGCAATAGTTGTTTTTGATCCTGATCTGAATGATTCAAGATTTTTGAGGATGGCATATTGATTGCGCGCACCTTCGAAGGTGTAAAGTTGAAAAGAGAAAAGATGCAGGTGAAAGTGAGAAAAAAATATTTAAAATTATAATATAGAACTTTGGGCTTGAAAATTCATGTTATAAAATTATTTGGGGTGAAGAATCGACCGTGCAAATTTTGAAATCTGTAAAATTTATGGAGGGAAGATTGGGGGTGGGGAGGGGAAAATATAAAGATAATTGAAATAAAGCTATTTTTGAAAAATCATGTATGGGAGAGGCGAATCGATTGCGCATACCTTCGAAGGTGTAAAACTATTGTGGACAGATGAGATTGCACCAGGCGCAGAGTAGGAATTTGCTGTGGACAGAATTTTCAAAAGTGTTTGCACGGTGTGCGAACAGGATGTTGTCGAATAACCTGTTTCATTCTTTTCTTTTTTTTTTTTTTTGGTTAGTTTTGTTTTAAAGAAATGGGTCTCTCGCTCTAAAGAATAAAAAATTAATACGAAATGTTGTATTAAATTTTTAGCATGACAGGAATATTGCAATACTAACAGCTGATTGCGTCAAAGGATTTTTTCTTGGAATTCCGTAGCCTTCATTTTTTGACATATCTTTGATTAAAAATACTCCATTGACTAATTTCTTCTTTCTAATCGCACGAAAAAAAAAACTCATTTACGCAAATACTTGATGCAATATAAACAAAGCATATGCGTGTTATCGCGTCTGTGTGACAGATAAACAAAACAGCTAAATGCAGTAAGGGAAAAAAACTCACTAAGTAATTTTTATCTTGTTTTATTAATGTTTTGATTAACTCTAGCGTTATCAATTTTGAAAATCATAAAAAAAATTCTGCAATAAAAGCAGTATAAAACATATAAAACCTAAAAGCACAAATTTAATTTTAAAAAGTCACTTCGCCAAAACACTTTTTTAGTACTTTTAAACTTTTCAAGAATCTACTGTCCAAAACATATTATTATCGATTTATATTTTTGTAATTAAACAATAAACTATTTTTTAACATAGTTATTAATTGTAAAACATTTATAAAATTGAAATATTTTGTATCACAAGCGCACGCACATATACACAAAAAAAGTGTATGTGTCGGTGTTGGGGGGGGGGGGAGAGGGGGCTTGGCTGTAGGGTTTAAGGCCGACTATCTACACTAGGGTGCTAGGCCTATGGGTGGATTGTCATAAATGGGGGTCTTTCTAAGTGGTGCTAGTCTGTATTTACACTCTCGGGACAGCCCACGTGGACCTCGGTCCTAGCATAGCTCAACACTGCTCTTTGAGCGGTGAGCCGGGGCTGTTCCCCTGTTCAGTCTGTATTTACACTAGTTTTAAAGAAAGCTACGGAAAAATCCGAAAAGTTAGGTCGATAAGCGCGACTTGGAATCGAACCCGGCACGTCCTATCTATTAGATTTGAGCGCAGAACCGCTTGGCCGCTGGTGGGCCCAAAAAAGAGGGGGGGGGGATATTTTTATTTCTTCTAATTCGCGTAAAGATAAAAATAATTAACCTTGTTATCTAATTGAAATAAGCTAATATACTGAAGAATAAAGTATGTTTTAAATTTAGTTCGCAATATTAAGTCGGAAAATTATCTTTAATCGGTAGGTAAAATGAATGAAATTTTAAGACGCCTCTTTTTTTTGTTTTTCGTTTGAAAACCCCTTGTGAATAAAAAATAAAAAAAAATAAAAAACTTTTAATCACTACGCAATATTAAATAAAATTTTTAACAAAATTGAAATTTTGCATGACTGTTGTTTCCTTCAAACAAATTTTTCTTGGAATTACTATTATTATTTTTATTTTTATTATTATTATATTGCGTTATCCTTGATTATAAAATAATCCATTGACTAATTTCACTTATTTTACTTATTTCTAGACGCAGTAAAAAATCACCAAACAAATTCTAAATATAATATAAACACAGCATATGCATGATTATCGCATCTTCTTCTGGCATCATATAAACAAAATAACTAAATGCGCTGGGAAAAGAAAGAAAGAAAGAAAAAAACTTTTCTTATTCTATTCTAAACAGTTGTGAAATAAAAAAAGTCCTCAAAAAAATCTAGCCTCGCTCTGGTTGGAAAAATAAACTGCAGCGTTTAGTGGAAGTGACTGTGTTTGATAACAAGACAGGCTTTTTAAAATAAATATCTTGTGTATTTTCGTCCGCTTCGGTTCGTCGACAGATGGCGCTATTAATAGCCGTGCTGAACAGCATAGCGTCAAGTTCATTATGGGTAATAAATAAAGAATTTAAAACATTCTGACGTGATTGTGATGAGGTGGACAGTTCGGAGCGCATTTTTCACTTTAAATAACGTCGTGACAAGAAGTTCTTAGTATTGGGTAAATATCATAAAACATATCAGGGCAACCAGAAATTAAACGATTCGTGGAAAGTAAGTGTTAGTTTAACATTCTGTAAGTGGGAGTAAGTTAAACAATCTTTTAAACAGAAAACATATGCATCGTTTTCTAATTAATGGAAGAGGGAACTTTCTATTTTCAGTGTCATTATTTCGTAGGTATTGGCCGTTGAAATGGCAAAGAGATAATATGCTTAGACTATTTCAACGCAAACGTGAAAACAAAATCAAGACATCCGTTTCCACGATTTTAATTTAGAAATGCTCTTGCATCCGTTCACGACGATGACAAATATTGCATGGTGTCAGCTGTAAAATATAAAATTTTCGTATGGTTGTTTTTGTTGTTGTTTTTCTCCTTTTTTAACCCGTTCATTTCTCGTGATGCCAACTGGAATCGCAATATTTAATTTAATTTTTTTTTTCCCTTACTATATAAAACTCCCACTGATTGAAAATGAATAATATTGTAAATCTATATACATTTTTCTACCGAAAAATATTATTTTTTAGATTGTTTCACTATCCTTGTTGATGAATGAAACGCATAGATATAGTACTAATAATATATAGATTGATCATTAGTGAGAAAAAAAGTGATTCCTTTTCCCTTGGAAAAAGACGGCGATTTTATCAAAATATGGCCATCTTTCCCATAGTGAATACACACGGGAATACACACGAATATTTTAGCATTTATGAATAATTTATATATTAAAGGTGAATGAAAAACTCCAGATACAGTTTCAAACTCATTTCTATTTTTTTCTTTTTTTTCAATACCACTTAATGGCTGATTCCAAAGCTTTTTTTTCGGCATAAGAAATCCTTGCACGATAACATGGAGATGGTAGATCTATATATATAATACTATATCTATGATGAAATGATGTTTTGTTCTATTCTGATAATAATATCAGAATTAGTTTCCTTTCAGTTTTTATTTATTTGCTTAATGTTTTTAATTTGCATTTTAATTAATAGTAACAAGTATTTAATTAAAAATGATTATATTTTTATTCATTGAAAAGTTATGATTTTAAATAGCATCAGTGGTTCTATTAAATACAAATAAACACCTCTTAGTTAGTTTGTTAACTAAAAAATAGTTAAAAAAATAATTATATAATTTTTACTTTTGAGATATACGTACAGCCGTCAACAAAAGTCTCCGAACACTAGCAAAACTTCCTATACAAAAAAAGTACACTTAATACAGTTTTGTTAAATAAATCCTTGTCGAATCCTGCTTTTAGACTGACTAAGAACAGGATTCGGCAAGGATTTATTTAACAAAATTGTATTAAGTGTACTTTTTTATGCATAGGAATTTTTGCTAGTGTTTGGAGACTTTTGTTACCGATTGTATGATTAAACAAAAAACGTATTTTTTTATGGCGGAAAAAAATTGGGAATGAAGGATTAAATATTTAATATTTGTATGTACTCTGAGAAAAAATTCTGTAACTGACAATCTAAATTGTGGCTCTAGTAAAAATAGTTCCGTGTCATCCTTATAAGTTCTAGTCCCCTTTGAAAGCGAGCTCTGGAAACCTCTATTAGAATTCTAGAGCGTTTTTCTATGTTATCGAGGTCAAATTTATTTAAAAATCTCTAAAAATAAATGTGAATACAAGAAACGAGTTTTAGCAAACAACCTTGGTTTATCAACATATTCTGGAAAATTAAGAGAGAATTTCTCACAATACAAAGGATTCAGAATATGAATACCATTCTATCTCATTTGTAATGAGCTGCAATCTATTAGTAGCATGTCAAATGTCTTCACAGGGTCTCATATATGAACAATTCTTCATCTTATGTCAGTGAGAAAAACAGTTTTGTGTCATACAACTTCCTTATTTATCAAGATTCAGCCATTTTTTGGAGGTAAGTATTACGAATTCTGTCATCTATTTATGAAGCAGCAAACTGAGTGAAAACCTAGTGTTATTTTCGGTAGGGGAGTTGAGTTAATTAGTAGTATGGTTCCCATGAACTTATTTCTACCAACAGGTGGTCGAGGTTGTTTTATTCTCGAAGGTGGTGATTCGGTTAATATGGAATGCCACCTATTTAATATTTTTTGCGATTTTTAGAAAATTTAAGTGTTGATAATCTTTTCAATACTGTTTATTTTCAATAATAAATTCAGAATAAAATGTTTATATTGTAATTATTCATGATTTTCTGTTTAAAAAAAAAAAAACTATTTCATATTACCTTTTAAGGAAATGGGTATTCCATATTTCCTTTCATAACTGTTCCATATTATCCGAAAAAAAAAAACTTTTCTTTTTTTCTTAACTGAAAATTTTGCATGTAAACTTTATTTTTTGTAACATAAAACCATCGAAACATATTAACAACACTTAAAAGTTTGTAATAGTCCAATTTACAATAACCCAAAATACTTCAGTTTATTATGGTGAATTCAAATAGAAATGGTCGTAATTACATATTCACCTACATTTCCTTTATAGATGAAAGTTCACGTTGCAGTTGGAAGTTAAACTTTACTTACGAGAAGGCAAAAACAGTATTCATACTGTTGAATACTGTTTTTGATTTCTCGGATAATACTTTTAAACATGAATATTTCAACTGAAAATAAAGAACATTTTAATTTTTTTTTTTTACATTTGTAAAAGTGGTTCTTTAAATAGCTAATCAACATATGTGTTTCCGTCATTTGCTTTTTCTTTACTTGAGCAGAAACGATTGTAAAAGTAAATTAAATGCAAATTTAAAACAAAAAAGAAATATTATGAGTTCACATAGATTATAAAATAATTTCTGTTAGAAGAATACTATATATGAATGAAGGCATGAATTCGCAGGCTTCCTAAATTAGTTTCTTTGAAATGTATTTTATAACAAATAATTCTTTATTTGAAAAATCAACAGTCATATAATTAAATAAAGTTTGACTTACCTGGGTTGTCACAGGTAATCATATATGCCATTGATGAAGAACAATCTCCTTACTTTATCATCAGATTGTACACTTGAAATTAGATGAAAAATGCATAGATATATATTTTATGGAACTTCTGTTTTAAACCATAACTGCTTCTTTTTCTATAATAAATGTAGGTTAGTATTTATGATCTTACACAATATGTAGATTAATTACTATTCACAATAATTCAGATATTGCTACGTAATAGAAGAATGCCTAGATGTTTAGCTTTTAAATTTATTCAACTTAGACAAAAAAAAAATTACGATTAAATAGAATAAAAAATGGAACATCTGTCCCGAACAAGAAAGGTTACATGATTGAAAAAGTATTACAGTTCGTAGAGAGACGCGACATATCGTCACGTGATATGGCAGGTGCATTAAACAATCAGTTTGGCGGGAAGCAAAAAAGGTCTGGAATATGAAAACGAAAGTCAATAAAACTGTTCTGAGATTAAATATCACAACAATTTCAAACAGTACCTTACATCGTTTAAACTTTTATATATTTAATCTCCAAGATGGCATGACACAAGTTTTTAATTACAGTTGACTTCCGTATAAAGCACTCCCACAAAACGTGACAAAAAAATTATGATTAGTACTCATATGCAGTGAAATAAACAGTCCCGTATAACTCGTAAGATAAATTTAGCATTTTCACATGGTTAATCAAATCTTTGATTCGTCTAAATTGAACAAAACGTTACGTTGACAAACATTTATTTCCTCTTAAATTAAGTTTATGAATTATTATTATTATTGTTTTTTTACAGTTTGTTGTTAATACAAATGAAATAGTTTATCAGGTCACTTTATACGTTAAAATTTAAATAACATGAGGCGTACAAACCCTACAATATTCAAATTACAAAAATGTGGATAGCAAGATTAACCCTTTAATGTTCACTACTTAATTTATTTTAAAAATTATTAAACTAATTTTAAAAATGGCTTTTAGACACATAGCTGATCATAAATATTTAAAAAATAAAAAATTAGCATTGTTCCTTTTCGAGAAATTTTCGGTTTGAAACATCTGTAAGTAAACCTTATAAAATTCAGATAATATTTAATTTAATAAATAAATCACTTTATAACTAAACATTATCGACAACGAAAACTCGTAAAAGTTGCATAGATCCCAACATTTCAATTTATTCCGGAGTATTTTAACCGTTTGCGGCGCAAGGTAATTCGGATTATTTAAATTACACTGCCACCGGTATTTACGAACACAATTAAAATAAAAGAAATTTTAAATTTTCACGTTAAAAAAAGGGCCTTTTCTACTATGTTATAAATGTAAAGTTTAGCTAAAAAATTTCCGGGATGAGTTTTTGCACATGAGAATTAAAATTAGGTGTTCCATCAGCGGGAACACTGCGACTGAAAGGGTTAAAACAAAATATTTAGCGGTGAAAAACTTAGAGAAATGTTTGATATTCAAGAAAAAAGAGTTAATCTATTTTTGTTGAGTATATTTTTATTTTTAACAGTAAGTGTTGCATTCAGTGCTTCTATAAAATATTACATTTGATTTGAAGTATAGAAAACTACAATATGCAATAAACAAAAATATAGATAACAAGATATAAACAATAAAACAATGGTAAAAACTGATAAAAAGCTATTTAATATTTAACCCTTTCATTCCCAAGTTTTTCCCTCCATAAAACAATTAAATCTTATATTTAGTCATAAATTTATTTCAAAGGTTATATAGATAAATATTTTTTTTTAAATGGGAGTAATAGCAGAGTACGAATTAATATAGCTAACAAAGCAACTGAGAGGTGTTTATTTATGTTTAATATAACCACTGATGCCATTAAAGAGAATAACTTTTCAATAGATAAAAATATCAAAATTTTGGAAGAAATACATATTGCAATTAATTAAAATACAAAATATAAACATTAAAAATACAATAAAAAATATTTCAAACAGTTAATTTACTTAAATTGCCCAAAACAGGAAACTGATTCTGTGATATCGAAAATCACATATTCTAAATTATGTATTACATTTCTGATAAATTTAATTCTTTCCCAATTCATTTTCTATCTGTATAAAAAGCGAGTTAATATTTGCGGTTTCATTCCTTTATTCCAAAAGAGCAAAACATTATATCTCTATTTCTTTAATTAAAATATATATATATATATAAATAAAAGCAAGAGATGAGCTTTCAATTCTGTGGAGAACAATTCGTTTCATCTCAATTAAATAAAACAGAATAAAATGTTTCCTGATGTCATTTTTGAACATTGAACAGATCTCACATCTGTTACTTAAAAATAGAAATCGCGTATTCTTTTTAGACTAAGGTCTATGAATAAAAATTTAACGATAAAATTCTTGTGGTCAAGAGTTAAGGTTGGTTTGCCAGATTCTCACGAACTGATAACGGATTTTTTGGCTAACAAATCAATTGCCAATATATTTTAAAAAGTTATACTAAATTAGCTGTAACTGAAAAAGTTGGGTGTTGTCTTGGCATCATATTTGTGTGGTTTTGTGAAATGTATCCAGCCAACAATTTCATCACTTCTGCCTCTTCGCTGTTCCTGTAATGACGTCTCTTGATTTGCTTCTCTCCCCGTGTCCATTCCGTCCCAGTAATGTTCATTCATATTCATCCTTCCATATATTATACATAAAAACTTTAATCTGGATGTTTCGGGTGACAATTTGTACTGTCAATTTCTTCAAAGAAATTTATGTGTTATTGAAATTGCAAGATATATGATGACTTGGAACTCTATTAAATGATTGCATTAACGATTTCGCTTGCCTGTGTTATTTTTGCGACATAACGCTTCTTCTGATTATCTTCACGGCTGATACGAATAAGGAATTCATACTTCCTACCAAATAAATATAACAAATTATGTGGTGCTTCATACCAGGCGAAATCTTAGAAAATTTAATGGACACGGGGAGGAAAAAAAAAAAAAACCTGCAACATTATAAAATTTTCTTTTTTGGCTGCACTTTTGAACTACCTTGAAATTTTTATGCCTGTGTTGCTTTTCACTATTACTTTATCTGCTGCAGTTGTTTCGCCTATAAGCACTAACTCTTCAGAGTAAAAACTTTTGTATATTATTTAAATATATATATGTAACGTAGCCCTTTCTTGTAGGCTGATGTATTCCAGTCACTCCATATTAAGAAAGCTCACTCAAAGAAATACTCCACAATTGATGATGCAGTCGTTTATTTGAAGACAGTCATATTACACTTTATTAAGTCACTTCATTTTGAGCACGCTGTACAGATCCGTAGCCGAGTCGGGCCGAAATTGTTCCATTAACGGCGGAACCGCGAATCAATTCCCCTCCTGGGACCGTTAACTTAAACTTATTATTGTCGTCGACTATTTAATCAAAAGCTTTCATGGAAAAAGACCCCGATTTTCGTGTGCTCCCGTTTTTATATGGATATTTCGGCGGGAACCGAAACTATTCTTATTGGATAACTAGGTCAGCCAAAATCCAACCCACATCCTTTCATTGGCTGACCCGGATATCCAGGATTTCGTATTTCGCAATGCATTGCCGCTAATTTCAACTATTGCATAATTTTGATTATGAAACTTCTTCTAATCGCGATTCCCGCGCTACGATGTGTTTTGCTGAAAAACTAACTTAACAGGGGCGCTAAAATAGAACTCTCACAAAGTTGTTCTTAAAATTAAGATTTATTCTGAGCTAATAATATTAAGATATCATTTAATATTAATTTATATATCAATTTAGAATCTTGCTTATTTTATCCTTTCATATCCCCCCCCTCCAAGCCGACGCTCCCCCATATTTGCCTGCAAATTTGTGGGAAGTCCCTCAGAAGTAGAAGATACTCCAGGAGAAAGTTAAACTTAAAATGGAAAATTTGACAAATTATAAACAAATTATAAAACTTAAGTTTTTGAAAAATTTATTTAAAATGGAAAATTTTATTTTAAAAATGGAAAATTTTATTTTTTAAAAAATTTCGTCCGAAATATTTTGTTATGGAATCCTTTTTAAGTAGGAGTTATGGCTTTTCCCTTTATTTATAAAAAATTTACTTTTTCTTTTTTAATTTATTTACTTGTATGTTGGACCTGGTCAACGTGCTCGCCTGATACATATAATGGTATTTACAGCACTTGTTTACAAACATAAGAAAAGTTTAATAAAATAATGTATGAAAAAGTATGACATACTGAAAAAAAAAATTATAACATAATATGTTTACCGGCATAACATTTTTGACAAGATATCTTTTTTATGTACAAACTAGTTTGTTGAGGAAAGTCTTTAAACTATAAAGTTCCTTTTGGCCAATAAAGTTTTTAAATGTCTTGAATAATAACGTTGATCGTTGACAATAAATAATTGTTGTAAAAAGTCTGATCTTGGTTATTGAGTCCATATAGAATATATAACAATAATTATAACACTGTAATTTTAACAGTACATTGTAAACAAATGTTTTGTAAATTGTAAACAAACTTTTCTTTTCACAAAATCTGTGTTTTTCTTTGTGTATCTTTTTAATAATGCAAAGATATTTTAATCAAACATAAAGTATATGTAAAACAATTATATCATAGTACATTTTTAACAATTTCTAGAAATTTTATTTACATATTAACACAAATAATTTTTTCATAAATATAACATTTAACAGACACATAAAATTATTTAATAAATACAATAGTGTTTAATACACTCTAATAATACTACTACTAATATTAAGAATACCAGTACTACTAGGTTTTTTCTTTTTACAACTTATTTACATAAAACCAACTTAATCACTTTATTTAGTAATTAATTGTTTTAAAATACCACATTGGTACCAGAGCTTGGTCAGCCATTGGCAAGCCAAAAAAAAAAAATTTGTTTTGTGGGTAACTTGACCCACAAAGTATTATTCTCAGTTAATACTGGTAATATTTGACTCAGTTCAGGGGTCAAGTCTTTCCAAAAAGGTGAGTTGGGTTAAAGGTGGTAATTGGTGAATTTTTACAGAGGGCAAAAACAAATCATTTTTCCCGCACTCTCTGATCACTTTATAGTGGTGAAGATCAGAAGATCACGAGAATGATAAATAAATAAAAAAAAAATACTTGGGGCATGGAGTTGATCCCTAACTAAAATTATTCATGATATAATTTGAATTTTTGAGGGTTATTATAGTATCTTAACTTAGACGAATGAACAATTTCTGAATTTCTTTTAAAATGGGGACTGGGTTTGTCTATTTCAAAATTAACTTCAGATATTTGTTTTAAGATTGTGTAAGGGCCTGAATAAGGTGGACTTAACTTACGTGTGTTGGGTTATTGGAATTCTTCATAAATAATTTCATCACCAACTTTAAATTTAACAGGGAGAAATCGAGCATCAAATCGGATTTTGTTTTTTTTATGATATTGTATTGTTTTTTCTTTTGCTATTTTTCTAGCTTCATCAACTGAAGGATAGTAACTATTGTTTACTAATAATGGTTCATATGGTAATTCTCCTAATAATAAATAACTAGGTGGGAATTGAGTTACAGAGTGAGGTGTTAAGTTATATTGATGTAAAACTTCATCAATTAATTTAGTCCAGGGAATTTTATTTGAAGAAGAGTTAACCTTACATTTTAGACGTGTAACAATAGTCTGATTGAGGCGCTCGACTTTCCCGTTGCATTCGGGATGATGGCTACTTGTTAACAAATGTTTTGTATTATAATTTCGAAGGAATTTTTTGAAACGGGATGCCGTGAATGCTGCATTCCTATCTGTTAACAATTTTTTAGGTACTTGAATTTGAAAAAGTTGTTTTAAAAAGTTTGTATAAGTTTCAGTGGTAACGCTTTTTGATGGAAATCCCCACACATAACGGGTTGCATGGTCCACGACCAAATGCAAATATTTTTTTGTAGAATTATAGTAGTTAAACCCACCAACAGTGTCCAAAGACAAACATTCAAAAGGTTTATCTGTTGGCGGTACTTCCTGTAATGAACCAAACCGTTTTTGTCTGCATTTTTTATTTATTTGACAGGTATGACAATGTTTTACAAAATTTTCAATATCTTTATTAATATTAGGCCAATAATACTGTGGTGTAATTAAATTTATCATTTTATAAATTCCTGGGTGTCCAAATTGAGTGTGGGTTTTCTGTAGGAGGCGTAATCTTAATGACATCGGGACTATTACCTTATACAAACCTTTCTTTTTAATTACAATTACATCTTCTATTTCAAAAGTTTTCTTAATGTTAATACCTGTGTTTTCTTTTTTCTGGTTTTCTTTAATTTCATTTAAGTCTAGAAGGTGTACATGGTGTGACACATTTTCCAAAACAGGCAATCTAGAAAGCATATCAGCTTCAATATTTGTTGATCCTTTTTGATATTTAATTTCATAGTCAAACATACTAAGTTTAAGGGACCAGCGGAATAATCTTCCTCTTAAATTTTTAACATTTTTTAACCAAGTGAGAGACGCATGATCCGTATGTATGACAAACTTTTGACCGTGCAGATAATGATAAAAATTATCTAAGGCATCAATAATTGCTAAACATTCTAATTCTGTAATTGCATAATTTTTTTCATAATCTCGTAAATTTCTTGAACGATATGCCACTGGGTGTAAAGTACCATTCACATCTGCCTGTTTAACAACACATCCCACACCATGACTCGAGGCGTCAACAAATAACTGACAGGGAGTTCTGGGATCGTAAAGTCTTAAAATAGGTTTACTTATAAGAGCATTCTTTAATTTTTGGAAGGATTTTTCACATTTCTGGTCCCAAACATAGGGGACATTTTTCTTTAATAAATTATTTAAAGGAGCTCTTGTTTCGGCATATTTTAGAATAAATCTAGCATAAACGTTAACTGATCCCAAAACTCTCTGTAATTCCTTGACATTTTTTGGCGGTTTCAAATTTTTTATTACTTCAATGTTTGGATTATCAGGGGTAATTAGGCCATTAGTTATTTCGTATCCTAAAAAGTTAATTTTTGTTTTGGCAAAATTGCATTTTGATAGTTTTAATTTTAAGTTTTCTTTAACACATATATCAAAAAGTTGTTGTAGGTGTTGGAAGTGTTCATCTTCTGACTGTGAAAAAACAATTATATCATCAAAATAATTACAGGCAAAGTCTATTTTGTATTTATTTAGAATCCTTCTAATGGTTCGATTGAAGATAGCAGGGGCATTTTTAAGCCCAAAGGGAAGGTATTTCCACTCATATAATCCGAAAGTTGTAGCAAAAGCCAATTTTTCAGTATCTTTTGGGTGGATAGGAATGTGCCAATATCCACTTGCCAAGTCAAGAGTGGAAAAAATTTTTGCTTTAGCTAGTTTATCTAACAAAGTATCTATTCTGGGAAGTGGTTCAGCATCTGTTTTAGTGATCGAATTGAGTTTACGGAAGTCAATACATAATCGCGTCTTTTTGCCTTCTTCCCGTTTATACACCAAAGTTACAGGTGCGGAATAAGGCGAACAACTTTCTTTTATAATACCGGCCTGTAATAAATTTTGAACTTGGGTTTTAATTTCTTCTTCTTCCTTAGGGGAAGTTCTATATGCTCTGAGAGAAATAGGTAAATCTGAAGTTAAACGAATCCTTTGTGGTTCCATATGAATTCTTCCAACATCATATTTAGATTTTGCAAAAATTTGGACATATTTTGATAATAAAGTAGGAAGTTTTCCTTTTCTAGCAGACTGAGGATTTACGTGGTTCTCAGTGGCTTGAGTGTACTTGAACTCCCTTACTCTATTGTTTGTTGGAATATTAAAATTTTTCTTTTGACTATTGGTATTTTCACTTTCAGAAGTTATATGTAAAGTTTGTGTACATTTAGATATATTTTTTAACAATGGGAGAATGGTATTATTTTGTTTTACCAGCTTTTTAGCACAATCAATAGTCAATTGAAACAGACAACAATGTGATAAGCTAAGGAGAGCATAAGGTAAGTTATTATCTAATATAAACATTTCTATATTTTTTGTAATATTACCAATTTGTAATTTAAAGTAACATTTTTCTCGAATTGTCAACCTCCCCTGTGTTTGAATGACGTGTAATGGTGAGACCTTTTTTGTTTGAAGTTTAAATTTATGAACAAAATGTTGAGGAATAATGCTTGAGCTGCTGCCCGTATCGAAGATTAAAGGAATGGTAGAGTACGATTCTGGATTTTTAACACCTTGATTAGTTTGCTTGTTTTTTCTTTGGATATCCTTGTATATAATGCGACCGGTCGCTGCAAACTGTCAATAGGTGTTATTTGTTCCTTCTGTTGTATTATCTACCACTGTTGACTCTTCTGTGACATGAGTTGGATTTTCTTGTTTGAAAGGGCATTCACTATGCCAATGAAAAGCATTAGGAATGTTGCGTTTTGAACAATGTTTACATGGGAAAGGAGGCAAAGTGCCTTGAAAGTGAATGTGTGTATTTGGGTTTGAAAAATGGGGTCTAGGCCCTCTTAGATTGGTTCGAGTATTGTTTGTGAAATTTGGTCTGTTTTGATTAGGGTATCCCATATGTGGTCTCTGCACATGAGGAAACCGGTAACTCCAGGGTTGTGGTCGGGGAGCATATTGAACTGGGTTTCTATTTTCCCTGTCTTGTGGATAGGTGAATCTTTGAAATTGACCTGGCAACTTGTTTGGAAGGGGATCAGCAGATTTTTCAGATATCTGCAGTTTGTTTAATTTGTGGACAAGATCTCTCCATTCGTTTAATGTTTTTGGCGCATTAGCCACAACAAGTTGTCTTAAAGTCAGTGGCAATCCGTCGGTTAATCCTTCCATGAGGAACTTGGGCTCTAAGCCTAGTGCTCGCCCTACCTGGAGTTTTTTCTGATAATACTCCATGACATTTTCACCTGCCTTAAAGCGAATGCTCGAGAAATCTGTTAACGATGTTTCACCTGGTGTCGTGAATTCCTCTGTAAAAATTTCAACCAATTCCTCCCAATGAAGCATGTTTAAACTGTTGTTTATATACACTGTGAGGTCTTTACCCTTCAAAAATCTTTGTATATTACGGACTCGCCAAACCTCATCTTTTCCATTCTCCTCACACCAGGCTTGAAAATACATTAGCCAGGATGTCCACATCATGCCGTTTTCAGGGCAAAAAGCAATGAGGACATCGTCCTCTCTTACAGTGGGAGATTTAGTTATATTTACAGATTTCTTTACATCATTGGCACTACTCATTGCCTTTACTAGTGTGTTTGGGGAGGGCAGTTTACTCACATTAAGTAGGTTATTTTCTAAATTGGTATCCACAAGTAAATTTTCCTCTGTACCCTTAGAGGGTGTCAATAAACATGTTGAGGTGTCACTTTCGGACATATTTAACTTTATTTCACAATTCAAAATTTTGAAAAAAATAAGAATTTTTTTTTTTTTTTTTTTTTTTTTTTTGAAACAGGTAATTTATTTAATTTTGCTAATTAAGTTTGGTATTTATTAATTATCACAGCTTTACCAAAGTATTCAATAAATTAAATATCACAATCAATATAAATAGTCTATTTTTTTTTTTATTTTTTTATCACAGTTATTATATCACCTAAATAAATCCAAATAATAAACAAACATAAAATAAACAAATAAATCACATTTATTGACGTTCAAAATAAATACTTCTGAAATTGCTTTGTCTAAATTCATCTAATAAATCCTACTAATAAATAAATATAAACAACATATAACGAATAAATAAATCAAATTTATTATCAACATAAATACTTCTGGCTACTCTTTGTCTATAGTAATAAATAGCACACCACAAAATTCTTATTTCTGAAAACAAGGAATCCAATTTTTCAAAAAAAATTTAATTTTCTATATAAATATTTATGAAAATTTTATTTTTAAATCTCTTAACATAAAATATAATAACCAATTAAGAATTTATTTTATTTCTTTATCTTATTTTATTTTATTATTATAATTAATTAATTAATTTATTTTTATTTTATTTATTTATCTATTTATTTATTTATTTATTTATTTATTTATTTTTATTATTTATTTATTTATTTATTTATTTATTTATTTTTTTTTTATCAAATTTCAAAAATGTTAATTTCCTATATAAGTATTTATGAAAAGCTCTAAATTTAACATATGAAATATAATACTTTTGCAAACTTAATAAAAATCTGGTATATTATTATTATTTTAAATCTGACAACAAGTAATTTAGCTTAAAACATTTTCAATTCAAATCATAAAATATATCGCGAAAATAAACGATGTCAAACCTTATCATAATTCATTTTTATTAACAACTTAAGATAAATATAAAGTCACTAAAAAATCATCCTAAATATAAATAAAATGAAACTCACTCACCTCTTTTGTTGACCCACACTGAGATGAAAACACAATAATAAATTTAAAAAAAAAATAAAAATAAAAAATAAAAATCCTACCGGCTTCGTTGTAACGTAGCCCTTTCTTGTAGGCTGATGTATTCCAGTCACTCCATATTAAGAAAGCTCACTCAAAGAAATACTCCACAATTGATGATGCAGTCGTTTATTTGAAGACAGTCATATTACACTTTATTAAGTCACTTCATTTTGAGCACGCTGTACAGATCCGTAGCCGAGTCGGGCCGAAATTGTTCCATTAACGGCGGAACCGCGAATCAATTCCCCTCCTGGGACCGTTAACTTAAACTTATTATTGTCGTCGACTATTTAATCAAAAGCTTTCATGGAAAAAGACCCCGATTTTCGTGTGCTCCCGTTTTTATATGGATATTTCGGCGGGAACCGAAACTATTCTTATTGGATAACTAGGTCAGCCAAAATCCAACCCACATCCTTTCATTGGCTGACCCGGATATCCAGGATTTCGTATTTCGCAATGCATTGCCGCTAATTTCAACTATTGCATAATTTTGATTATGAAACTTCTTCTAATCGCGATTCCCGCGCTACGATGTGTTTTGCTGAAAAACTAACTTAACAGGGGCGCTAAAATAGAACTCTCACAAAGTTGTTCTTAAAATTAAGATTTATTCTGAGCTAATAATATTAAGATATCATTTAATATTAATTTATATATCAATTTAGAATCTTGCTTATTTTATCCTTTCATATCCCCCCCCTCCAAGCCGACGCTCCCCCATATTTGCCTGCAAATTTGTGGGAAGTCCCTCAGAAGTAGAAGATACTCCAGGAGAAAGTTAAACTTAAAATGGAAAATTTGACAAATTATAAACAAATTATAAAACTTAAGTTTTTGAAAAATTTATTTAAAATGGAAAATTTTATTTTAAAAATGGAAAATTTTATTTTTTAAAAAATTTCGTCCGAAATATTTTGTTATGGAATCCTTTTTAAGTAGGAGTTATGGCTTTTCCCTTTATTTATAAAAAATTTACTTTTTCTTTTTTAATTTATTTACTTGTATGTTGGACCTGGTCAACGTGCTCGCCTGATACATATAATGGTATTTACAGCACTTGTTTACAAACATAAGAAAAGTTTAATAAAATAATGTATGAAAAAGTATGACATACTGAAAAAAAAAATTATAACATAATATGTTTACCGGCATAACATTTTTGACAAGATATCTTTTTTATGTACAAACTAGTTTGTTGAGGAAAGTCTTTAAACTATAAAGTTCCTTTTGGCCAATAAAGTTTTTAAATGTCTTGAATAATAACGTTGATCGTTGACAATAAATAATTGTTGTAAAAAGTCTGATCTTGGTTATTGAGTCCATATAGAATATATAACAATAATTTTAACACTGTAATTTTAACAGTACATTGTAAACAAATGTTTTGTAAATTGTAAACAAACTTTTCTTTTCACAAAATCTGTGTTTTTCTTTGTGTATCTTTTTAATAATGCAAAGATATTTTAATCAAACATAAAGTATATGTAAAACAATTATATCATAGTACATTTTTAACAATTTCTAGAAATTTTATTTACATATTAACACAAATAATTTTTTCATAAATATAACATTTAACAGACACATAAAATTATTTAATAAATACAATAGTGTTTAATACACTCTAATAATACTACTACTAATATTAAGAATACCAGTACTACTAGGTTTTTTCTTTTTACAACTTATTTACATAAAACCAACTTAATCACTTTATTTAGTAATTAATTGTTTTAAAATACCACATTGGTACCAGAGCTTGGTCAGCCATTGGCAAGCCAAAAAAAAAAAATTTGTTTTGTGGGTAACTTGACCCACAAAGTATTATTCTCAGTTAATACTGGTAATATTTGACTCAGTTCAGGGGTCAAGTCTTTCCAAAAAGGTGAGTTGGGTTAAAGGTGGTAATTGGTGAATTTTTACAGAGGGCAAAAACAAATCATTTTTCCCGCACTCTCTGATCACTTTATAGTGGTGAAGATCAGAAGATCACGAGAATGATAAATAAATAAAAAAAAAATACTTGGGGCATGGAGTTGATCCCTAACTAAAATTATTCATGATATAATTTGAATTTTTGAGGGTTATTATAGTATCTTAACTTAGACGAATGAACAATTTCTGAATTTCTTTTAAAATGGGGACTGGGTTTGTCTATTTCAAAATTAACTTCAGATATTTGTTTTAAGATTGTGTAAGGGCCTGAATAAGGTGGACTTAACTTACGTGTGTTGGGTTATTGGAATTCTTCATAAATAATTTCATCACCAACTTTAAATTTAACAGGGAGAAATCGAGCATCAAATCGGATTTTGTTTTTTTTATGATATTGTATTGTTTTTTCTTTTGCTATTTTTCTAGCTTCATCAACTGAAGGATAGTAACTATTGTTTACTAATAATGGTTCATATGGTAATTCTCCTAATAATAAATAACTAGGTGGGAATTGAGTTACAGAGTGAGGTGTTAAGTTATATTGATGTAAAACTTCATCAATTAATTTAGTCCAGGGAATTTTATTTGAAGAAGAGTTAACCTTACATTTTAGACGTGTAACAATAGTCTGATTGAGGCGCTCGACTTTCCCGTTGCATTCGGGATGATGGCTACTTGTTAACAAATGTTTTGTATTATAATTTCGAAGGAATTTTTTGAAACGGGATGCCGTGAATGCTGCATTCCTATCTGTTAACAATTTTTTAGGTACTTGAATTTGAAAAAGTTGTTTTAAAAAGTTTGTATAAGTTTCAGTGGTAACGCTTTTTGATGGAAATCCCCACACATAACGGGTTGCATGGTCCACGACCAAATGCAAATATTTTTTTGTAGAATTATAGTAGTTAAACCCACCAACAGTGTCCAAAGACAAACATTCAAAAGGTTTATCTGTTGGCGGTACTTCCTGTAATGAACCAAACCGTTTTTGTCTGCATTTTTTATTTATTTGACAGGTATGACAATGTTTTACAAAATTTTCAATATCTTTATTAATATTAGGCCAATAATACTGTGGTGTAATTAAATTTATCATTTTATAAATTCCTGGGTGTCCAAATTGAGTGTGGGTTTTCTGTAGGAGGCGTAATCTTAATGACATCGGGACTATTACCTTATACAAACCTTTCTTTTTAATTACAATTACATCTTCTATTTCAAGAGTTTTCTTAATGTTAATACCTGTGTTTTCTTTTTTCTGGTTTTCTTTAATTTCATTTAAGTCTAGAAGGTGTACATGGTGTGACACATTTTCCAAAACAGGCAATCTAGAAAGCATATCAGCTTCAATATTTGTTGATCCTTTTTGATATTTAATTTCATAGTCAAACATACTAAGTTTAAGGGACCAGCGGAATAATCTTCCTCTTAAATTTTTAACATTTTTTAACCAAGTGAGAGACGCATGATCCGTATGTATGACAAACTTTTGACCGTGCAGATAATGATAAAAATTATCTAAGGCATCAATAATTGCTAAACATTCTAATTCTGTAATTGCATAATTTTTTTCATAATCTCGTAAATTTCTTGAACGATATGCCACTGGGTGTAAAGTACCATTCACATCTGCCTGTTTAACAACACATCCCACACCATGACTCGAGGCGTCAACAAATAACTGACAGGGAGTTCTGGGATCGTAAAGTCTTAAAATAGGTTTACTTATAAGAGCATTCTTTAATTTTTGGAAGGATTTTTCACATTTCTGGTCCCAAACATAGGGGACATTTTTCTTTAATAAATTATTTAAAGGAGCTCTTGTTTCGGCATATTTTAGAATAAATCTAGCATAAACGTTAACTGATCCCAAAACTCTCTGTAATTCCTTGACATTTTTTGGCGGTTTCAAATTTTTTATTACTTCAATGTTTGGATTATCAGGGGTAATTAGGCCATTAGTTATTTCGTATCCTAAAAAGTTAATTTTTGTTTTGGCAAAATTGCATTTTGATAGTTTTAATTTTAAGTTTTCTTTAACACATATATCAAAAAGTTGTTGTAGGTGTTGGAAGTGTTCATCTTCTGACTGTGAAAAAACAATTATATCATCAAAATAATTACAGGCAAAGTCTATTTTGTATTTATTTAGAATCCTTCTAATGGTTCGATTGAAGATAGCAGGGGCATTTTTAAGCCCAAAGGGAAGGTATTTCCACTCATATAATCCGAAAGTTGTAGCAAAAGCCAATTTTTCAGTATCTTTTGGGTGGATAGGAATGTGCCAATATCCACTTGCCAAGTCAAGAGTGGAAAAAATTTTTGCTTTAGCTAGTTTATCTAACAAAGTATCTATTCTGGGAAGTGGTTCAGCATCTGTTTTAGTGATCGAATTGAGTTTACGGAAGTCAATACATAATCGCGTCTTTTTGCCTTCTTCCCGTTTATACACCAAAGTTACAGGTGCGGAATAAGGCGAACAACTTTCTTTTATAATACCGGCCTGTAATAAATTTTGAACTTGGGTTTTAATTTCTTCTTCTTCCTTAGGGGAAGTTCTATATGCTCTGAGAGAAATAGGTAAATCTGAAGTTAAACGAATCCTTTGTGGTTCCATATGAATTCTTCCAACATCATATTTAGATTTTGCAAAAATTTGGACATATTTTGATAATAAAGTAGGAAGTTTTCCTTTTCTAGCAGACTGAGGATTTACGTGGTTCTCAGTGGCTTGAGTGTACTTGAACTCCCTTACTCTATTGTTTGTTGGAATATTAAAATTTTTCTTTTGACTATTGGTATTTTCACTTTCAGAAGTTATATGTAAAGTTTGTGTACATTTAGATATATTTTTTAACAATGGGAGAATGGTATTATTTTGTTTTACCAGCTTTTTAGCACAATCAATAGTCAATTGAAACAGACAACAATGTGATAAGCTAAGGAGAGCATAAGGTAAGTTATTATCTAATATAAACATTTCTATATTTTTTGTAATATTACCAATTTGTAATTTAAAGTAACATTTTTCTCGAATTGTCAACCTCCCCTGTGTTTGAATGACGTGTAATGGTGAGACCTTTTTTGTTTGAAGTTTAAATTTATGAACAAAATGTTGAGGAATAATGCTTGAGCTGCTGCCCGTATCGAAGATTAAAGGAATGGTAGAGTACGATTCTGGATTTTTAACACCTTGATTAGTTTGCTTGTTTTTTCTTTGGATATCCTTGTATATAATGCGACCGGTCGCTGCAAACTGTCAATAGGTGTTATTTGTTCCTTCTGTTGTATTATCTACCACTGTTGACTCTTCTGTGACATGAGTTGGATTTTCTTGTTTGAAAGGGCATTCACTATGCCAATGAAAAGCATTAGGAATGTTGCGTTTTGAACAATGTTTACATGGGAAAGGAGGCAAAGTGCCTTGAAAGTGAATGTGTGTATTTGGGTTTGAAAAATGGGGTCTAGGCCCTCTTAGATTGGTTCGAGTATTGTTTGTGAAATTTGGTCTGTTTTGATTAGGGTATCCCATATGTGGTCTCTGCACATGAGGAAACCGGTAACTCCAGGGTTGTGGTCGGGGAGCATATTGAACTGGGTTTCTATTTTCCCTGTCTTGTGGATAGGTGAATCTTTGAAATTGACCTGGCAACTTGTTTGGAAGGGGATCAGCAGATTTTTCAGATATCTGCAGTTTGTTTAATTTGTGGACAAGATCCCTCCATTCGTTTAATGTTTTTGGCGCATTAGCCACAACAAGTTGTCTTAAAGTCAGTGGCAATCCGTCGGTTAATCCTTCCATGAGGAACTTGGGCTCTAAGCCTAGTGCTCGCCCTACCTGGAGTTTTTTCTGATAATATTCCATGACATTTTCACCTGCCTTAAAGCGAATGCTCGAGAAATCTGTTATCGATGTTTCACCTGGTGTCGTGAATTCCTCTGTAAAAATTTCAACCAATTCCTCCCAATGAAGCATGTTTAAACTGTTGTTTATATACACTGTGAGGGCTTTACCCTTCAAAAATCTTTGTATATTACGGACTCGCCAAACCTCATCTTTTCCATTCTCCTCACACCAGGCTTGAAAATACATTAGCCAGGATGTCCACATCATGCCGTTTTCAGGGCAAAAAGCAATGAGGACATCGTCCTCTCTTACAGTGGGAGATTTAGTTATATTTACAGATTTCTTTACATCATTGGCACTACTCATTGCCTTTACTAGTGTGTTTGGGGAGGGCAGTTTACTCACATTAAGTAGGTTATTTTCTAAATTGGTATCCACAAGTAAATTTTCCTCTGTACCCTTAGAGGGTGTCAATAAACATGTTGAGGTGTCACTTTCGGACATATTTAACTTTATTTCACAATTCAAAATTTTGAAAAAAATAAGAATTTTTTTTTTTTTTTTTTTTTTTTTTTTTTTTTTTGAAACAGGTAATTTATTTAATTTTGCTAATTAAGTTTGGTATTTATTAATTATCACAGCTTTACCAAAGTATTCAATAAATTAAATATCACAATCAATATAAATAGTCTATTTTTTTTTTATTTTTTTATCACAGTTATTATATCACCTAAATAAATCCAAATAATAAACAAACATAAAATAAACAAATAAATCACATTTATTGACGTTCAAAATAAATACTTCTGAAATTGCTTTGTCTAAATTCATCTAATAAATCCTACTAATAAATAAATATAAACAACATATAACGAATAAATAAATCAAATTTATTATCAACATAAATACTTCTGGCTACTCTTTGTCTATAGTAATAAATAGCACACCACAAAATTCTTATTTCTGAAAACAAGGAATCCAATTTTTCAAAAAAAATTTAATTTTCTATATAAATATTTATGAAAATTTTATTTTTAAATCTCTTAACATAAAATATAATAACCAATTAAGAATTTATTTTATTTCTTTATCTTATTTTATTTTATTATTATAATTAATTAATTAATTTATTTTTATTTTATTTATTTATCTATTTATTTATTTATTTATTTATTTATTTATTTTTATTATTTATTTATTTATTTATTTATTTATTTATTTATTTTTTTTTATCAAATTTCAAAAATGTTAATTTCCTATATAAGTATTTATGAAAAGCTCTAAATTTAACATATGAAATATAATACTTTTGCAAACTTAATAAAAATCTGGTATATTATTATTATTTTAAATCTGACAACAAGTAATTTAGCTTAAAACATTTTCAATTCAAATCATAAAATATATCGCGAAAATAAACGATGTCAAACCTTATCATAATTCATTTTTATTAACAACTTAAGATAAATATAAAGTCACTAAAAAATCATCCTAAATATAAATAAAATGAAACTCACTCACCTCTTTTGTTGACCCACACTGAGATGAAAACACAATAATAAATTTAAAAAAAAAATAAAAATAAAAAATAAAAATCCTACCGGCTTCGTTGTAACGTAGCCCTTTCTTGTAGGCTGATGTATTCCAGTCACTCCATATTAAGAAAGCTCACTCAAAGAAATACTCCACAATTGATGATGCAGTCGTTTATTTGAAGACAGTCATATTACACTTTATTAAGTCACTTCATTTTGAGCACGCTGTACAGATCCGTAGCCGAGTCGGGCCGAAATTGTTCCATTAACGGCGGAACCGCGAATCAATTCCCCTCCTGGGACCGTTAACTTAAACTTATTATTGTCGTCGACTATTTAATCAAAAGCTTTCATGGAAAAAGACCCCGATTTTCGTGTGCTCCCGTTTTTATATGGATATTTTGGCGGGAACCGAAACTATTCTTATTGGATAACTAGGTCAGCCAAAATCCAACCCACATCCTTTCATTGGCTGACCCGGATATCCAGGATTTCGTATTTCGCAATGCATTGCCGCTAATTTCAACTATTGCATAATTTTGATTATGAAACTTCTTCTAATCGCGATTCCCGCGCTACGATGTGTTTTGCTGAAAAACTAACTTAACAGGGGCGCTAAAATAGAACTCTCACAAAGTTGTTCTTAAAATTAAGATTTATTCTGAGCTAATAATATTAAGATATCATTTAATATTAATTTATATATCAATTTAGAATCTTGCTTATTTTATCCTTTCATATCCCCCCCCTCTAAGCCGACGCTCCCCCATATTTGCCTGCAAATTTGTGGGAAGTCCCTCAGAAGTAGAAGATACTCCAGGAGAAAGTTAAACTTAAAATGGAAAATTTGACAAATTATAAACAAATTATAAAACTTAAGTTTTTGAAAAATTTATTTAAAATGGAAAATTTTATTTTAAAAATGGAAAATTTTATTTTTTAAAAAATTTCGTCCGAAATATTTTGTTATGGAATCCTTTTTAAGTAGGAGTTATGGCTTTTCCCTTTATTTATAAAAAATTTACTTTTTCTTTTTTAATTTATTTACTTGTATGTTGGACCTGGTCAACGTGCTCGCCTGATACATATAATGGTATTTACAGCACTTGTTTACAAACATAAGAAAAGTTTAATAAAATAATGTATGAAAAAGTATGACATACTGAAAAAAAAAATTATAACATAATATGTTTACCGGCATAACATTTTTGACAAGATATCTTTTTTATGTACAAACTAGTTTGTTGAGGAAAGTCTTTAAACTATAAAGTTCCTTTTGGCCAATAAAGTTTTTAAATGTCTTGAATAATAACGTTGATCGTTGACAATAAATAATTGTTGTAAAAAGTCTGATCTTGGTTATTGAGTCCATATAGAATATATAACAATAATTATAACACTGTAATTTTAACAGTACATTGTAAACAAATGTTTTGTAAATTGTAAACAAACTTTTCTTTTCACAAAATCTGTGTTTTTCTTTGTGTATCTTTTTAATAATGCAAAGATATTTTAATCAAACATAAAGTATATGTAAAACAATTATATCATAGTACATTTTTAACAATTTCTAGAAATTTTATTTACATATTAACACAAATAATTTTTTCATAAATATAACATTTAACAGACACATAAAATTATTTAATAAATACAATAGTGTTTAATACACTCTAATAATACTACTACTAATATTAAGAATACCAGTACTACTAGGTTTTTTCTTTTTACAACTTATTTACATAAAACCAACTTAATCACTTTATTTAGTAATTAATTGTTTTAAAATACCACATTGGTACCAGAGCTTGGTCAGCCATTGGCAAGCCAAAAAAAAAAAATTTGTTTTGTGGGTAACTTGACCCACAAAGTATTATTCTCAGTTAATACTGGTAATATTTGACTCAGTTCAGGGGTCAAGTCTTTCCAAAAAGGTGAGTTGGGTTAAAGGTGGTAATTGGTGAATTTTTACAGAGGGCAAAAACAAATCATTTTTCCCGCACTCTCTGATCACTTTATAGTGGTGAAGATCAGAAGATCACGAGAATGATAAATAAATAAAAAAAAAATACTTGGGGCATGGAGTTGATCCCTAACTAAAATTATTCATGATATAATTTGAATTTTTGAGGGTTATTATAGTATCTTAACTTAGACGAATGAACAATTTCTGAATTTCTTTTAAAATGGGGACTGGGTTTGTCTATTTCAAAATTAACTTCAGATATTTGTTTTAAGATTGTGTAAGGGCCTGAATAAGGTGGACTTAACTTACGTGTGTTGGGTTATTGGAATTCTTCATAAATAATTTCATCACCAACTTTAAATTTAACAGGGAGAAATCGAGCATCAAATCGGATTTTGTTTTTTTTATGATATTGTATTGTTTTTTCTTTTGCTATTTTTCTAGCTTCATCAACTGAAGGATAGTAACTATTGTTTACTAATAATGGTTCATATGGTAATTCTCCTAATAATAAATAACTAGGTGGGAATTGAGTTACAGAGTGAGGTGTTAAGTTATATTGATGTAAAACTTCATCAATTAATTTAGTCCAGGGAATTTTATTTGAAGAAGAGTTAACCTTACATTTTAGACGTGTAACAATAGTCTGATTGAGGCGCTCGACTTTCCCGTTGCATTCGGGATGATGGCTACTTGTTAACAAATAATTTGTATTATAATTTCGAAGGAATTTTTTGAAACGGGATGCCGTGAATGCTGCATTCCTATCTGTTAACAATTTTTTAGGTACTTGAATTTGAAAAAGTTGTTTTAAAAAGTTTGTATAAGTTTCAGTGGTAACGCTTTTTGATGGAAATCCCCACACATAACGGGTTGCATGGTCCACGACCAAATGCAAATATTTTTTTGTAGAATTATAGTAGTTAAACCCACCAACAGTGTCCAAAGACAAACATTCAAAAGGTTTATCTGTTGGCGGTACTTCCTGTAATGAACCAAACCGTTTTTGTCTGCATTTTTTATTTATTTGACAGGTATGACAATGTTTTACAAAATTTTCAATATCTTTATTAATATTAGGCCAATAATACTGTGGTGTAATTAAATTTATCATTTTATAAATTCCTGGGTGTCCAAATTGAGTGTGGGTTTTCTGTAGGAGGCGTAATCTTAATGACATCGGGACTATTACCTTATACAAACCTTTCTTTTTAATTACAATTACATCTTCTATTTCAAGAGTTTTCTTAATGTTAATACCTGTGTTTTCTTTTTTCTGGTTTTCTTTAATTTCATTTAAGTCTAGAAGGTGTACATGGTGTGACACATTTTCCAAAACAGGCAATCTAGAAAGCATATCAGCTTCAATATTTGTTGATCCTTTTTGATATTTAATTTCATAGTCAAACATACTAAGTTTAAGGGACCAGCGGAATAATCTTCCTCTTAAATTTTTAACATTTTTTAACCAAGTGAGAGACGCATGATCCGTATGTATGACAAACTTTTGACCGTGCAGATAATGATAAAAATTATCTAAGGCATCAATAATTGCTAAACATTCTAATTCTGTAATTGCATAATTTTTTTCATAATCTCGTAAATTTCTTGAACGATATGCCACTGGGTGTAAAGTACCATTCACATCTGCCTGTTTAACAACACATCCCACACCATGACTCGAGGCGTCAACAAATAACTGACAGGGAGTTCTGGGATCGTAAAGTCTTAAAATAGGTTTACTTATAAGAGCATTCTTTAATTTTTGGAAGGATTTTTCACATTTCTGGTCCCAAACATAGGGGACATTTTTCTTTAATAAATTATTTAAAGGAGCTCTTGTTTCGGCATATTTTAGAATAAATCTAGCATAAACGTTAACTGATCCCAAAACTCTCTGTAATTCCTTGACATTTTTTGGCGGTTTCAAATTTTTTATTACTTCAATGTTTGGATTATCAGGGGTAATTAGGCCATTAGTTATTTCGTATCCTAAAAAGTTAATTTTTGTTTTGGCAAAATTGCATTTTGATAGTTTTAATTTTAAGTTTTCTTTAACACATATATCAAAAAGTTGTTGTAGGTGTTGGAAGTGTTCATCTTCTGACTGTGAAAAAACAATTATATCATCAAAATAATTACAGGCAAAGTCTATTTTGTATTTATTTAGAATCCTTCTAATGGTTCGATTGAAGATAGCAGGGGCATTTTTAAGCCCAAAGGGAAGGTATTTCCACTCATATAATCCGAAAGTTGTAGCAAAAGCCAATTTTTCAGTATCTTTTGGGTGGATAGGAATGTGCCAATATCCACTTGCCAAGTCAAGAGTGGAAAAAATTTTTGCTTTAGCTAGTTTATCTAACAAAGTATCTATTCTGGGAAGTGGTTCAGCATCTGTTTTAGTGATCGAATTGAGTTTACGGAAGTCAATACATAATCGCGTCTTTTTGCCTTCTTCCCGTTTATACACCAAAGTTACAGGTGCGGAATAAGGCGAACAACTTTCTTTTATAATACCGGCCTGTAATAAATTTTGAACTTGGGTTTTAATTTCTTCTTCTTCCTTAGGGGAAGTTCTATATGCTCTGAGAGAAATAGGTAAATCTGAAGTTAAACGAATCCTTTGTGGTTCCATATGAATTCTTCCAACATCATATTTAGATTTTGCAAAAATTTGGACATATTTTGATAATAAAGTAGGAAGTTTTCCTTTTCTAGCAGACTGAGGATTTACGTGGTTCTCAGTGGCTTGAGTGTACTTGAACTCCCTTACTCTATTGTTTGTTGGAATATTAAAATTTTTCTTTTGACTATTGGTATTTTCACTTTCAGAAGTTATATGTAAAGTTTGTGTACATTTAGATATATTTTTTAACAATGGGAGAATGGTATTATTTTGTTTTACCAGCTTTTTAGCACAATCAATAGTCAATTGAAACAGACAACAATGTGATAAGCTAAGGAGAGCATAAGGTAAGTTATTATCTAATATAAACATTTCTATATTTTTTGTAATATTACCAATTTGTAATTTAAAGTAACATTTTTCTCGAATTGTCAACCTCCCCTGTGTTTGAATGACGTGTAATGGTGAGACCTTTTTTGTTTGAAGTTTAAATTTATGAACAAAATGTTGAGGAATAATGCTTGAGCTGCTGCCCGTATCGAAGATTAAAGGAATGGTAGAGTACGATTCTGGATTTTTAACACCTTGATTAGTTTGCTTGTTTTTTCTTTGGATATCCTTGTATATAATGCGACCGGTCGCTGCAAACTGTCAATAGGTGTTATTTGTTCCTTCTGTTGTATTATCTACCACTGTTGACTCTTCTGTGACATGAGTTGGATTTTCTTGTTTGAAAGGGCATTCACTATGCCAATGAAAAGCATTAGGAATGTTGCGTTTTGAACAATGTTTACATGGGAAAGGAGGCAAAGTGCCTTGAAAGTGAATGTGTGTATTTGGGTTTGAAAAATGGGGTCTAGGCCCTCTTAGATTGGTTCGAGTATTGTTTGTGAAATTTGGTCTGTTTTGATTAGGGTATCCCATATGTGGTCTCTGCACATGAGGAAACCGGTAACTCCAGGGTTGTGGTCGGGGAGCATATTGAACTGGGTTTCTATTTTCCCTGTCTTGTGGATAGGTGAATCTTTGAAATTGACCTGGCAACTTGTTTGGAAGGGGATCAGCAGATTTTTCAGATATCTGCAGTTTGTTTAATTTGTGGACAAGATCCCTCCATTCGTTTAATGTTTTTGGCGCATTAGCCACAACAAGTTGTCTTAAAGTCAGTGGCAATCCGTCGGTTAATCCTTCCATGAGGAACTTGGGCTCTAAGCCTAGTGCTCGCCCTACCTGGAGTTTTTTCTGATAATACTCCATGACATTTTCACCTGCCTTAAAGCGAATGCTCGAGAAATCTGTTAACGATGTTTCACCTGGTGTCGTGAATTCCTCTGTAAAAATTTCAACCAATTCCTCCCAATGAAGCATGTTTAAACTGTTGTTTATATACACTGTGAGGGCTTTACCCTTCAAAAATCTTTGTATATTACGGACTCGCCAAACCTCATCTTTTCCATTCTCCTCACACCAGGCTTGAAAATACATTAGCCAGGATGTCCACATCATGCCGTTTTCAGGGCAAAAAGCAATGAGGACATCGTCCTCTCTTACAGTGGGAGATTTAGTTATATTTACAGATTTCTTTACATCATTGGCACTACTCATTGCCTTTACTAGTGTGTTTGGGGAGGGCAGTTTACTCACATTAAGTAGGTTATTTTCTAAATTGGTATCCACAAGTAAATTTTCCTCTGTACCCTTAGAGGGTGTCAATAAACATGTTGAGGTGTCACTTTCGGACATATTTAACTTTATTTCACAATTCAAAATTTTGAAAAAAATAAGAATTTTTTTTTTTTTTTTTTTTTTGAAACAGGTAATTTATTTAATTTTGCTAATTAAGTTTGGTATTTATTAATTATCACAGCTTTACCAAAGTATTCAATAAATTAAATATCACAATCAATATAAATAGTCTATTTTTTTTTTATTTTTTTATCACAGTTATTATATCACCTAAATAAATCCAAATAATAAACAAACATAAAATAAACAAATAAATCACATTTATTGACGTTCAAAATAAATACTTCTGAAATTGCTTTGTCTAAATTCATCTAATAAATCCTACTAATAAATAAATATAAACAACATATAACGAATAAATAAATCAAATTTATTATCAACATAAATACTTCTGGCTACTCTTTGTCTATAGTAATAAATAGCACACCACAAAATTCTTATTTCTGAAAACAAGGAATCCAATTTTTCAAAAAAAATTTAATTTTCTATATAAATATTTATGAAAATTTTATTTTTAAATCTCTTAACATAAAATATAATAACCAATTAAGAATTTATTTTATTTCTTTATCTTATTTTATTTTATTATTATAATTAATTAATTAATTTATTTTTATTTTATTTATTTATCTATTTATTTATTTATTTATTTATTTATTTATTTTTATTATTTATTTATTTATTTATTTTTTTTTTTTTTTTTATCAAATTTCAAAAATGTTAATTTCCTATATAAGTATTTATGAAAAGCTCTAAATTTAACATATGAAATATAATACTTTTGCAAACTTAATAAAAATCTGGTATATTATTATTATTTTAAATCTGACAACAAGTAATTTAGCTTAAAACATTTTCAATTCAAATCATAAAATATATCGCGAAAATAAACGATGTCAAACCTTATCATAATTCATTTTTATTAACAACTTAAGATAAATATAAAGTCACTAAAAAATCATCCTAAATATAAATAAAATGAAACTCACTCACCTCTTTTGTTGACCCACACTGAGATGAAAACACAATAATAAATTTAAAAAAAAAATAAAAATAAAAAATAAAAATCCTACGGGCTTCGTTGTAACGTAGCCCTTTCTTGTAGGCTGATGTATTCCAGTCACTCCATATTAAGAAAGCTCACTCAAAGAAATACTCCACAATTGATGATGCAGTCGTTTATTTGAAGACAGTCATATTACACTTTATTAAGTCACTTCATTTTGAGCACGCTGTACAGATCCGTAGCCGAGTCGGGCCGAAATTGTTCCATTAACGGCGGAACCGCGAATCAATTCCCCTCCTGGGACCGTTAACTTAAACTTATTATTGTCGTCGACTATTTAATCAAAAGCTTTCATGGAAAAAGACCCCGATTTTCGTGTGCTCCCGTTTTTATATGGATATTTCGGCGGGAACCGAAACTATTCTTATTGGATAACTAGGTCAGCCAAAATCCAACCCACATCCTTTCATTGGCTGACCCGGATATCCAGGCTTTCGTATTTCGCAATGCATTGCCGCTAATTTCAACTATTGCATAATTTTGATTATGAAACTTCTTCTAATCGCGATTCCCGCGCTACGATGTGTTTTGCTGAAAAACTAACTTAACAGGGGCGCTAAAATAGAACTCTCACATAGTTGTTCTTAAAATTAAGATTTATTCTGAGCTAATAATATTAAGATATCATTTAATATTAATTTATATATCAATTTAGAATCTTGCTTATTTTATCCTTTCATATATATTCCCGGAACAAGTAGAACAGTAATAGAAACTTTTTTAAGAACTTTCACTTCTGTTTGTTGGACTGTCTATGCTGGTGATGTTCTATAGTGTCGGTGTTCCTGTCAAGAGGTCCCTGTTCCTGTTTTCTGTCTGGCTTGGCTTGTGATCGTCCGATGTCTCTGCCTATTCCTTATTTGAGGCCCGTTATTCTGTGCAGTGGTGGAGCATATTGTGGTTGCCGTCGTCCGTATGTGTTTGCTTCTCTGCCTGCAGTGGTGTTCAGTGTTTGTGTCGCATCATGCGCTTGTGATGACAACATTTCTCCAGAACTTCCTGTCATATGTGTGCTGCTGATTTAAAATCAATGCAAAGAATTTCTTTCGTGTTTCTAGTCGACATTCGATAATTATTTCAGCAGGTGATCAAATTCTCTAAAAGAAATTTTTATTGAACGTCAGTCCGATACTGACTATTCCGTTCGCTTGTTTTTTTTTTAAATCAGGCTTGAAGAAGAACTATTATCGTGATACTCCAGCGACAAAAGTTTTCAATTTATAGTGTTTTGAATGTCCGCTTCCTCAAACAATAAGCCGCTTCCTCAAATTACATTTTGTATGAATTTACAAATTTTTAAGTGTGACTACTATTGACGCAATACTAACAACAATACCATTAAAATATCTATTTATAAAAAACTCAACGTATTAAAATAAAATAAAATAAAATAATAATTCAACGTATTAATAATAAAAAAAAGAAAAGAGATATTTCTGTTCAAGTAAGTAAACTATTTCTTAATTTCTATTCATGAAATAAATAGTTAAAATACATATATATATATAACATTGTGAGTATATAAATAATAACAATAACATTATTTCTGTATTTCATTTCATTTATTTTCTTTTTATACTAATTTTGCTTGTTATAAGGTAACTTGCTCGTATAATATATGGTTTAATTTACGTGATATAAATGTTGATATTTTTAATATTAAATTATGACATTGAAAAATTAATATTTATCATATTTTTTTACAATAACGTTCATTCGTTCTATTATTTAACAATTGAATTTATAAAATTATTAATTTATGCAATATATATATAATTTTGTTCATATTTTTGCAAATATTTAAAAAAAAAAAAATAATAATAATAGTAATAATAAGTATTATTTACTAATTTCTTTAAATAGTTATTGCTCATACAACTTACATTTGAGCAAACGTTTGTATATATATATGTTGCATACATTTTATATCATAAATCGACAGAAATTTTACATATTTTCATAAAGTTTTGTGGGTTATACATTTATAATTTATATTGATTTATTACATTTATTGCACAACATGTATTTTATAACAGATAATTTCTGCCATGACTGATCTTACATATTAAGATCTTATATACATATATATTTAATATATTTCCAAAAAGAAATTATTCAAGTCAAAATACATTTTGTGCAATCTTTTTTATATTTTATTTTTGGTAGTGAAAGTTTTATAGATATTTATATGTGATACATATTATATATAGTATATATACATAATATTCAGATTTCCATTTTGGTAATTAAATTATTTAGTAATAATGGCCACCAATATTATGATTCCAACTTTTGATGGGGATCCAAATTTTCTTAAATTCTTTTTTGATCAGTTGAGATCGTATGCAGAGATTGGTGGTATAAAATCTAAAGAAATCATTTTGATTCTAAAAAGTAAATTGATCGGTCCTGCACAAAAATTCATGTTAGAAAATGAAATTTTATATAATGCGACTGATCTCGAATTTATCGAAAAAGAATTTACTAATTTCTTTTCTTTACCGTCGTCAACATATAACATTAATTCATTTAATAACTTCACAATGATGAAATCGGAGTCGCCAAAACATTTTGCACACAGATTAAATTGTGTCGCATCAAAAGCATTTCCTGATATTTATGACACGGAAGCATTGAATTCACTAAAATTCTCTAAATTTATTTCGTGTATACCACCAAACATTAGAATTAAGCTTCAAGAGGAAGGTATTAATAAATACAAAGAAGCTGTTGATAGGGCACAAAAACTCTTTGAGATTCATGTGACAGAGGATATGACAAAAAACACAGAAAACACAGACACAAACACTAACATAATTTTGGAGAAAATCAATTTTTTGACTGAACAAGTTAACAACTTGTCATGTACACAGGATGATAAAAAAGACTATCATGATAAGCAGAACCATCAATTGCAAAACAAGAGAAGAAAATATTTTCCAAAAATGCACAGATTTGCTGATAATCAAACACACTTTAAAAATAAAAGAACTTTCTTCCAAAATAGACAAAGTAGAAACAAATTCAATTCTAGAATTTGCCAAATTTGTGAGAAATATGGACACACTGCTAAATATTGCTTCAGATGGAAGAGACAAAATTTAAGAAAACAAGACTATCGACACTACTCACACCAACAAAATTCTGAAGCAAATTTTCGAGACAACACAAAGTTTAGAGAGGATAGGAATTTAAACTGATAGAGAGATTTATTACTACTGGTGAGAATATTTCTCAATCTCTACAATCACCAGTATTTTCTACGCAAAA
Organism: Salticus scenicus; assembly: GCA_963930645.1. Taxonomy (NCBI): domain Eukaryota; kingdom Metazoa; phylum Arthropoda; class Arachnida; order Araneae; family Salticidae; genus Salticus; species Salticus scenicus. Next base: position 193,375,120 of record OZ005655.1, on the reverse strand, counting down.
TAATGATATACCAAAGTTAACAAATCGTAGGCTAGTTAATTCTGTTGCCTCTCAAACAAATTCTATCATTACGATTTCAAACAATGTAGCTATTCAAACAGAAACGGAGCAAAGAAGTAAATATATTTGTAATGTATATCAAAATGCTTCTTCCCTACCACTTATTAATGCAGTGATGGCTCAATCAAAAGTAAATTTTTTAATTGACACAGGCAGTTCGTTAAGTCTACTTTCACAAAAATTGTTTAATCAAATCAAAACATCTTTGAAATATAAAAGAAAAGGTTCTAATATTACAATTAAGACTGTCAATTCTGAGGTTAATTTGTCATCATGTATAAGTGCATCTTTTAAAATTGAACAAAAGAATTTTCACCATACATTTTATATTGTTGATATCCCTTCATCCTCGTCCTTCCAAGGAATTCTTGGAATTGATTTCATTAAACATAATAACATCCAAATTGATTTTGCTCATGACTTACTAAAAATAAATGATGCATCAATTCCATTTTACTCTTGTAATGAGGAGGATGATGGTACTTGTAATCACAATCATACTGACCATGCACATAAAAAAAATTGCATTCCTGCATATTTACATTCTAAATGTATTCTCAACCCATATGAAACAAAAGCAGTTAAGGTATTCACCAAATTAAAACCTGATCCTAATGAATATATTTTTGAGGGAAATGAAGATAAACAGATAAATTTTTACGATTCTCTTATATCATTCAAGGACTTCCAAAAAAGTTACAATAGGAAAAATCATATAAAAGAAATTTATAATTTCCAGATTTATGTATCAAATAATTCTGAAAAGAGTGTTCATCTTAACAAAAACATGAATATAGGTAAAATTGCTTTGGTTCAACAAATCAAAAATTTTGATGTAAGTGAAATTATTTTGAATGATGGCAATCACACGGAATTTAAAAACAAAACTGAACACTCTGTCAATTTAATTCAACCATCTGAACAAATTTTAAACAAAAGAAAAACAGATTTAACTCATTCTGACTTCAAACTTGATCACTTATGTAAAGAAGAAAAAGAGCAGTTGCAAAAATTACTATTCGAAAATTTTGCTGTTTTTTTCAAAATCTTTAGCAACCTTAGGACATACTGATAAAGTTATTCCAAATTTAAAGCTCACAAATGATTTTCCAATAAAAACTCTTCCTTTCCCAATACCTCAAGCTCTGCAAAACGAAGCTCTCAATCAAATTAGAGAACTTGCAGATGCTAATATCATTGAGCGTAGTTGCTCCAAATGGGCCTGTCCCATCCTTTTGGTAAAAAAAAAGAAACCGGATGGTTCAGGAAAATAAAGATTCAGACTAGCTTTAGATCTAAGAATGCTAAACACGGTAATTCAGGGTTCTTCTTACCCTTTACCAAAAATTCAAACTATTATTTCAAATTTATCATCATATAAATATTTCACGTCATTGGATTTTCAACAAGCATATCATCAAATCGATTTACCGGAAAAATTTCAAGATTATGTTACTTTTACATCAATGTTTGGTTCATATAAATATAAACGTTTATGTTTTGGTCTTAAAACAGCTAGCTCTATTTTTCAATCACTTATGGATAGTCTTTTAGATGAAATTCAGGAAGATGGAATCTATTCCTATCAAGATGACTTAATAACTCATTTGAAGAAACAATGTTTAAATTAAGGAAAGTATTCGATGTTTTAAAAAAGTACAATTTAACTTTAACTCCTAACAAATGTTCATTTCACAAAACAGAAGTAGATTATTTAGGTTTTCACATTCAAAATCATACAATTTCTCCGGTGCAGGCTAATATTATTAAAATTAATTCTTTTCCTGTACCCACTACTAAAAAACAGGTGAAAAGATTTTTAGGACTTGCTACTTATTATAAATCATTATTACCAACTTTTTCTCAAATTGTCCAGCCATTAATTGACTTAACCAAACCTAAAGTCACCTTTAAGTGGACTCAGAAACATCAAGAAATTTTTGAAAAATTGCAACAATTATTTTTCAAACCTCCAATTGTTAGATTACCTGACTGGAACAAAAAATTTTTCGTAAACACAGACGCGTCAAAAGTTGCAATTTCAGGTGTACTTATGCAAAAATTTGGCGATAGACTATTGCCCATTGCATATTTTTCAAAATCATTAAAACCCTCTGAACAAAAATATCCTTCATTGAAACTAGAATTAATGGCCATACATAGATCTGTACTTGCATTTAAGTACTATTTATATAATCGAAATTTTGTAATTCTTTCGGACAGTGCACCTTTAAAAAAATATAAGAAAACAACAAATCCTGCAGACATTACCACTAGATGGCTTATGGACCTTTCTGAATATTCTTATTCTTTTGAACATGTACCTAGTTCTAGCAATATTTTAGCTGATTATTTGTCCAGATGTAACTTAGATGAAAATCAAGATAACCTGTCTACTAATCCGAAGATTGTTTTTGAAGAAAATCTTCCTGTCATTCAAAATGATCCTGATAAGGTGAGTACAATTGGTCATGAAAATTATGAAAAAGGTAAAAATCATTATCAATTAAACTTTCTTATTTCTGGACAAAATGGTAATAAAGATCCCCTCCTGGAAATATCAAATAACACTTTTGTATTTGAGCAGAAAAAAGATGATAAATTGTCTCCTATATATAATGAAATTTTAAGAAAAGGATCATCTAAAAAATTTTCTAATTTTTTTATACATCCTGATACTAAAGTTCTAATGATAAAAAAGTATGACACTTGCAATGACACATATACTTACTGTATTGTTGTGCCAGAAAAATTAAAAGCTAAAGCATTAACTATTTCTCATTTATCACACTTCGGATTCACAAAAACTTACGAATTTTTATCATCTAGATTTTTTTGGAGAGGAATGTACAACGACACATTAAATTTTGTTGCATCTTGTACAAATTGTTTACAATCAAAACATCATCGTATACTTAATGCACCTTTACAGCCAACCTACACACCAAAATTTCCTGGACATACTATATCTACTGATTTGTTAGGTCCTTTCGAAAATGGTCAATCCATATTGACCATAATTGACCATTTCTCAAGACATGCAGAACTTTATCCCTTAACGGATACATCTGCACAAAAAGTTGTTAAATGTTTATTTTCTTACATATCCACACATGGTCGTCCATCTGTAATTCTTTCAGATCTTGGACCCCAATTCACGTCACATGTTTATAACAATTTCAACGACACACTAGGTATCAAAATTTTACACTCTTCTGTTGCTCATCCACAAAGCAACGCTATTTCTGAAAGAATAAACAAAAGCATAAAATATTCCATAAAAACACTCCTACAAGAAGTACACACATTTGCAAATGCTATCAATATTCATAAATCTTTGTATAATGGATCAAAACATTCGTCTACACAATTTTCACTAAATTTCCTACACTTTGGCAGAGAATTATCGTTAATTTTTGATACATATGATTCTCAATGCAACCAACCATTCCTTGATAGAAATGTTGATGTTTATAAACTAATGCATGACCTTGATAAAATTTATCATAAAGCTTACAATAATATTAAAATGTCTCAAGAAAGAAGCTATAACTATTATCAAAGAAAAACAAAGTTAAGAAACATTTTCGAAAAAGATATAGTATATTTAAAATCTACTGACAGATTTAGACTTAAATATTATGGTCCTTTTATTGTATTTAAAAAGCATTCACCAGTTGTATTTTCAATAAAAAGAATAAACTACCCTGATGAGTCTGCATTTAAGGTACATGTGGATAGACTGTTGCTAGCTCCACCCAGAAACACACATTTAGTTGATAACTGTGCAACAAATGATCAAAACACTTTTCAAAACATATCAACACCTACACACTCATATAATCTACGTCCAAGACAAAAATGCACACCAAATAATTTCAATGCTATTCCAAAATCTACACACTCATATAATTTGCGTCCAAGGAAAAATAAGACAAATCCTTAAAAAAAAAAAAAAAAAAAAAAAAAAAAAAAAAAGTGGAACGAGTTACCATTTCAGGGGTACCACTGCAGGGGTAAACTTATTGTCATAAAAATCATATTACTCATAAATGACTTTTATACTTTATTTATTTAATATTTATAATTTGAATTTTTATTTTACAATCAATATATCAGTTTCTCAAAAGATATTCTTAACAGCATTTATATTACATAGTTTTTTTAAAAAAAAAAAAAAAAAAAAAAAAAGGAATATGTAAATATTTTGCTGCGATTCCCGGTGGCCAAGGGAACTTTGTTGTGCTTACTGCATCATTGCATGCCATTATTGGCGGGCCCACTTTTTGCATGTTCAAGGGTGCAATTGACATAACAGTTATTACTCTAAAATGTTGCATATTCTTTTATTCAAATCGATATATTTGACATATTTTCTAAAAAAAAAAAAAAAAAAAAAAAAGAATTATGACAAAATTATAAAAATATACTCTTACGTTATATTTACATTTATTTAAGAACATAAGAATTACAATTTACACACATTTGCATCTTAGACACTTGTCAAAAACTTAAATTACACATTGTTTAGTATTCATAAATAAATAAATAAGTTCAATTAAAAAAAAAAAAAAAAAAAGCATAATATCTTATGCCATTTCATTGAACACATAATGTCATAATATATCATTTAAAATTTTGAATTTTCCCATTTTTGAATAATTTGAACGTTTTGCTAGCAACATATAGAAATCGCGTATTCTTCTTAGACTAAAATCTATGAATAAAAATTTAACGATAAAATTCTTGTGGTCAAGAGTTAAGGTTGGTTTTGCCAGATTCTCACGAACTGATAACGGATTTTTTGGCTAAGAAATCAATCGGCAATATATTTTAAAAAGTTACACTAAATTAGCTGTAACTGAAAAAGTTGGGTGTTGTCTTGGCTTCATTTTTTTATGTGGTTTTGTGTAATGTATCCAGCCAACAATTTCATCACTTCTGCCTCTTCGCTGTTCCTGTAAAGAGGTCTCTTGATTTGCGTCTCTCCCCGTGTCCATTCCGTCCCTGTAATGTTAATTCATATTCATCCTTCCACATATTATACAAAAAAAACTTTATTCTGGATATTTCGGGTGACTATTTGTACTGTCAATTTCTTCAAAGGAATTTATGTGTTATTGAAATTGCAAGACACATGATGACTTTGAATTCTATTAAATGATTGCATTAAAGATTTCGCTTGCCTGTGTTATTTTTGCGACGTAACGCTTCTTCTGATTATCTTCACGGCTGTTATGAAGAAAGAATTCACACTACCTATCAAATAAATATAACAGCATCGTCAAAAATTGCCTCTATCGTCAATTCCTTTCTTCAAAAATGGTGCAACAAACTTCTTCACAAATATGGGCTGTGATTAAATTTTAAAGTTTATTTCAAATTATAATAATAACAGGAGACTTGGCTTTGGAATAGTAAAACCTGAATTAAATGCTACGTCAGAAACGCCAAAAGAAAATATTTGAGATGCATACAGCTGTTTCGGTAGCCTTAAGCGTACCGCCTTCAGTGCAAAAAGAATTCTGAATTTGGAGAAGTGGTCGTATATATAGGAGAGGGACCGAATTTAGTTCAACCAATAGGATTACGGGAATGGTGGGGATTGTGGCCAATAGAAATTTAGGAATGTTAGCTGTGTAAACAGTAGAAAAATTAAAAAAATGTGGACTGAATGTAAAATTTCCAACAATCAGACAAATAGGGAACAGCGAAATTACAATTTATAAGGTTTAAATTTTTCTTTATAAATATGAAAAGCTTCAAAGAAATCGAAAAAAAAAATATTTTTTATTTATTGATGGGCATATGTAGTTTCTCATTCTGACAGTTTTCCTCGACATGATAAAATATAGTAAAGCACTTCCACTAATTACATTCAATAGAAAAATATATTTTCGCTTAATTATTGGTAATCCTCTATGTCTTCTATAAATTGTGTAAACACCACAGTGTGTAATAAATTATAATCCTAATAATAATAACGCACATCACAACCTGAAATGCATTTCCAGAAATTTCCAACTATAGTCCCACAATAATCTAGTACTTTGTAAACGAATGGTGAATGATTTTTATGTCATATTCTACACGATACATGCTTTTATAAACAAGTAAAAAATATATGCTCATTTCATTTTGTTCAGTACAGCCTATTGATTTTGAACTGTACCAACCGAAAAATTTCGCCTGTAGACATAATTTCTTTAATTCTCTTGGATGTCCCTGTACACGAACCATTTGCTTGATCTCTTACTAAAGGTTTAGTGTACCATCTGTATATAATACAGAATTCAGAAACCGACTTTGTACTTCCTCCTATTATTTGTTCTTGATATATTCTGATAACACTCACTCACATACATATGCAGATTAATCGCTAAAAACCTGATTTTTTTGGATTCAGATAATCTCAAAACGTGTAAAAATAACAAGAACTTAATTTCGAAATATTGAGCCAAAATCAATACTTTCTGTACCATATGTATAGGTAAGAGAAAGTTAAAAAATGAATGAAAAGAGTAAATTCATGTTTGAATACGAGTACTATATCCTTATTTAAATATGACTTATATTATCCTTATCATTTAAAAGACTTAAAAAGAGTTGTATTGCCTTTAGACGAAGAGTGTTCCTTATCAGTGTACTTTAACAACAGAAAAGTCAGCTTATATTTATTTTAACATCTTGTATTTGTAATTGTCTTATTTAAAAAGAATTCCGAAAAGGAAATAAATAATGATTCATAATGATTCATAAAGGGATGTCGTAAAAAAATGAAAGCTATTTTTGCTTTTTCCCTTTCTTTTTTCTGAAATAAAAGATGTATTTATTTTTTCTTATCTCTCTCTCTCTCTCTTATATATATATATATATATAATTGATAGATATCGTAATAAAATTTAACCTTAAAATTTAGCAATTAATAGATACAAAACAATACCAACACAACAAAAATGGAACTGATTTTAATTTATAGGCAAGACTGACACAAAAATGTTGCGATACAGGTTAAGAACCAATAAGAGACAAAAACAATTTAAATTACTTACGCCGACACGGATGATAATAATAAAAAAAGGACCAACCTAATGACAGAGAAAATAACTAAAGGACCACAGACATAATAATTGGATAAAAATGCTTAAAATTAGAAGTAAAAACCGGTCAGGGGGCATGTTCTTCATAAAGCTGGGAAAGCTGCATCGATTTCGTAAAACAATCGAGGCAGCAAAACCAATTTGAAAGAGAAATTAAATAAATTATTAAATCAAATCATCAAGGAATCCATAATGAAAACTAGAATTAACGTGTATATATATATATATATATATATATATATATATGATAATAAAAACGACATTTATTCATTACATATATAATCTTCATGCTAAGATAAATAACTGTCGTGTCATAAATAATCAAAGGAAAACAACAAGAATCATAAACGCGTTATTATATCAAAATTTCATAAATCAGCTTCTTTTATTATACATATACAATAAGGAATTTAAATGCAACGAAATAACTATACTTAGAAGTTTCATTAAAGTAAATCTTTAAATTTCCGACGACCATGTGGAAATTTGAAACATGAAAGAAAGAGGAGTCGTTCAGTGGCCATTTTTTGAAAAAAAAAAAAAAACATATTTATTTTGCAAGTAGTATTAAATATTTTATTACATAAAATAAAACCCACATCTTGCTTTAAAAACCATATAGTAATAATATAAGGGTTTGGTCTAGGTTTTTAATTCAGGAGTCTACTTTAGTGAAAAACAATATTTATTTTTATTTATTTATTTATTTATTTACTGTGAAAGAAAGATTTTGTAAAATTTTACATTTTAGCAGTCATTTTATGTAAAGTTTATTATAAAATTAATAGTGTTTCATTGAACCAATCATAGGCCGTCATTTGAAATAATGCAGAAATATAGAAAAATTTAAAAATATATTATTCTTATCAAACCAAATTTTGTGGAAGGCCGATTTTTTTAGTTTTAATTTAGTGAAGGTGCCCATTTTATGGATTTAAATTTTGTGAAGGGGGTTTTAATTTTGTGCTGGAGTTCATTTTATGAATTTTAGTTCTGTATAGTGGCCCTTTTTATAAAGTAGAATTTTTTAGAGGGGCACCTAATTAGCACGATTTTTTGTCTGGATTTACCCCTGAAATACTGGGTGTCCAATAAGTCTGTAGACATTTTAAAAATTCACAAAAATTGAAGAAATTTGTAGAATTGAACGTAGTTTGCGAAAAAGTTATTCTCGGGAAAGAGGAATTTTTTGTTTCTTTGTTTGTTTGTTTACAGTGATACGGCGGCTTAAGCTCTTTGTCAAATAGCATTGTATAAAATACTTTTTATTAAAAAATATGCCGTAAACAATAATTATCTTCAATTTTTGAGGTTAGAGCATATATAACTTATCTCGAAAATACTAAAATAGTTAATGCAAGAAAAAAGGAAAAAAAAAACTATTATGCCGTCATCATTACAAAACTTTCTTCTATACTAGCCTGATATATTATAACTGGTTAAAAAACTATCTAAAAGTTCAAAAGAGCTGCATAATTGCGATAACCATCAGCCGATATACATTGAAACAGAATCAGCTTAGTTTTTCATAGAAAGCCATCTCAGTTATGAAATTTGATGGATTTATACTCAGTACAAGCTCAATATAGCCTTCCCTTTAATAGTAGGAATTCCAGCCTGTCAGCGCATCCTGTCGGCCGAGATATATTTAATGTATATATTAGCATAGCTTTTTATACTAGCAAAATTTTATCCATCAACTTTTGGGCGTTTATACACACTATACATACTGTGATATAGATTTTCCTGCAAATAGGAAAATTTGCAGCATAACAGCATCCCTACAGGCCAATGAGGGCCCAAATTGATTCAGCGAAGTTTTTAATAAAAGCCATATAAAATAGCGAGCTTGAGACGTTTATGCACTATAGAAGCTGAGTTTAAGTCTTCCCTTAAATGAGGAAAATTGCAGCATATCAACATTATCTACCGACTGTTGTGCACACAAACTGAATGGGTTTTTAATAATATCCATTCCACAAATGCAGTTTGCTTCTTTTATACTCTATAAAAGTTTAAATATAGACTTCCTGTAAATGGGAAAAACAGAAGCATAATAGCGCCACTCACTGAGCGATATATACCAAGATTTAATGAGCGCCAATTTATATCATGGTCCAACCAAATATAAAATTTCGTGAGATTCCATACATTCTTTCTTGACATACAGCGACCACGCATTTTTACTAACACACACACACAATAGAAATTTTTTTTTCTTAATGCTGGTCAAATTGTGTTCAGGACCACTCTCTCGAAACATGTTAACCTACAGAATACCGGAAGTAGAAATTTTATGAACTAAATACAGTTCCCGCCGCATATTAAAATCACATTCGTTCTGGGCCAAAGTGATTTTATTAAGCGGCTGATTTTTATATCCGGCGAACGTTCCGGCACTTAAGGAAAAGGTATTACTTCCCTGAATTTGGAAAGAAACTTCAAAAGGTAACGAATTATGGAATTATTAAAAAATATTAATTAATTTTTGATAGATAATTAATTGTTCCTTCGATATAAGTAAATTAAACCCATTCGAAATTCCCCACCCGCTTTTCCTTGAGGAAAATCATCATTACCTTACCAAAAATTCACGCTCTTCTTATAAATTTAAAATCTTTCCGTTTAAACCTTATGAATTATAGTAATTTCGAAATAAGAACTAGAAATTCCTTTTTAATAATTAGGAATTTAAATATATATATATATATCATTTCAAATTAAATTTGTAACTTATTACTGCATTTTGAAGAATACGTTCCTTGAAATTGTTACGGACATAAGTTGCGGAGCGTGTTTAATTTATAACTGTGCTGCAAATGAGCGATAACGGAGGGTTTGTTGCTCTTAATTTCATTTTCTATTTCAAAAAAAAAAAAAAAAAATTGCGTGTATAAATAGTATTTTTAGCGGCTGAGGAGATATTTTTTAGTTTATTAAACGGCGATACTGTCCGTTTTCGTAAACCATGTCTACCTCTCGCGGAACGATCCTACTCGGAAAAGGGGTGATGCGTTGAATGAGATGGGCACTTAGCCAAATGCGCTTTTCGTTCTACACGTGTTCGTTTTCTTTTTATGAGTCTTCAATACTTATTTTACCTTTTTACGCGAATTTAAAGTTTAATTTTTAATTTTAATTAACAATATTTTATTTAATGTAATTTATATGACAATATGCGCGAAAAATAAAAGGTGTAAAATAATCATGATAAAAAAATCTAATGATTTGATTTAAATACGATTTTCTGTAAATTTCTGTAAAATAGAGATCCAAAAATATGGTATTTTTATTTTAGCAGTATAATTTAAAAGAAAAAAATATATTACTTTTACTACAGGTAAAGTCTACTGTAAACGTTGTTCTTTTTCTCTTCTTTTATTAATGAATTATGTAAATTTTACCTAATTTAAGTCATTTTTAATTAATTTACTACTATAATCAGTGCATGAAACAAGTGTTCAGGTATGACAGATATAGTACGAATTTAGAGATCAAGTAAGCAAATAAAAATAATTTTAACTGAAAAAAAAAAAAAAGAAGAAGAAGAAAGAAAACAGGCATTTACTTTTAAGTTTACGGATTTTATTTTGCATCGAAGAATAAAACTGATCTTCTACACTTATTTAAAAATTACAAGGGGGAAAAATCAGCATTTTGCCTTTATACGAATATAACGAAGAAGTATCGCCTCAAAATTCAATAATGTCCTGAAAAGAAAAAAAAAGAAAAAAGAAACCGCAACTTATCTCTCACTCGTAAAATGTAAACATTCTCTCATCTTCTACGCTTCTACCCTATTTTAACAAAATCAATGCAGACCTCACGCATGCGCATAGGTGAGCAGGGTCACAGCTAACGAAAACAAACAATACTGATTTTACTTAGCGGCGTCTTTACAGGGTGACATAAAATAACGGAGACAATGTTTAACACATCCTGACACGAAATAATTGTAACGTATACAAATAAACTTTGTTCTGTTGAAATACCCATGCATTTTTTTACTAGTATGTGCATATACGACTGTGAGCTCACATATTTCCTTTTCCTTTTAGAATGTCAAACAAACGTATTGCAATTTTGGAGCTGTTTCGTCAAGGAAAGCGGCAGTGTGAAATTGTTCGTTTACTCAATGTGCCGCGACAGACTGTATCCAAGGCCATCAAACGTTTTAAGGAGCTTGGCCATGAAGGCGACCGTCCTGGAAGAGGACGAAAACGTACCGCCAACACGCCCAGGAACCGCAAGGTCATTCAGAATCGAATCAAGCGAAATCCGAGAGTCTCCATGAGAAAAATCGCCCATGAGACCGGAATCAATCGCGAAGCAGTTAGGCGAATAGCCAAAAATGATTTTCATCTCAAGGCGTATAAGTTCCAAAAAGTTCAGCGGCTCACGGAAGACAACAAGCGAGTACGACTACAAAAATGCCGGCAACTCAAGCGTCGGTTTGCAGCTCAACGATGGGAGAGCATCCTCTTCACGGACGAGAAGCTGTTCACATTGCAGCAGGCGCACAACTCCCAAAACGACAGATATTGGTCCTCAGACGCTCCCGGCACATCGGCAATCGTGGAACACCGACAAAAACCTCAGTCTGTCATGGTTTGGGGCGGCGTTTGCGCCAGTGGGAAGACCCCTCTCGTTTTCATTGAAGAAGGGGTCAAAATCAAACAAAATGTGTACCAGCGTGACATCCTTGAGGCTGTGGTACTTCCGTGGGCCCAGCAGCACTTCCAGAATGGGTTTTGGACGTTCCAACAAGACTCCGCTCCAGCTCACAGGGCGAAGTTGACCCAGGAGTGGTGCAGAACCCACTTTCCCGATTTCATTGCTTCTACGGAATGGCCCCCTTACTCGCCGGATTCAAACCCCATGGACTATAGCGTGTGGTCTATTTTAGAGACGAGGGCATGTGCGAAACGCCACAGTAATTTGGAGTCGCTGAAACAATCACTACTTCGTGAGTGGGACAGATTGTTGCCCGAGGACTTGCGGGCAATTGCCGAAAACTTCAAGATTCGTTTGCAGCTGTGTATCGACGCTTATGGTGGCCACTTTGAAACCAACTGAATATGTTGTAACCTGAGGTCCATATTATTGTTTGCAATTGTTACATATGTTGATTTCTTTCCTATTAATAAAATATGGATAAAAAACATTGTCTCCGTTATTTTATGTCACCCTGTAAAAGCAGTTTGTATTGATTTGATTCCGGTCCTGGTAACTTGATCAGATTAAGCGGCTGATTTTATTAACCAGTGAATTTATTAAGCGGCGATTACTGCACTTCTTGTGTACATATATTGAAGAAAGAAAAAAATTAAAAATTGATTTCATTTTAATTTTGTAATTTGGTCATCTGCTTCAGAAAAAACAGAAAGAAAAGAAAAGAAAATTAATACGAAAATTCTGATTAAATACCTGCAGGTGCAACAATGGCTATGTAAACTTCATTCTGTGATGTTTCTCACGCCCTTCCTTTAACTAATACACTAATTGGAGCTTTCATTGTTATGTCGTTTTCGATATAAAATGTTTTGGTTTGTTTGAATAATTGCGACTGAAACTGAAACATACAGTCTGGTTTTCCTTCTCAACTTAATATTTTTAAAGCGGCATGTACTTTGACGTTGAAACCGCATTCACATATATTATTAGAGGTTGTTAGTTTAACAATACAAATTGTATGGTAATCCAATTCATAAAGACAGCAAAAATATTATGCAAACATATACACTGTTCTTCCGTTCCGAATTACAAAATGTATGCTGAATTACTCTAAATTTAAACATAATCAATTAAATTAAGAAGTGCGCTTTACATGATCTTAATTCATAGTTTTATAGAAATTTTCTCGAGATTTTTAATTTTGAATCTATTCTTTGTATAACCTGCATATTAAATAAGAATGTTTTCTCTAAAAGCATACCATGTAATACTATTATTATTATTATTATTATTATTTAATATTTTACTTCATATGAATAAAATATTATTAAAATTATTAAGTTATTTATTATTCGAATGACTGTAAAAATTTTAACTATTTTTTGATTAAAAAGTGAGGTAGAGAGAGTTAAATATTTTTATATGCTTGGGAACTATATTTTTCTAAAGAAAAAGAAAGAACGAGGAAACACAGTCATTTTATTTATTTATTTATTTATTTTTCAAATTATTGTATATAAATTCGCTTTTTAACTTCAAGGAAATCCATAAAAATTATTTTTTCATATATTAATTCCTTCGGCCTAGTCTTTAGGGTTTTCCCCTAATAGTCGCGTAAATGCAGGTTAATCTACCTTAAAAAGATCTCCATCCATCCAGGCCTAGTAGAATCCACACGTTTAATTTATCGGTTATTTTACGAAATACAAATATGAAAATATATAATATAATTAAATAATTTAAAAAATCAATCAATGGTCTAATGTTGACTAATTAATTTGAATTACAATATTTTTAAAATGGAATTATCATAAAATTCACTATTCAAAGTGTAAGATCTCTTAAGTATAAATTAAAGGTTTTTTAATGTTGTAATTAAAAAATTCCTACCTGAATTTGAAACAAGTATTTCGAAAGAATTGTATTGAAATACTGATATTAAACGCTAGAAGAAAATATATTATTAATACTTTCCAACTGAACGTACTTGTTGTATAACTTTCAATGTTATGTACCTACCTTGTTATACAATCGACAGACAGAAGTAATGAAAGGCATACAATTAGACTAAATGGATTCCAAATCACTCTTAAACATTGTTGGAATGTGTTAAAATTGCTTAACGCAATGTATCTGAATGTTTTAGTGTAGCCCTGTAAATCTGAAGTTTAGCATATCATATTTTATAAAAAATATTATTTTAAAATATTAATAATAAATATCAATTTCTTTATGATTTTAAAGTAAAAAGTTATTTAAATGTAATTTATAAAAATGTCTATCTGAAACGCAGTGCATTGGAATTTGTTTTGTGGTTCTTGTGTACAAACCAGTTATACAGGACAAATTAAAATCGTTTTAAACAGGAAATATTCCATTGTGAACTTGACTAACATATATTTTTAAAACTTCTGAAAATATTTAAGGACGGTGAGAACGGGCCGAAGGACAGATAGAAAGATGGACTGCTGGATAGACAGATTCACAAATTGAAATCATATTCTCAGTTAAAAAACATTTGGAAAGTGATAAAACGTTAAATATAAACGCAAATACAATTCCCGAAAATTGACAATAATAGCCCTTAATGTAATTGAATATTTTTGGGTGGCACTGTAAATCTAATGTTAATCATCCTGTATTTTATGGAAAGCATTTTTTGTGCATATGAATAACATATTTTAATTTTATCAAGGTTTGGGCGAAGTAAAGTTATTAATGTTTGGTTTATATGAAATACCTCTCGCAATGCTTTAGAATACTTTCGGGTGTCCATGTATACAGATTAGTGATGGTATTTACTCCATTTTCAATGGGAAACATCTGATAGTAAACTTGAATAACATATTTCAATTTCATTAAGATTTGTGTAAAGTAAAGGTATTAAACTATGTTTTATGGAAATACCTCTCACAGAACACAATGCTTTTGAATACTTTCTGGTGTCCCTGTAAACAAACAAGTAGAGATATTTACTCCGTTTTCAATAGAGAACATCCGATAGTGAACTTGAGTAACATAATATATCAGTTTCAAGAAATTCCATGAATATTTGCGGGAGTTACAGCGCAGACAGACAGACATACAGAAAGACAAGCCAAAGTCATTAACACTTTTCAACCTTGTTAGAAAGAGTTAAAAATAATGCAAAAATGGCATTTACAAGAGATAAACATATTAATTTCCTTACAGTAATTTAATTATATAAAGATGCCAAGTAAGAATTTTTATATCTTAAAAATATTAAATTAAAATTTTATAATATTTTATTTTGCTGAAATTTTTTAACAATTATTGTAACTATGAATAACTTTTAATGTAACTTTTATATATACTGCAACTATAAACAACTATAAATAACTTTTTACAATTTTAAAAGAAGGCGTAGTGTTAGGGGGCTACATCACAGATCGCCAAGATCAGCCAAAGCCCATGTTATACTACGGGTAAAATTTTCTATACAATTAATCACTCATTACGTAATTGTTATTTTTAAATTCCGTTTTCACATTATGAAAATACGCAACCGTTAAATTAGTGTTCATACCCCCCCCCCCCACACACAAAATAATAATAATAATAATAAAAATAAAAATAAAATAAAATAAAATAAAATAAAATAAATAAATAAATAAATAAATAAATAAAATGTATATATATATTGTATATATATATATATATATATATATAAATAAATAAATAAAAATAAAAATAAAATAATTTAAAATAATATAGTAAATAAAATAGTAGTAAGTTGTATATAGTAATAAAATAATATAGTAAATAAATAATTAAATAAATTGAATTTGAATTTTGAGTTTTAAAATGTGACAAATTAACTAAGTGCATTTTTTTTTTTCATTTTTTTTTTTTTTTTTTAGCTCAAAAATAAATTATTAAAATTTAAAAAACTCAATTTCTGGGAAACGGGTACTAATTTAATGTTTTTCAATTTTCTGAATATGAAAACGGAATTTAAAAATACCAATTAGGTAATGTATAAATTCTATGAACAAATTTAGCCATAGATTTACATGGGATTTGATGACGGAAGACGGGGAAGTCGTATGAGGGAGTGAGCAGCCTGTATCTAAAGATTCCTCCTATAATTCTAAAATGATATATTTCCTCTTAAAAACTAATTCATTTTATTCGTTTCGAATAGAATACAACCTAGTATCAGCTTTGTAATGGTGACAATATTTTAATATATTTTTTGATAATCTTTTATATGTAAATTTTAGTTTATAGGTATGTTTTTGTTTTCCTCCGAAAGAAACGTACATACTTAAAAATAATCTTAAGAAATCTGTTTCAGAATTCTGTAATTCCCAATAGATGGCAGCAGAATTTCTGAAGACAGTGAAGACGAAGAAACAAATTTCAGATATGATTTTATAATATATGTATAATTAAGGAAAATTGTAGGGGAGAAAGTGTAGAATGAAATAAATAAAAAATATAAAATGAAAATATCTTTTGATAAACATTGCAAAGAATTATTTAGAAACAAAAGTATAATTATTAAAATTATAATATATTTTCTACAAGAAATAAATTTTCAAACACAATCTAGGAAGATGGATTAAACGAGAGTACTATACGTATAACGAGACAAATGTACGGAGTTCTGATAAGAGGATTACTTAAATAAAAATAAAAAAAAATTATAATTTTTTAATGAAAATTATAGTTTAAATTCTTAAAAATAATAACCAATATATATATATTTATGTACGTATATATGTATATTAAAGAATAATCTGCTTAATAATAAAATAAAAATATTAAAATTTAATATGACAGCATAATTTTCTCTACTTTATATATTTTATAAAAGAAGAAGAAAGAATTTTTTTTTTGAATTTGATGTTTTATGTATTATGTTAGTGTTTATATCAAAATTTAAATTTAAATTGCAGTGATTGTTTATTAAAAATAAATAAATAAATAAGTAAGTAATTATTTACTTTAAAGGAATGTATGGCTGAGTAATGACGCTGTAACAATTTTCTACTCTTCAATTTATTATTAGTATAATTATTTTAAGAAATATATAAATATAATTTTCTTTTAAATATTTCTAAAATATTTCCTTAAAAAAGGGGGTGAGACTTCACTTATTTTTCTTCTTCTTTTTCTTCTTCTTCTTTTTATTATTATTATTATTATTATTATTACTAATTTGTTGGGGCTAATAAGAATAAAAGTGAAATGTTATTAATGATGCGTCATTAAATCACGAGTGTATATAATATATAGAGAGAGAGGCAGAGAGAGAGAGAGATAGAAAGATACATAAAAATTAAACATTTATTTAAAAAAATGCTTAAATCTATAGAATGTTTTTTATTACATATTACAACTTAACACATTTAGATAAGTTGATATATTTTAAAAATCACTTTATTTTTAAAAAAATTCACAAAAATTTTCAAATAAGTTATTTCTCGTGAATATCATTATAATAGCATATCCGTCATTGTAAATTAATAGTTTTTTTACTTTCTTCTATATGTAATATAGAGAAAGTATTGGATTCGCGAAAATTTTCGACCTCCGTTTTTTGACGGATCTACACGTTTTGGGATGTCCTGAACACGAATTGATAGTTTTTTAAAAATGTCTGTCTGTGTGTCTGTCTGTCTGTGTGTCTGTCTGTGGTTTAGTGTTTTCACCGTATCTCACGAACCAATGAATGAAATTCAACCAAACTTGGTATATAGTTGGACCCTGGCGGGGCATTGTGCTGATTAGATTTGGGGATCAATAGCCCATCAGGTGGCGCTGTGATCGCATTTTATGTAAATTTTTAACATGGCAGTATAGGACAAATTTTCGTATTTTTCACCGTATCTCACGAACCAATGAATGAAATTCAACCAAACTTGGTATATAGTTGGAACCTGACGGGGCATGGTGCTGATTAGATTTGGGGATCAATCGTCCAGCAGGTGGCGCTGTGATCGTAAAATTTCGTATGTTTCACCGTATCTCACGAACCGATGAATGAAATTGAACCAAACTTGGTGTATAGTTGGACCCTGACATGGAAAGGGTCTGATTAGATTTTGGGATCAATCGCCCAGCAGATGGCGCTGTGATCGCATTTTATGTAAACTTTTAACATAGCAGCATAGGACAAAATTTCGTATAAATGTACATAATGAGCGTTATTTTAAACTTGTGATTTAAAAATTAATATGAATTATTGATAATAGTAGTAGTTAACTACGAAAATAATTTGTGCATGTGAGGGCACCGGTTCTCCCCCTGGGGGGGAAGTCGCCCCCCGGGGGGGGGATTTTCAAGATGGGTATCTTTCGAAAGATCTCGTCAATACCTTTAAAAGAATGGTTGAACTATAAATCTGTGATAATTTAAAACAAAGTTATCGATTTTTTTTACTTTTAACAAAAAAAAAAAACTTAGAAAAAAAATCGTATTTTTTTTTTTTTTTTTTTTTAATATTGTTACTGGTTGCATATGTATTACTTTTAACAAAAAAAAAAAAAAAAAAAATAGAAAAAAAAAATCGTAATTTTTTTTTTTTTTTTTTTTTTTTTTTTTAAATATTGTTACTGATTGAATATGTATATAGGAAAATATAGAAGAAAGTCTTGTGGTGGCCACAACATACTAGTTTAATTAGGAATATAATAAATGATTTTCGCGTTTTTGCGCATTCTCTCCCATTTTTACTTTCTTCTATATGTAATATAGAGAAAGTATTGGATTCGCGAAAATTTTCGACCTCCGTTTTTTGACGGATCTACACGTTTTGGTGTATCCTGAACACGAATTGATAGTTTTTAAAAAATGTCTGTCTGTCTGTCCGTCTGTCTGTGTGTCAGTCTGTCTGTGTGTGTGTGTCTGTGGTTTCTTGTTTTCACCGTATCTCACGAACCAATGAATGAAATTCAACCAAACTTCGTATATAGTTGGACCCTGGTAGGGCATTGTGCTGATTAGATTTGGGGATCAATAGCCCAGCAGGTGGCGCTGTGATCGCATTTTATGTAGAAACCCTGGATAATCTCAGAGATACGACAGGTACTTAGTACGCATGCTCAGTGGACAAACGCTTGTCCAGATTCCCTCTTGCTACAGTAACCTTTTACAATGCTTGGCGCTGATCGCGCATTTTGGTGATTTATCGGTGTAAGTTTTTAAAGATAGTCTCTAAAGTAAAGCAAAAAATTTTTTCTTTGCAATCAAACTAAGATACATTATGCTTTACGTTACATTCGTTTTATTATTATTATAATTATTATTTAAATTTAGATTACATTTCTATATTCATAGAAATAATTTACACCATCTTATCATACTGCATATCAAAAATTCTGAATTTTAATACTCTTTAGTTTTTAATAATATACTATGCAACTGTAGTCTAAAAATATATATTTATACAAACTGATAATAATAATAATAATAATAATAAAATTATTTTTATTTATTTAAAAAATAATTTATTTTATCAAATTTGTCCTTGTAGTTACTGGTAAGAAAGTTCATCGATATTAAGATTAATTTGTAAAAATTTGCTGATTTAACAGTTAACTTGATTTGATATATTCATTTGAGAGATGACCGTTTAGCTTTATGATTAATTTTATTTATTGCAATAACTTACAAATATATACATTCTCAGCACACTAAATGTTTAAAAATTGTTTTAGTTGGTTTATAAAAGGTTTTTCAGGGGGTCAAATGTTTTTGAGACTGTAAAATTAACTTTGCTCTCAAAGCTGGTAGACGGGAGATATCAGGTTCGATACCAGGTAGCGCTCATCGAGCTAACTTTTCGAAATTATCTGCAGTTTTCTCCGAAACAAGCGTAAACATAGGCTAGAACACCTTAAAAAGACCACCCCTTACTTAAGTTATTCAACCTATACCTCGGCCTTTCTTTTGTAGGCAACTGGCACATTAACACCAACATGTTTTTCTTAAAATAATTCAGTTTAGGAAAATTGAATTAGTTTAATGCTTAAAAACATACCAATATTTTATAGTTAAATGCATAATCATTGATAATATTAATAGTATTTGTAAAAATATTTATTAACTTTAAAAGTTTTATACATCCATATTGTTCATGTCAAAAGTTTATTTTTCTTCAAATGTAATACAAATATATATATATATATATATGTATATATATATATATTTTTTTTTTTTTTTTTTTTTTTTTCGTATTTTGTACCTTTGAATAAAGTATGATAAAAAAAAAAAAAAAAAAAAAAAAAAAGAGAGAGAGAGAGAGAGAGAGAGAGAGAGAAAATAACGTATGTGATAAAAAGAAATATGACACTAAAAAATAAATAAATTAATTAATTAATAAACAAATAAAGAAATTAGCACTTTTAATTTTACAACATAAAATTCTAACATATGTTGATCCATAAAGAATGGTTGATTGGTTGTATGGCTTAAGACTGATTGACTACTCTAGGGGCCTAGGCCTACAGGAGAAATGCCCTCCGTGGGGGGGGGGGGGTTCTAAGTGAATCTAGTTCGTATTTACGCGAGTTTTAGAGATAACTACAGAAAACTCCGAACGGCTAGATCGATGAACGCGTTTTTTGATCGAACCCGGCACTTCCCATCTACCAACTTTGACCGCAGTTCCGCTTGGCCACCATAGAGGTATTTTCTTCTATTAATGCCTTGATTTCTCTATAAAAAATAAATAAATAAAATAAAATAGATAAACAAATAAAAAAATTTTATGTTTTTAAATTAATAAATAAGAGAACAATAAGCATTTTAATACTTTTAACCTTAGTCCTTTCCCCCTCATATTCCGTATTTTTGAATAAATATAAGAAAAATATAAGGCACCTATTGAGTTTAAGCTTTATGCATTAAATGAATGTACTAGCCTTTATCTATATACTCCTGAAGAAAAAAAAAAAAAAAAACTAAATAATTAAAAGGCCTTTTTATTTATTAGTTATGTATTTTGAACACTAAAATTTCCAAAA
This sequence comes from Salticus scenicus, assembly GCA_963930645.1. Classification (NCBI taxonomy): domain Eukaryota; kingdom Metazoa; phylum Arthropoda; class Arachnida; order Araneae; family Salticidae; genus Salticus; species Salticus scenicus. Next base: position 193,354,293 of record OZ005655.1, on the reverse strand, counting down.
ATATGCTTTACTCTATTAATTGTATTTATATCTAAATGTTTGTTATATTAATCAAATAATATTTAATAAGATCAGGTAAAACAAAAATAAATAGATAAATAAATAAAATAATAATAAGTGTATATTAGTTAATGTTAACTTACATAATTTATTTTCAAAATTGTTCTAAAAAGAAGGGGGAAAAAACCGAACACCGCACGTTAAAAGTGCGATTTTTTCCGAAAGAGGTTGGCTGTGTAATTATTGAAGTTATCGCCAAATACGAAACTGTTTTAAGAAAAGTACTTATTTAGAAAAGAATTGACGAAAATCAATGAAAATTTTTATTTCTATTAATAGGAAAAACATTCAGGAACATGAAAATTTGCTTCAAAAATTTTTAATTGCATTTAATTAATATGAATTATAAGCATTTTTGAAAGTCACAATTTCTCCATGCCTTATGTCTATGGTAGCGATGCGCGAAATCGCCTCGGGCGGTCAAAGGGAGCTTTCCACCAATCAAAAAGTATGAACACCTTGTCGTATCTCTCAGTAAAGGGTCGCTAATTTTATGTAAATTTTTAACATGGCAGTATAGGACAAAATTTCGTATTTTCACCGTATCTCACGAACCATTGAATGAAAGTCAACCAAACTTGGTATATAGTTGGAACCTAACGGCGCATGGTGCTGATTAGATTTGGGGATCAATCGCCCAGCAGGTGGCGCTGTGATCGCAAAATATCGTATTTTTCACCGTATCTCACGAACCAATGAATGAAATTGAGCCAAACTTCGTATATAGTTGGACCCTGACATGGAATGGTGCTGATTAGATTTTGGGATCAATCGCCCAGCAGATGGCGCTGTGATCGCATTTTATGTAAACTTTTAACATGGCAGTATAGGACAAAATTTCGTATAAATGTACATAATGAGCGTTATATTTAACTTGTGATTGTAAAATTAATATGAATTATTGATAATAGTAGTAGTTAACTAGGGAAAAAAATTTGTGCATGTGGGGCACCGGTTCCCCCCCCCCCCGGGGGGGGGGGTAAATTTTAAAGATGGGTATCTTTCGAAAGACCTCGTCAATACCTTTAAAACGAATGGTTGAACTATAAATCTGTGATAATTTAAAACAAAGTTATCGATTTTTTTTACTTTTAACAAAAAAAAAAAAAAAAAAAAAAAAAAACAGAAAAAAAATTCGTAATTTTTTTTTTTTTTTTTTTTTTTTTAATATTGTTACTAATTGAATATGTATTACTTTTAACAAAAAAAAAACTTAGAAAAAAATCGTATTTTTTTTTTTTTTTTTTAATATTGTTACTGATTGTTTAATATTGTTACTGAATGAATTTGTATAGGAAAATATAGAAGAAAGTCTTGTGGTGGCCACAACATACTAGTTTACTTTTATTATTTGCTCATCTTTAAAACTATATACTCACATAAAAAAAAAAAAAAAGAATTCCTCTACAAAATGCAAATAACTACCACAGAAAGATTTTTAGAGAAATAATTATTCCGTTTACCACCTATGTAAAAACAATAAAACTAGAAAATGTAAATTGGGATTGGAAAGTTCAAATATAGCCATAATATTGTAAAAAATATTGATCATAATGTAGTCTTAAACTAATATTTATTCCTAGATATTTCTTTTCTTTTCTTTTCTTTTTTTTAAATTTCATTTAAATGCACCTAGTAACCTACTGTTTTGGTTTTAATAAAAAAGAAAAATATATATATATATATTTTAGAAGTCTTTGAAATCCGAATTTATTTTTTATTTTTTACTTTTAACTGAACTATTTTTAACCTAATGACTATACGGGTAAGTATCTACAATATACTATGTGATAACATGACATATGTTTTAATACAGTTGAGAAGTATTAGAATATTTATGCAGCTTAAAAACTGAACTACATTTGCAAATATTTAAGCATTTAAAGCCAACAAAAAAATAATATGCTGTAGCCATCAGATTTTTTTTTTTTTTATCATTCTATGTAGCAATGTTAATCGGTGTGAACTACCGATTAACATGTTCAAAAATTTAATCAGCACAGCTTCTCACAATAAAGATTTTACATATACAGTTTGGTGCAATTTTAACCAAAAGATGTTGAAATGTAGTTATCTGAAAATTTTTAGAAAATGAATAACAGCAGTGAAACCTGACTTCCGATATACATCAAAATTTAATCAGCATACTTTTTCATGGATATCGCTCACATATAAAAATTAGATTCATTTATATAACACAGAAATCTGAGAAACAGCCTTTTCGTAAACGGTATATATCGCAGCAAACCAGCGCCACCTGTTGTCCCATATGCAGCTAAAGAAAATCACAATAATTTATTTTAAATAGAAGAAGAAGAAAAGGCAGCATAGACACACCACCTTTTGGACGATATAACCCAAAATTTAACCCCCTCCATTGGTCAATGGACAAACAAATACAAAATTTTGATGAAGTCCTTCTATTAGTGTGTGAATTATAGAGTCGACAAAATTTTTCTCATACACGAACAGAAATTTTCTAAAAAGGGTCGACTCGTGTTTATGACATCTCAAAACATGTAACCGGAGGTCGAAACTTTTCATGGACCTAATATTTTCAGATTACACCCCGCGACAAAAAGATAGGAACAAAGGGTTTTTTCTTTGATTTTTCATAAAATAACGTTATCTAAATTGTGCTTATCATTTATTATTATTAAAAAGAACACTATTTCTGGACTAATTTTTGTTTTAAGACTAATTTAGAAAAATTTTAAGACTAAAATTTTTCTAATTTAAGACTACACAGCGCGACAAAAAGCGCGAACAAAGGGTTTTATTTTTTAAATTTTTGAATATGATTATTTTGAATATGAATATTTTGAATATGATTTAAATTTTTAATATGTTTTGATATGATAATATTATTTATGATAATAAATGATCAGCACAATTTAGATAATGTTATTTTATGAAAATTTAAAAAAAAAACCTTTGTTCCTATCTTTTTGTCGCAGGGTGTAATTTTAAATTCTTAAACTGTAATTCAGCTCAAAATTACATTTCTACGCTACGTGAACCTTATATTTTCATTTTTACATCTATCTCCGTATATTATGGAATGGTTATATATATTCTTAGAAAATAGTTTATTTATTTATATGCTAAGAATATTTGTTGAAACCGAATATAAACTTAGACTATTTATTGTAAGAAGACCACGTCAGAGGCCATATGCGAGTGGAAAGAGACGTATTTTGCATGAAGTTATTTATTTATTTTTCAAAAAAACATATTGTATTCACGCAAAGTTCAAAGAAAACAAAACTAAATTCTAGAAGTTTACTTTGACTTATTCTGGTTTGTAAACGATTTAAACTGTAAACAGCAGTTCTTCTCAAAAAAGAAAAAGAAAAAAAAAAAAAAAGAAAGAAAGGAAGATGATAGGGGTTATATCAATATCTATTTACAATCAGCAAGTACTGTATTCCCATTTGGCATTGATTGAATCAAAATAAAAATGTGAGTAAAACCCCTTATATAGTTTAGCTTTTATTTTAGAGAACTGAAATTCTGTTCATTCTACCTCTCATAACTTTTTGAATTTACACGATATTTGTTTGGGGTTTTCATATGAAATGCTCAATACTTTTGGCTATTAGATTATGCAAATGAAATTTTTAAAAAAAAACGATCGCATGCGTAGTTTAAAATTATTTAGTAAAAATGCTCATATTTCGTAAGATATTTAACATTTTTTGAATTCTTATTGCAGTATGCTGTGTATAATGTAGTATGTCTAGTATTTTAAAAATGTCTTTACACTATACCTAATACCGTACGAGTTATAATGAAAAAAGTGTGTCTTTTTTTTTTTTTTTTTTGTAATTTTTCAAATAAACCGTTATATCTCCATGAATATATGTCGTAGCCGCATAAAAAATTATACAGATAATGAGTAAAATCTCAGCGAAAACGGATTTTACAGCTAAAACGGATTTTAAAGTATTACTTTTTACAGGGTGATGCAAAATATTTTGACTTTATTTATTTATTTATTTATTTTTATTGGTTCTCTTTTTCTCTTCAGGGCACAACTTTTGCTGAAACATATGATGTACAACATGTTCTTTACACTACCGAAGTTTCAAGATGATTCCTAAAGAACTTTTTTTAGTATTTGACAAAATGTCTAAATTCGAAAGTGTCCAAATACTTATTGGTAGATAGTGTATTTTTTTATAACATTGCAATGATTCTAATTTGATAATCTTTTCTTACTTTTAACATTTTCCAAAACAGATTAAAAAAAAAAAAAAAAAAAGTGCTTATGAGTTTGTTCGTCTATCTGTCTCTCCACTTAAGTTCACTGTGGAATATCCTGCATCGGAAATAATATAAAAAGCGTTACAGGTTTGTATGCAGAAATTCATTAAAAAAATCTCATATATTATGGTCTATGTGAAATATTTCTTTAAAGCTTATATCTTACATCTGTATACTCTGCAAAATATAATGAAATTAATTTACATTATTTAGATACTTATAAGCATGTTTGCAGGGATATAACAAAATAATCAGATACATTAGGGGATATATGTAAAAATTGCTCAAATGACTTTTTTTTAAATTTCTATTGTGAATTTTTAACAGTTTCCAAGTTAAAAAGTATTTGTAATTTCACCGTTCTATCTGTTTCTATCCTATCCGCGCTCTGAATTGATATATGCTATTCAAGTTCACTATGGAAAGTTCCCTATTGAAAATTGAGTCTGTAGCATTATCGGTTTCTGTTCAGGTAACTAGGCTACGTTACGGTCTATGAGAGGTAAAATTTAGCAATTAATAGATACAAAACAATACCAACACAAAATAATAGAACCGATTTTAACTAATAGAAAAGACTGACACAAAATTGTTGCGATACAGATTAAGAACCAGTAAGAGAAATAAATAATTTAAATTACTTACGCCGACATTAATGATAATAATAAAAAAAGCACCATTAAACTTAATGACAGAGAAAACAAATAAATGACCACAGAAATAATTGGATAAAAATGCTTAAAATTAGAAGTAAATTATCGTCAGGGGGCATGTACTTCATAAAGCTGTGAAAGCTGCATCGATTTCGTAAAACAATATAGCTAATCATAGCAATTTATATTGCTCCAGCCCCGATCGAAGCAGCAAAAGCATATTGAATGAGAAATTAATTAAAGTATTAAATTAAATCTTCATGGAATCTAGAGAGAAAACTAGAAAAAAGCATAGTAGCCACATGTAAAACTTTTAACACAAACTGGAGAATAGGATGATGCCAACAAAAAAATGAAATTAAAAATAAAAGCTTTGCAAACATCGATTAATCGATAAAAAATGAACGACTGAGCATTTTCATTAACGATAAAATACACAGAGTAATTAGTTATTGAGTTAGTGAAAGTATTTTAAAGTTAATTAAAGTTTAAGCTAGTTAATTGTTAATTTAAATTGTACGTAAATCAAGAAACATTAAAATTTCAAAGAAAGGATTAAAGAAAGAAGACTTTAAGTCAGCAGTGAGTAAGCGCCATCTAGCGTTTAGCTAGATAAAAAATAAGTCAGTTAAATTATTTCAGAATCAAACAAACCAATGCTATAATGAGAGTATTTAAGAAGTTTTAACTGCATGATTAAGAGAAAATGTGGCACCAATTAAATAAATAGAGTTATGATTATATATATATAATAAAGGGTGAGAAAGGGAGAGAAAGAAAATCATAAAATTAGATGCACAAAAATATATTTTCTATTGTGTGCGATGAAAGCTATACATGATGCAGGATTGGCTGGTGTACGGAGACTCACAATTATGGTTCTTGGAAAAGAATTTCTTTTAAATACATTTCAACATTTTCATATTGCTCTAAATGTAACATAATTAACATTCAGTATTCAGGTGCAATGGCGGATGCTTCCTATAGAAAAATGTATGATCTAGAATAATAATTCATTTGTAGATAAAGACAAAAATATTCGGATTTATTACGAATATTTTTTGACGTTGTTACATATGTTACATTTTAATTGTCCCCCCCCCCCTCCCCTCCAGGCCCACTTTTTTTTTTCTTTCTATGAGGTCGAAAAAGTAAGTTCGTAATTAAATTAGTATGTTATGGCTATCACAAGACTTCCATCCATATTTTCCAATACAAATTATTTATTAAATTTTTATTTATTAAAATTATTTTCCGTGATAAATGCAGACGATTTTCATTCCAGAAATATATAACACAAAACGTCGAAAAGAAGTCAATTTTATGCCAACATCAGATTTTGTTGTTGATGTTGTTAAAAATGAAAAATAAAAATCAATAACTTTGTTGTAAATTATCGTCGCAGATATATGATTCAACCATTCGTTTTTAAGGTATTGACGAGTTCTTTAGAAATATATAGAAATTTATGACCCCTGTGGGGGAAATAAAAACTGCTCCGACAGCGTCATCTGTTGAGCAGTTGATCCCAAAATTTAATCAGCATCAGTTGTAAAGGTCTAATTATACACTAAGTTTGGTTAAATTCCGTTCATTGGTTCGTGACATAGAGCATCAACAAAATTTGTGATACACATAGCCACACAGACACACTAACAGAGAGACATTTTCTAAAACGATCAAATCGTGTTCAGTATAATCCAAAACGTGTAAATCCATCGAATATCGGAGGTCGAACATTTTTACTAATACAATATTTTCTTCTTATATAAACATAGAAGAAAATAGAAATAAAATCACAGATAACTTGCACGGTATAGAAAAATTCACGATTATCTGTGAAAAAAAATTGACCCGTACTTTTGTAATGAAGCTTTGCTTTCAATTTTTTAATTCTTTGAAACCAACTTTGCTTTCAATTTTTTTTTTTTTTTTTTTTTTTTTTACCGATCAAACTTTCACGTATCCTTCATACTATTTATAATTAAAAAGGTACATGTATTTTAGTTTTAGATGAATCGCTAAAATATAAATATCATCACATAAATCATGATTTCTCTAAAAATCATACTTTTACAAAACGATTTTTTTTTCTGATTACATTTGTAAATGTCGTGCAAGTATTACATATTGATATTCTTCCTGGTCATCAGCCACTTGCGACACTCGAGAGGTTTTACTCCTGAAGCTAAAGTTGGTAGACGGAAGGCGCTTTAGTTCGAACGCAGGCCGTGATCGTCGACCTAGCCATTCAGAATTTTTCGCGGTTTTCTCCTAAACGTACGTAAATACAGACTTAAGAAAGACCCTAAAGGAGAACAGATCACGTAGGCCTAGGACACTTGCGTAGTCAGTTGACCATCCCTATCACCTCACCTTTTTTGTCGTCAATGTTAACATGTAAAACAATCAAAGTGAGAAAATTTTGAGTAAAATCTGACTTTAAAATATTAGTTAAGTACACTATAAAAATACAATTTTAACATGCATAAATGTTTAAAAATAAGAAAAAGAAATTGAAAAGGAGTGAAAATAACTTTCACTTTCTTGGAAGTGTTTTATTTGTAGTGCTGCCATCTATCGTAAAAGACGCATTATTCACGCTCAAGTTAACTAGGAAAAATTTAGTATTTATTTTACATATGGATAAAATCCTTCATATTTATTTGGTTTTAACATCATTTTACGTTGACATAATGTCTATAGATAATTCTATATTTCATTAGGTATAGGTAACAGTACATAGGCATAACTAAAACTATCATGAAACAAACTAGAATAATTTCACAAAATAAAAATCTAATGCTGCATTCTTCTTTTTGTCTATAATAAATTTTAAAATATACATAATTTCTTCATATAATAAAAGAAAGGATCTTTACGTCTGTGTGATGTATTGTGGGTAAATGTTGGAATAGAAAACTACAAAATTAGGCTCGAATAATAGCTATTGGTCAAAATTTATGCATTTTGAAATTTATTTTTTGAATGTTTGATTAGATAGTTTTAAAAAATGAATATTTGATTTTTAAACCTATTATTAGGATGCCAATAAATGAAAGCTATCTTTTATTTAAATTGCAATTATTTACAGCAGCCAGATTATAACAACTCTACTAGTTGTAAATACGGACAAGAACCCAATAGAAATATTTCGATGGAGGGCATCCCTCCCAGGTCCAGGTCCTTTAATTAGAGAATCGACTTTATATCTACCACCATCACCAGATAATGACAGTGTATTTAAAAAAAAAAAAAAAGAACTTTTTTAATGGTCAAATACTTTAATTAAATCTCATAACATTCTTACAAAAATTTGGCAGCTGATCTAATATATCATCATTAAAATTTGGTGCAAATTTCAGTGAAATCTGTTTATTATATATAAGCAAAATTACAAAGGTGTCGGCTTAGTTGCTTAGAGTTTTTTGTGGTTTACTCCAAAATTTGGATCAAATCTAAGGCCCTCCTACAGTCAATCAGCTTTAATCGCAATACACACATACTTATATTTGAACCCAACCATTTATTTGTTTCGCGATTGCAGTTTGATTTTTATTGCCCAAATCACAATTTTTAAGACACAAAGCACACTTGTTATTTTATCAACTGCATATCAAGAGCTCTAGTAAATCGTTATTATAACATATAAAATAATTCAAATTATGTGGCCTAACTGTGATAAAGATTAATACATTTTTAATAATTCGGCTGATTTTTTTAATACTCTAAAATTTATAACTGCTTCTATCTAAAATTTTAGATTTTATTTTATTTTATTTTTGAAACTGTAAACTGAAAATTTTAACTTTAAAATTATAGTTGTTTACACATTGCTACTTATAAAAGTTATATTTAAGAAAGAAAGTTCTGACTCAGATTTACTTTATTACTGGCACTATGCAAAATAATAAAACCCCTAATGAAAAATTAGAAATATTAATAAACTATTATATGCTATACTTACAATAAAGTGTACTAACACTAAAATGTAGTATTATTTTCAGTAATCATTCAGTGTTGCTGTAAGTAATGTCAAAATAATACAATTTATAAATTTTTACTGTTTGCAAAAATTCGTAAATTACGATAAAAAACAAAGAAAAAAAAATCGTGATAAGTAGTGTTTCTAAGTGAACCAGGATTTAAGAAAAGATGTGATCGTTAAGTGTTTAAAAAAAAAAAAAAAATCCGATATTTAATAGACAAATTAATAGTAATTTAATCCGACAAATTAATAGTAATAACTAGCGAGCTTCGCCCGCTAGCGGGTCAGTATTTTCAAATGAATCACTATAATTAATGAATCACTAACAGTAACTTTTAGTCTTAAGAAAAGAAATAAAAAAAAATCATTTCTGATCGGGTAAAATGTCGTCCCGGGTCCCCACTGCCTTCGGCAGCGCAGTCCCGTGCGCGCTGCGCGTGCACAAGTTAAGGGATACACGCGCTGTGCGCGCGTATTCCTTCCCTGACCCTTCGTGCCCCCCCCCAAAAAAAAATCATTTCTGATCGGGTAAAAACTCACACCGGGTCCCCACTGCCTTCGGCAGCGCAGACCCATGCGCGCTGTGCGCGCACTTGTGAAGGTATACGTGCGCTGCGCGCAAATATTCCTTCTCAAATCAAATTTTTATTCTTAAGAAAAGAAAAGAAAAAAAAAATCATTTCTCATGGGGTACAAAGTCGGCCCGGGTCCCCACTGCCTTCGGCAGCGCAGTCCCGTGCGCGCTGCGCGCGCACAAGTTAAAGGATACACGCGCAGCACGCCTGCATTCCTTCCCTGACACTTCGTGCCCCCTAAAAAAAATCATTTCTGATCGGGTAAAAAATCACACCGTGTCCCCACTGCCTTCGGCAGCGCAGACCCATGCGCGCTGCGCGCGCACGTGTGAAGGTATACACACTTTGCGCGCACGTATTCCTTCTCAAATCAAATTTTTATTCTTAAGAAAAGAAAATTAAAAAAATTATTTCTCATCGGTTGAAAAGTCGGACCGGGTCCCCACTGCCTTCGGCAGCGCAGTCCCGTGCGCGCTGCGTGCGCACAAGTTAGGGGATACGCGCGCGGTGCACGCCTATTTCTTCCCCACCCTTTCAGCCCCTTCTAATTAACCTACGTATACCAATTTTGAACGGTCTTACTCAATTAGCTGAGATGCAAAGGAAAACCTAATCAGGATACCTCAAAACGTGTAAATCTGGTGAAAACTTTCGATAATATAAAAAAAACTTTAAAATATCTTTGGAATGATGTATTAAAAATAATATAATCATGATTAGAAATTGAAATATTGAAATTTGAAAATATTACAGCGCCATCTGGCGGTAGAAATTTCTGTATTCCACTGTTCGATCCCAAATCAACAAAGCTTTCTAATGATGTATTACTTATGAAATTATTTTAATTAGTAGTTGAGATACAAAAGAAAACTGATTCAGGACACCTCAAAACGTTTAAATCAGGAGAAATGTCGAAATATCGAATTTCTGTAATCTACTATTCAATTCCAAATTAACAAAGCTTTCAAATGATGTATTACTTATGAAATTATTTTAATTAGCAGCTGAGATACAAAAGAAAACCCATTCAGGAAACCTCAAAACGTGTAAATCAGGTGAAATCTCTAATTCCACTTTCGACACTTTTTAATTAGTAGCTGATATATAAAAGATAACCCATTCAGGAGACCTCAAAACGTGTAAATAAGCTGAAATCTCGAATTCCACTATTGCGATGCAAAAGATAACCTAATCAGGAGACCTCAAAACGTGTAAATCGTTCGAAATCTCGAATTCCCCTTTCGATAATGTAACCGCATTTTAAAATGTGTATCGAATGTCATATAAAAAAAAAATTTAAACATAATTAGAATTTTAAATATTGAAATTTTAAATTATTACAGCGCCATGACACCTCAAAACGTGTAAGTCAGGTGAAATTTCGAATTCCATTATCTACGGTAGTCGGTTAATGGAAGTAAATAGAAAAAGAAATATGTCGTTTTGAAACTGGTATCCTCTTTCGACAGATAAAATGTCAGGCGTGTAAAGATAAAATTTAATTTGCAATTAAAATGTAAATCTTTTGTTTATTGACCAAATCGATGAAATTTGAAATGCAAGTTTGTTTTGTGGTGTTAAGATTGTATACTAATTGAAATATGCGAATTTTTAAAAAATTGAAGAAAATAGAAAATTGCAATTTTTAATCGCAGTACAAAAACACGTGACCTCATTAAACACCAGATGTTTTTTCTTTCCGTTCATGATCGTCTGCCAAGTTAAAATGCTTGTGATTTGTTGCCACCATTTTGTTTTGGTTTAGTTAATTTAAATAAATCTAGTTGTCCGATCGATAAGCCGTTTACACCATCGGATTGAGAAAAAAAAGCCCTTTCCAATGGTATCTTGTTTGGAACAATACGACTGATATTTCTAATTAATTTTCCACTTTTTCCGTAAAAATGTCGCTTTTTAAGCATTTAATCATGAATTCTGGGTCATTTTTCGGTAGACATGGGTGGACATTTTAATTAATATCTCCGCTAATTAGGGTCGCATCGCTTAGCGAATTATCGCGATGTCGAGATGAAGAAATTCTGCGTCTGTCGACACCGGTTTCGAGGCGCTGCGACCATTAGCGCCGGAGCTTTAGCGGTCACAAGGCATTTCTCACAGACAGACAGACAGACAGATGCGCACAGATTTCAATAATATAAGGAGACTAGCTGGCTTCGCCCGCTAGCGGGTCAGTATTTTCAAATGAATCACTAAAATTAATGAATCACTAACAGTAACTTTTAGTGTTAAGAAAAGAAATTAAAAAAAAAATCATTTCTGATTGGGTAAAAAGTCGGCCCGGGTCCCCACTGCCTTCGGCAGCGCAATCCCGTGCGCGCTGCGCGCGTACAACTTAAGGGATATACGCGCTGCGCGCGCGTATACCTTCCCTGACCTTTCGTGCCCCCTAAAAAAATCATTTCTGATCGGGTAAAAACTCGCACCGGGTCCCCACTGCAAAGAATATCTACTACGAGAAGAAGGAAAGCTTTATCAAAGCGTAACTATTGCCATCTGACGACGCGAATAAAGCATAAAGGAGAAGCAAACATACAGGCTGAACGGCTCGTAAGAACCGCGTAGTAGATATTCTTTGGCCGAGATGCTTAATTCCGCGCGCATGCGCTCTCTAATCGTAAACAACGAGGCGAGAGGCAAGTGGAAATCCCTTGGTGGGTAACGTGTTTTCGCCGCCATTTTCGAATTCGGATTTCAAATCTTTTTCTTGTACAAGTATTTGCTTCGTAATTTATTCAAAAATACTAGCGTGCGTAGTATGTATTTCAAGTGTATTAAATATTCATGGGGATTTAATCTTTTATTACTCACTTTTTCTGTAAAATACATTTTTTTTTTAAGCTGCATTATTTTATCGTGTATTGTTGGTTTTCGATTATTGCTCCTCAAGCCAAATTGATTAATTGGATTGATATTCTAAATCGGAAGAAGATATTTTTCAACAATCAAGATAGTCATTTACGCTAGTTGATATAATTTTGGAAGGCATTAAATATTATTGCTTTTACGCCTTCCAAGATGACTATTTGCTGGCTTCAGAGACTAACGAATATTTAAAAATTGATAGTGATGATGGTTTCTCAAGATCTAAAAGGTATGTATTCTGCACCTTTAAATTAGGTAATTCATTATAAAAGTATGTCCACATCTTCTGAATTATTATTTTATTTTTATTATTCACATATCTATTAGCATATTTAAAAAATAACTTAGGTTTTGTATTAATTATTTTAAATCCCCCCCCCCCCCCACACACACACAAGATATAATCAGTATAGGAATTAATGTGGCTATTACTTATAGCTCTTATATGGAAAACATAAAAAAAATTATGAGGAATAATTGATATTTTGATTAACAATAATGCCTAAATTTTATAAAACCATAATTTGTGATTTTCTTTTTCCTTTAAATACAGTGGCTGTATTAAAGAAATGACATTAGTAAAAGAAAAAAATATCACAGTCTTAGTATTTTAGGTAGGGGGGGGAGCTATTTGTTGGAAAATGCAATTATCGTTAACTGGTTTACAGATAAATAGTTTTATACCGTATAAGTAGACAGAAAACATGATAAAAAATGATCTTTATTTTTTATTTAAGATGGCAGGTATCAACACCCTTACTACATCTTAAAGTTCTTTCATTTGGTGATTAATATTAAACACAAATCAACTAAAAAAAAATGCATGGTAATAGTGGAAAATTTATGAATACATTTGTGATGTAGTAAAGACTGTATAAGTGGAGTTAATAAATTTTTAAGAACTGTTGATACAATCAAAGATTGGGAATAACATTAAGCACACTTCAATAATTATAAAATGGATTAAAAATAAATAATTAAATTAGAAGTATATATAAATTTAGATACAAAAGTATGGTATCCCATTAAAATAGAAATATATAAGACAGTAAAATTTTTTTTCATTTGCCATCAATTCTTATTACACTGAATTTACTTTATTCCATCTTTACCTTATATCTGTACTTTTACATTAGATTATACAATTCTAGTTATAAATCACAGATGATTAAAAAAAAAAGGAAAATATTTAAATTAGAGAGAAAGTCTACATAGCTTTTATTAAATTTTTTATTTCAAAATTCTAACTTAATATAAACGAGATTTTAAATACATATTTTTTCTTAGAAAGCAGATTATAGTTTTAGTTTAAAAAACATTTTACTGAATGTAAGAGACAATAGTATAACTAAATTGGTTAATTACATTTTATAAACTTAAAATTGGAAAGATTTAACAAAAAATGCAGTATTTCATTTCCAATAATAACTGAAATACAAATAAAATTGTGTTTTTTGAAACAGGATTAGTAATTAATGAGACATAACATTAATTTTTTTAACTTATATTTAAAAAAAAAAAAAAAAAAAAAAAAAACTTATTTCAAAAATTGTTGATATTGTTTACATTTAGATATTATACCATTTTTTCAAGCACTTATTTTTAAATATTTATTTATTTTTTATTTTTTTCTGTGAATTATTTGAAAAGGTTTTTCATATATATACTCACACTGTATATATATATATTTCTCTCACAAGCTATTGTTTCTACAGAATGATTAAAGTGGGTAGAGTTTAATATTTTTGACAATGATTCCTTTCATTAACAATCAAAATAGCTTAAAAAAAAGTATTTTTATTATCATTATTACTATTTATTTATTTTGCAATGAACAATAAAACTAATGATCTAAAATTGGATGAGGCAATTTCAATATATTTTGTTTACAAAAGCATTCATTACTGCTCTCCTAATAACTTTTGGTATTTTAAGTTTTTTTTTTTTTTTTTTTTTTAAATACATATACACAAACACATGTATACATTTTTGTGTTTTACGGAAATTAAGTTTTTTCCCCCTTCTATTTTTATACAATGTACACACACACCCATACATTTCTCTCAAATTATAATTTTTACAAAACGATTAAAGTTGGTAAAATTTAATATTTTGACATCCATTTTCATTCAATAAAAATGAAAAGTTTAATAAAAAAAATCACCCATTAAAAACATTAATAAATATATATATATATATTAATTTTCTTATGGTAAAACCATATTTTAAAATCATTTTATTCCAAAAGAAAACATTCCTAAAGTAATTTTCTAATTTGGAATGTTTCATAAAACCCAACGAAACTGGATCAAAACTGAAAATTCTACGAGATTGCCGTCACGTCACTTCCCTGTAAAGTTTGCTATACAACAGTACCTACACGGCGCGCTTGCTCAGACGCTCCCAGTTCGCGTTTACATTATTTCTACTGGAGCTTTCCTTCTTTTCGTAGTAGATATTCTTTGCCCACTGCCTTCGGCAGCGCAGACACATGCGCGCGCACGTATGAAGGTATACGTGCGCTGCGCGCACATATTCCTCCTGAAGTCATATTTTTATTCTTAAGAAAAGAAAATTTAAAAAATAATTTCTCATCGGGTACAAAGTCGGACCGGGTCCCCACTGCCTTCGGCAGCGCAGTCACGTGCGCGCTGCGCACGCACAAGTTCACGGATACACGCGCTGCGCTCGCGTATTCCTTCCCTGGCCCTTCGTGCCCCCTAAAAAAAAAATCATTTCTGATCGGTTAAAAACTCACACCGGGTCCCCACTGCCTTCGGCAGCGCAAACCCATGCGCGCTGCGCGCGCACGTGTGAAGGTATACGCGCGCTGCGCGCATATACTCCTTCTCAAATCAAATTTTTATTCTTAAGGAAAAAAAAATGAAAAAAATCATTTCTCATCGGTTAAAAAGTCGGACCTGGTCCCCACTGCCTTCGGCCGCGCAGTCCCGTGCGCGCTGCGCGCACTAGTTAGGGGATACGCGCGCGGTGCACGCCTATCTCTTCCCCACCCTTTCAGCCGCTCCTAATTAACCTACGTATACCAATTTTGAACGGTCGAACTCAATTAGCTGAGATGCAAAGGAAAACCTAATCAGGACACCTCAAAACGTGTAAATCTGGTGAAAACTTTCGATAATTTAAAACAACTTTAAAATATCTTTCGAATGATGTATTAAAAATAATTTAATCATAATTAGAAATTGAAATATTGAAATTTGAAAATATTACAGTGCCATCTGTCGGTAGAAATTTCTATATTCCACTGTTCCATTCCAATTCAAAAACGCTTTCTAATGATGTATTACTTATGAAATTATTTTAATTAGTAGCTGAGATACAAAGAAAACTAATTCAGGACACCTCAAAACGTGTAAATCTGGTGAAAACTTTCGATAATATAAAAGAACTTTAAAATATCTTTCGAATGATGTATTAAAAAAAAAATTTAATCATAATTAGAAATTGAAATATTGAAATTTGAAAATAATACAGCACCATAAGAGAAAACTGATTCAGGACACCTCAAAACGTGTAAATCTCGTGAAAACTTTCGATAATTTAAAAGAACTTTAAAATATATTTCGAGTGA
The DNA here is from genome assembly GCA_963930645.1 of Salticus scenicus. Classification (NCBI taxonomy): domain Eukaryota; kingdom Metazoa; phylum Arthropoda; class Arachnida; order Araneae; family Salticidae; genus Salticus; species Salticus scenicus. The sequence continues at coordinate 193,338,273 of OZ005655.1, read as the reverse complement.
TGCATTAAAAATAATCTAATTATAATTAGAAATTGAAATATTGAAATTTGAAAAAATTACAGAGCCATCTGGCGGTAGAAATTTCTGTATTTCACTGTTCGATTCCAAATCAAAAAAGCTTTCTAATGATGTATTACTTATGAAATTATTATAATTAGTATCTGAGATACAAAAGAAAACTCATTCGGGACACCTCAAAACGTGTAAATCTGGTGAAAACTTTCGATAATATAAAAGAACTTTAAAATATCTTTCGAATGATGCATTAAAAAAAAATTTAATCATAATTAGAAATTGAAATATTGAAATTTGAAAATAATACAGCACCATAAGAGAAAACTGATTCAGGACACCTCAAAACGTGTAAATCTCGTGAAAACTTTCGATAATTTAAAAGAACTTTAAAATATATTTCGAGTGATGCATTAAAAATAATCTAATTATAATTAGAAATTGAAATATTGAAATTTGAAAAAATTACAGAGCCATCTGGCGGTAGAAATTTCTGTATTCCACTGTTCGATTCCAAATCAAAAAAGCTTTCTAATGATGTATTACTTATGAAATTATTATAATTAGTATCTGAGATACAAAAGAAAACTCATTCGGGACACCTCAAAACGTGTAAATCTGGTGAAAACTTTCGTTAATATAAAAGAACTTTAAAATATCTTTCGAATTAAGTATTAAAAATAATTTAATCATAATTAGAAATTGAAATATTGAAATTTGAAAATATTACAATGCTATAAAAGAAAACTGATTCAGGACACCTCAAAACGTGTAATTCTGGTGAAAACTTTCGATAATTTAAAAGAACTTTAAAATATCTTTCGAATGATGTATTAAAAATAATTTAATCATAATTAGAAATTGAAATATTGAAATTTGAAAATATTACAGCGCCATAAAAGAACACTGATTCAGGAGACCTCAAAACGTGTAAATCTGTTGAAAACTTTGAATTATGTAAAAGAACTTTAAAATATCTTTCGTATGATGTATAAAAAATAAATTAATCGTAATTAGAAATTGAAATACGCGTATTAGAATATTGCAAAAATGTCCGGCGTGTAAAGATAAAATTTAATTTGCAATTAAAATGTAAATCTTTTGTTTATTGACCAAAATCGATGAAATTTGAAATGCAAGTTTGTTTTGAGGTGTAAATATTATATACTAAATAAAATGTGTAAAATTTGAAAAATTGAAGAAAATAGAAAATTGCAATTTTTAATCGTAGTACGAAACACGTGACTTCATTAAATACCGGATGTGTTTCCGTTGAAGACTGCTGTAGACGAAAAGTCTGCAAAGCTAAGATTCTTGTGATTTGTTGCCAATATTTTTTTATAGTTTAGTTAATTTTAAAAAATCTAGTTGTCCGATCGATAAGCCGTTTAAACCATCGGATTGAGAAAAAAAAGCCCTTTCCAATGGTATCTTGTTTGTAACGATACGACTGATATTTCTAATTTATTTTCCACTTTTTCCGCAAAAATGTCGCTTTTTAAGCATTTAATCAGGAATTCTGGGTCATTTTTCGTTAGACAATGGTCGACATTTTAATTAATATCTCCGCTAATTAGGGTCGCATCGTTTAGCAAATTAGATAACCCAGATCTGCGATAAATTCTCTGTCCATCGGTACCTGTTCGAAGTCCGTGCGACCGTTAGCGGCCGAGCTTTTGCTGCGTCGAGCCGTTTCTCACAGACAGACAGACACACACACACACACACGCGCGTACAGATTTTAATAATATAAGGAGATAACAGCATCAAGAAAAATAGAAATACAATAGAAATAATAATAATAAGTTTGTTGTTTTTACAGTCTTCAAATAAAGTTTTTAAAATTTTAAGTCATGATTGGTTTTTAATACTTTAATGTGTAACAATAATAAACAATTTAATTTTTTTCAAGTCGTAACTATCTTCAATTTTCTTTAATATTAATTTAATGTATAATTTTCATGGAATCTTCTGAAAATGTCTAGAAACTATTTATGGATCCACTTTTAGCTTTTCAGTTACGTAGATCAGTTTTCGACTTAACTAAAAAGCTAAAGATAAAATAGTTTAAAAAAAAAAAAAAAAGAAAAAGAAAAAGAAAGAATTTTAAAAGTAATGCGTTTATAGAGGTGGTCTAAAAAGTAGAAAAAAAAAAAAAAAAAAATGTGGAAAATTGTGGTCAGTTTGAAGGGGAAAAAAAGGCAAAGGGAAAGTTTACTCCTAAACAAAAAGAAACCGTTGAAAATTATAAATTATATAATTATAAATAATTAATAATTATAAATGTAAAAAACATATACAACATTTGTTTAGGTTCAAAATAATGAAGCCGACCATTCATCAGGCGAAAAATTTAGACACATGTCCAACATGAAAGTCGCAACTAATGCAATCACTTATACCTGGTAAAGGGTTGTTATTTATTATTTCAATTCGTAACATTTGTTGTGTGTTAGTACTTTTTTCTTTTCCACATTATAAAAACCACATAAATTTTAACCAGGGAAGACGAGGGTGTCGGTGCAACCTTAAATAAACGCATTATATGTTTCTGTATTATGAGTAAAAGTTAAGTTACAATATTTGTATCAAATTTCTAAGTTTATAAGAAAAAAAAAAAATCTTTTAATTTGGTTTTCCGATACATACTTATTTTCATCTTAAGCGCTGGGCTGAAAAAGCGAAAAAAAAAAAAAAAAAAAAAAATGAAATTCACTTGTAAACCGAGTCAGAAAAACCCAAATTAAAAGTGAAGCTTAACTCTAACCAAAGGCATTGTCATCACGATTTGCAATTATAAATAAATAAATAATCAACACGATTTAAACAACACTTTGTCAAATAACAAAGAAAAAGAACAGCCTTTAAAATGTATAAACTTTAAATTCAATTATTAAAACTGAATAATATTCTCAATTTCTTTTTATCCCTGTGTCATAAGACTTTACACAATATTTACTCGTTCCCTCTTTCCTCACATTTTCAGACCTCCAATGCAGAGATTTCCTCGAAACTCGTTTACTATCTTGATAATGGATGTGTAAAGCATTTGAGACCTAATTCTTCACAGTTTAATTAGAAACATGCATCATTCTTACAGTCTGTTGCTGAGCACAGTCTTTTTTCTCTTTTTAAGATGAAACAATGTCGAAAAAAGAAATGATAATGTTGAGTTATCTATCAAGGAAAAAAAAAAAGTGGTCGAGTATTGGATGTCTCTCTTAAATTTTCTTAGTTTTTCGGATCTCTACATATTTTTTTATTGATATTGTGAAATCTAGTTATAGAATCATTCATTAGTGGTGGCTTTATTATTAATCATAAATAATATAGTTCAATTTAATATTTTTGTTAATGGATATACAGATGAATGTATTTAAAAACTCTTTTATATAACTCATTTCTAGGCAGTTATTCTTTCTTAATTCTTATTCGTACATGTGTATTTTATTATTATATGTATATATAGGATTAGTTCATTTAATAAGGAGATATATGCATAGGGCAAGACTACCGTCCACTGCCCCGTCTTTTGAACATTTGCTTTAGGAGTATGGAATTATTTGCCGATATCAGTATGACACCGCCAAGAATAGACATCCAGTAGTTTGCAGTATGTAATTACTTAATACACAACGTGATGGAATCCTTTTGTGCAGCTTTACAAGTTGAAGAACCCCTATAAACTGCAGAAACCATGCTTTTAATCACCTTAATAATGTATGTCTATTTCATTCTGTTAAATACGCGTGGTTTGGTGTGAGGTTTAGGCTAGGTTTACTCTAAACACCTAAGCCTGGGAAAAGCGAAGAAGATACCCTCCACTAGAGATTTCTTTAAGAGGTCCAAGACCGTATTCATGCGAGTTGAAAAAAAATCACGAAAAATTATGAAAGGCTAAGAAAATTATCACAACATTGGTTTCGAAGCCGGCCCCTCCCGTCTACCAGATTTAAAAGCAATCAGTAATAAGTATAAAATGATCGAACAAAAACATTCAATAAATATTTAAATATTTTTAAGATCCTCTACATGGACTTTATACACGATTTTAATAAAGAATGCTTTTCATTCTAAACTTCAATACGGACTGATTTCTTACATTTACATCTCAGGCATTTCTGAAACAAATCAACTAATTTATTCAATTAGTTCTAAGTTTAACCTTAAATTAATTTATCCAATTAATAAATTTATTTTCATCTTATATGAAGAACATGTAAAAATGTCCAATTATCCAATTAAATATTAGGGATTTTAAATAGGATTAAATATAATTCACAAGAAATTATACATCGAACAATTATTTTAAAAGACTCGATTTTCGTAAGACCATCCGAAATTCTTAGAAGAAAATGAGTTTTCATTTCAATCAAATAATTTTTATACATTGATTCCAAAATTTCTCTTAACAAACTTTCCTTATTTTATAATTTCATAATACAAAAAAAGTAACATTATTATTTAAAATAATAATAATAATAATAATAATAATAATTCGTATTTCAAGCTGAAATTTTGTGATTTGATTTAAAAATAGTTCTTAAGAAACCATGCTTACATAGTTTTATAATATAAGAAAAAAAAAAAAAAAAACTAATATTACACAGAAGAAAATTAGTTCGTATATTAAGCTGAATATTTGTGCTCTGATTTAAAAGCAACTCTTAGCAAACTATTCTTACGTTATAGTTTAACAATATAAGAAAGAAAACCAAAATTACATAGAAGAATTTTTTTTCCCATTTGAAGTTAAAATTTTGTGCTTTGATTTAAATATCACTCTTAGAAAAATATTCTGATATTTCTCTTTCGTAATACACGAAAGGTAACAACATTATGCATTAGAGGTCGTCAAGGATGAAATTTGTAGAAAAAAAAAGGCAAAGTTGGTCGATAACTTTTAAATATAAGGAATTTTTTTATTCATGAAAATATGCACCCATATTGTCGATACAGTTTTGTCATTTAAGCGGCAAGTTGTTCAGGCCCAGGCATACGACAGTCAATAAATTTTCGGAAGGCTTGTTTTACAGCTTTGAATTGTTTTTCTATTTAAACTTTGTCCAAATTACGAAAGAAGTGGTAGTCGGTGGGGGGTTAGATTTGGAGAGTATGGAGTGTCATAAAGATGTTCTATCTCCAATTCCTGTAGTTTGGCCACAGTCATATGTGCAGTGTGTAGTCTAACATTAACCTGCAGTTAGATAAGAGTCAATCTGTTGACCAATCTAGACTGTTTTTCTTTAAGTTTTTGCATCATTTCGTCCAGTTGATAGCAGTATATTTCTGCTATGATCGATGAGCCAGGTTTCATAAAAGTGTAATGGATCACAATTGCGCTAGACCACCAAACACTCACTATCAACTTGTTTTGCAAATATTACACTTTGGAGTGTACTTTTTTATTTATCTTTGTCCAACCATTGTGCAATTGGTGTATATTGGATCCATTTTTCCCCACAAAAGACAATTCGACTCAAAAATTCATCAGATGTGTGACAAGAAGGCAACAAAAACAAGCTTCAAAACGGTTTTGTTTCTGTTTTTCAACCACTTCATGCATTATCTAACTCTTTCACTTTACCAATATGAGTTAAATGAATTAATATTGCTTGTTTGCTAACACCAAACGTCAACAAAAATTCATAGGTACTCTGGGGTGGGCCAATATCAACGGGGATCTTTAGTTCGTCATTATTGGCCTTTCATTCTGGGAGACTGCGTGGTTCAACTGTGAACTTAAAATAACCTGTACAAAATTTGGCGAACCAATTTGATACTATCTGCTGCGTAGTAACACTAGAGCCAAATACACTATTAATGTTTTACATGGTGTGTGATGCCGTAGTTCCACGTATGAACTCATATTTCTAAATAGTGCGAATCTACAACAATTTCATCTGCAACAAAATTATTGAAAAAAAAAATAGTTTTTAATGTTTTTTTAGAACTTACAATGATTTCTTTAAAAGGGCGAAATATCTAACTTTCAAAAATAATAATAATAATAATAATAATATGGGAATTTATATTTCCCGGCTATTACCTTTACTTCCATTGTGTGACGTCACTGCTATGTAGTTATGACGATATTACTACGTCACTGTTTGTATCATCCTTTCAATGTATGCGCACGCACCGAGAAGCGCACCTGTTTTTATTCAGATGATGTTTAATCGTTGTCGAGGGAAAGACGCTCCCGCTTGGATGTAAACCAATGTATAATTATGGAGTTGACGTGGAGTGGTTCTGTAAAACACAGACGGTGTTTGCCGCTCGTAAAATGCAGCAATTTAAGTGTTTATGTAATGTCCCCTTTTTGTTTTAAATAAATGTTGTTATGTTACGATGGTCTGTAGCCGTTACCCTATATTTTGGGGGCTCGACCTATCCGGAAATACCCCTAGCATCACGAAAGCCGCTACTTTTGTTTTAAAACAGTAGCGCGAAAATGCTATTCGTTCTCAAGAAAATTCTACTAAAAGTTCTGATCGTTGACGTTTATCTATTGTTTCGTCTTGTTCTTCGTTTCATCTACTAGACGGTGTTTTATAACAGACGTAATTTAAAGTGAAAAGTGATTCAGTGTTTGATCATGCTTCATTTCAACATGATTCAAGTTTTGTTCCTGCCGATGATTTCAAATTTACCTGTGTGCTGTTTTCTTCATGCCCGACGTTCTTAAAGTGATTCATTTCCATTAGAGTTTGTTTTATATGTAGTAAGAGCATCCTACACAGATTCATCATCATCTAATTGTTCCTGCTTAATAATATGTTTTAATCATCACGGCATAAAGGACTGCCCTTAATGTCAGGTAGGAGCATGCATTTTTTTTTTTTCTCCTCTTTGTATGATAGTATATAAAGAAAAATTTTTTTTTTCATTTGTAATTAAAATTTGAAATTCATTCATTGCCGTTTTACGCCCTTTAAAATTATTTGTTTGTTCATTTTTATATAAATAAAGAATTTTTCCCCCATATTCAATTACTTTCCATGAATAAAGAAATATTCTGTTCCCCAATATTTATTTATTATTCCTAAAAATATATATGTTCTGGTTTTAATCCATTTTTTTTTCCCCAATATTTACTTAAAAAAAGAAAAAAAAAAGAGAACAATTTTTTTTTTTTTTTATTTCAGTATCCTTATTTTATTTTTATTGCATCCTAAAAATGGCCCTTAAATTAGGCGACCTTCCGCTAGTTGCAAATTCTTTGAAATATTCTAAAACAAATACCATAAAATTGTTAAACACACTATTAGGATACCCAACATTTGATCATCAATCGCGTAAACGTATGCGAAATTTTAGCGGTTTTACTGCCGATTTCGACATTGATAAACATCAAGAACAAATTTTAAAAACATTTTCTTTGTCCGATTTCATATCAGTCGCTAATTCGCTACACTTAGAACCAGTCGGTAGTAAGGAAAATTTATGTAAAGATATTTTTAATGCACTTACTAATTTATCTGAATTTCAGAAAACATTAGATACTAGTTTTTTGTCAGAAGAAGACGATCTCAGTGTAAATAATCATTCTGTTCAAACCCCCTCTTCGAATGTTCCCACTATTACTTCTGTTTTTGAATCTCAAACCCAAACAGAAAGCGTAACTTTCCCTTCGAGTGTTCAAAATATTTCTCCGAATGAAGCTGCAGACGCAATGTCTGATTTGAGTAATCATTTCTGGTTCCTCCTTCGAGATTTAGCTAGTACATGTAGAACTTTTTCTGGAAATGATTCATATTCTATTCGTAATTTCTTTAATGACATTGAGGAACAATTCTGTTTATTTCCTAGTCTTACCGATCAACAAAAACTTATCTTTGCTAAACGTTTAATTAATGGTTCTGCTAAAACATTTTTATTTTCGCAACGAAATCTTAATACTTATGAGTCATTTAAAGCCGCGTTAATTTCTGAATTTTTGGATACCATACCATCCATTGAAATACATAAACAATTAGAAAACAGAAAAATGCGTTCTAATGAAACTGCTACGCAATATTTTTTAGCGATGCGCGAAATTGCTAACCGTGGTAATGCTATTATTGACGATTCTTCAGTAATTCAATACACCATTCAAGGTATACAGGGTAACCCCTCTGACAAAATTCTTCTCTGTGGAGCAAAATCTTTTTCAGAATTTAAAGAAAAATTGCGTGTTTATGAAACTGCTCTTAATACAATAAACTTAAATCAACGAAATTCAGTTAATTATAAGCAAACATATGACAGTCGAAAACGCAGTACTGGTCACACACAACCAGCTTTCACTCGCGAATCCAAATTTAATATTGGTCCGGCATCTCAAAATAAATTACGTTGTTTCAATTGTAACGATATCGGTCACTTATCTAAATTTTGTCCTAACCGTTCTCGTGGCCCTAGGTGCCTTGCATGTGGTCTTTTTGGACACAAGTCTACCGATTGCCGCCGAACCGCTGCAAATGACGGACCTCCTTCTAGAGATAGAGTTAACACTGTACATGAATCGCATGCTTCTCACATGTGTAAACAAGTTAAAATTAGTGGTAATGAATTAACTGGTTTGGTTGATACTGGTAGTCAGTTAACCCTTTTGAAACATTCTGCATGGATAAAAATAGGTTCCCCACCGTTGTCAAAAATTAATAAATCCTTAACTGGTTTTGGCTTTGCGCGTATACATGTTATCGGTACTTTTAATTCTTTTATTACTATAGACGATCAAGAGTTTTCCGCAACTATTTCAGTTGTACCCGACGTGTCCACATTTTATGATCTTATAATTGGATGTGACGTCATCCAACAAGCGAACATTAGCATTTCACCCACCGGTGTTACTTTTTCTAGTTTTTCACAACAAAATGAGTGTACCGCAGATCCAAATTTTATCATGACGATCACTGACGATAATCCCAAATTTGATATTGGTCCTACTGTTTCACGATATATTCGTAACGACATTAACAAACTGTTGTCGGCCTATAAACCTAATAAAATCAAAACTGCGAACATTGAGCTTAACATCACTTTAACTGACGATACATCTATTTTTCACTCACCCCGACGTCTACCCTTTACCGAACGAGACATTGTAGACGCACAAGTCTCTGAATGGCTTAAAGATGGTATTATCGAACCAGTGTCCTCCCCATATGCCAGCCAAGTTGTAGTTGTTCGAAAAAAAGATGGTAAACACAGAGTTTGCATCGATTACAGGAAGCTCAATCGTAAGTTAGTTAAAGATCACTACCCCCTCCCCCTAATTGATGATATTTTGGATAGACTTCAACATGCCAAAATTTTTAGTACGATAGACCTACGTAATGGATTTTTTCATGTACCCGTAAACAAACAGAGCCGCCCTTTCACTAGTTTTGTAACCCATAACGGTCAATTCCAATTTCGCTACATGCCTTTCGGACTTAGTTCCTGCCCTTCAGTGTTCATGAGATATATAAATGCCGTTTTTAGAGACTTGATTGCTGCCGGCATAGTACTCCCTTATATGGATGATCTTGTAATTCCCGCGAGTAACGAACATGAGGCCGTAGAACGCCTAAAAACTGTTCTTCAAACAGCAAGCGAGTACGGACTCGACATAAATTTTAACAAATGCCAATTTTTACATACCAAAATAGATTTCCTCGGTCACATAATAGAAAATGGTAAACTTTTGCCATCCCCTTCCAAAACTAAAGCTGTTTTAAATTACCCAGATCTGAAAAATGTTAAAGACGTACGTAGATTCCTTGGTCTTACAGGATATTTTAGGAAATTTATCCCTCATTTTTCTACCATTGCAAAACCCTTAAGTGATCTTCTGCGTAAGGACACCCCTTTTCAATTTCAAAATGAACAAAGAGCCGCATTTCAAAAATTAAAATATTTACTTTCCCAAGAACCAGTTCTCAATATTTTTAATCAAAATTCCCCTATTGAGGTACATACAGACGCGTCTATAGATGGCTTGGGGGCAGTCCTGTTGCAGAAAAACATGCATGATAATAAATTCCATCCAGTCCTCTATTTTTCGAAGAAAACAAGTGATAACGAAAGAAAATATACTAGTTTTGAACTTGAAGTTCTGGCTGTGGTAGAAGCCCTTAAAAAGTTTAGAATCTATCTGCTCGGAACAAATTTCAAAATTATCACAGACTGCGATGCGTTCGTCAAGGCACTTAATAAAAAAGAAATAAACTCCCGCATTGCACGATGGGCTCTGTATCTTCAAGAATTTCAATACACAATTGAGCATCGAACAGGTTCTCGTATGGCGCATGTGGACGCTCTAAGTCGAGCTCCACAATGTTTTATCATCCAAGATAGCCTTCATATCAAACTTTTGAAATCTCAACAATCTGATGAAGAAGTTCAAGCATTAAAAACGCTTTTGCAGTCCACACCCCATGATAATTACATTATAAAAAATAATCTTCTATATAAAACAGTGAACGGTGTTGATTTACTCGTCGTCCCTAACGACTTGCAGAATAGCATAATTAAAGAAGCGCACGAGCGTGGACATTTTGCAGCACTCCGTACCCAAGAGCTAATAAACAAAGATTTTTATATTCCTCACCTCAAAGACAAAATCGAAAGTTGCATTAAAAATTGCATAAAGTGTATACTCTATAATAGAAAACGAGGTAAACAAGATGGTTTCCTCCACCCAATTGATAAAGACGATGCACCCCTGCACACATACCATGTTGATCACCTTGGTCCCCTAGCTACTACATCAAAAAAATACAAGCATATATTGGTCGTTGTTGATGCGTTCTCCAAGTTTACCTGGCTGTATCCCACAAAATCTACAGACGCCGCAGAAGTTATTAGCCGACTAGAAAGCCAACGATCCATCTTCGGTAACCCCGCCAGAATCATTACAGATCGAGGTCCAGCATTCACTTCCACTGCATTTCAAGACTATTGCCACGACCAAAATATTACTCACATACCAATTACAGCAGGTTTACCAAGATCGAATGGTCAAGTTGAAAATAAAAATTCTACTATCATCGCTGTACTATCCAAACTATCATCCGACAACCCTGAAAAGTGGTTTTCCCATGTGCCTGCTCTCCAACAAATCCTCAACTCGACATTTCAAAGAAGCATAAAGACGACACCATTTGAATTACTATTCGGTACCAGGATGAAAAATAAAGATGACATCAAGATCCTGGAGCTTCTCAACGACGAATCTACAAACACATTCCAGAGGCAACGTGAGGAGCAGCGTATCGACGCCAAAAAACAGATTCGAATAGTGCAAGAAGAAAATCGCAGGCAGTATAACCTTCGAAGACGACCAGCTGCTTTAAAACTTAATTGACATATTTCTTCAAGACTTTTTATTTTTTTTTAAGAACTCTTCCTTGGACATTTTCGTGTGCACAGTTAAACTTTTTTTTTAATTATATGTTGAACTTGAACTCACCAAAATAAGAGAAACTCTATTTTTAATGAACAATTTTTTTTTTCTCCCATGAACATTCTTCAATACCTGATTTTTTTTTTGGTGAAAATTATCTACCTATTTTTTTTCTACTTGTCTGTATGTATATTAACATCTTATCTTATTTTATTTTAGTATTTTGACCATATGATTCAGGTTTTGAGTGTAATATTTACAATACTTTCCATTTGGTAATGTATACAATTTTTTTTTTATTTAGTTAATGCAGCTATATTATTACTGTATTTATAACTCTATTATGTAGTATTGTATATTGTTTATTTTTTTTTATTTCTTTTGTTTTTGTATAATTTAATTTTTTTTCTTGTTGTTTAATAACCTTCAGGCGAGGCCGCCTGCTTGGTCATGATGGCCGATATGGGAATTTATATTTCCCGGCTATTACCTTTACTTCCATTGTGTGACGTCACTGCTATGTAGTTATGACGATATTACTACGTCACTGTTTGTATCATCCTTTCAATGTATGCGCACGCACCGAGAAGCGCACCTGTTTTTATTCAGATGATGTTTAATCGTTGTCGAGGGAAAGACGCTCCCGCTTGGATGTAAACCAATGTATAATTATGGAGTTGACGTGGAGTGGTTCTGTAAAACACAGACGGTGTTTGCCGCTCGTAAAATGCAGCAATTTAAGTGTTTATGTAATGTCCCCTTTTTGTTTTAAATAAATGTTGTTATGTTACGATGGTCTGTAGCCGTTACCCTATATTTATAATAATAATAATGATAATAATGATAATAATAATAAATAAAACAGAACGGTAAAATATTAAGCCAAAATCAAATAATAAGCTTTTAATGGAAGCAATATTATTAACTATGAGTTTCATTTTTGACAACTTGATGTTTTTTTTTTTTTTTTTTTTTTAATTTATATTTGAAGCTAAAATTTTGTGCTTTGACTCAAAAACAACTTTCAAAAAATCATCCTCATATTTTAGTTTCATAATATAAGAAAAATAACAAAATCATTTGTGAACGTTCCCTCTCCAAATAATCTGCAGACCTCACCATTGAGCTGATTCTCTGAATCCACACGCTGTTCGGATAATGGATTGGAGAAGGATAGAGATTCAAATCCTTAACGTTTTAATTAGCACCATGCATCATCCTCCTTAGCTTGGTGCCACAACCCTTTTTATTAGAAAAGAAAAAGAAAAAAAGAGAGAAAAAAAAAAATCTTTGTACGCCCAAATCGTAAATGCGCAGATAAAAAGGGAGAAAAAAAAGTAATTTAAAAAAAAATCCTTTACGACAGAGATTGAAAAGAGAGTATTTGGAGGACTAAAACCCTCATGTAAGGCGGAAGATGTAACCAAGGATAATTAATCTGATTGAAATAGCGTGAAAAGAGACATATTAAAGAAAGAAACAATGACTATCATGTTAGTCATGTTAGACTATCATGCTTTAAGGGTATTATATGATAATACATGTTAGGATGAAATGAGAATGATGTATGGTCATGCAAGGGACTGGTTATTTGTTGAAAACGTATATTTAAAAACTATTAGCACATACATTATATATGTAATAAAAAACATGCCTAATAGCAGAAAAAATTTAAAAATATCTAGAAAAGGAGAAAGTTAAATCTTAATGTCCACTGTTATACGAATAACGAGGAAATAAAAATTATGTTATTAGTTTTGTATACATTTTACAGAAGAAAAGAAAAATAGAAAATGTTATACAAAAGGGCAACTAGTATATTGTGGCCACCACAGAGCTTCGACATTTTCCCATACAAATTTACGCAGTATAAATTACTTATTAAAATTGATATTTGTTAAAAAATTATTTTCCATGATGAATAAAAGCAATTGTCATCTCACAAAAGAATAATTCTAAATGACAAAAGAAAACCAAATTTATTCCTTATAGAAACATCTAAAAAAATCTATTTTTTCCCCTTGAGAGTTTTTCTTTTCGTTAAAAAAGAAGGGGGGAAAAAAAACAGTAAATTTGTTTTTAAAGTATTACATGCGTATGATTCCACTATTAGTTTTAAAGGTATTGTCTAGTTCTTTTGAAAGATGCTCATATTGAAAATTTATTTTCGAGGGTACTTCTACCTAGAGGAGGAAAGATGCTCTTATACATACAAACTTTTTGTTGTTGTTGTTGTTGTGTTGTTCCAGTTAAATATTGCTATTATAAAAGCATATTTTTCCCCTTGAAAATTTATTATCATTATGCACATTTATATGAAATTTTGTCCTTCAATATCAAGTGAAAAATTATGAAAACTATGGGATGGCTGCGACACCTGTTGAGCGATTGCTTTCGAAATATAATCAGCACCAATATTAGTCAAGATACAAATATGAAGTTTGGTTAAATTTTGTCCATTGGTTCGTGAAATACAGCGTCTTCTTCTTCTTCTTCTTCTTCTTTTTTTTTTTTTTTTTTTTAATTTATTTATTTATTTAAACACACAGACACACAATCATATATTTTTTAAAAATGGTCATATTCAGATTATCTCAAAACGTGTAAATTCATCGAAAAATATAGATCGGAAGTTTTTACGAAACCAATAAACTTTTACGTCTATAGACGAGAGTAAATATATTAAATATATATATATATATATATATATATATATAAACTTATATATATACATATATAAGTTTACATCTTTCATGTAAGGTGGATAATATGGCCAAGGCTAATTTACCTGATTAAAATAGCTCAAAAACAGACAAGTAAATAAAAGAAACAATGACTATTATGTTTTAAGAGAATTTTATGACAAAACATATTACGTTGAAATGTGGATGGTGTATAGTTATTTGTAATATATATTTCAAAATTATTAGCAAACATATAAATATAATAAAAGTCAATGCAAAAATACATAATAATATTTAAAAATAGTAAATTTGGGAGAAATTTAAATCTACACTATTAAATCAATCACGATTAATTTAAAATTTTATTTTTAATTTTGTATCCATTTTAAATAGGAAAGAAAAATACTGGATCCCTTAAACTGTAAAGATTGGAAAGACAATATTTAGAAGTGATTGTAGATGATTAATATTATTGAAATAGCTCAGAATAATATTACAGTTAAAAAAAAAAAAAAAAGAACACGCTTTTATAGAAATGTGAGCTAAAAAAGCACAAAATATCTATCTTAGTATTAAAATGCAGGGTAAGAGAAAATCGTGTGAGTGACACACCATAATATTTACATACATTTAAATCTTTAATTAAAATAACTTAGAATTAAACAAAAACCATTTTTAAAAAATCTCCCCTTACTGGGATCGAACGTTGGACCTCTAGGTTCGTAGCGCGGAGCCTTACCTCAACGCCACATCGTTCACGTAGGTAAAGTATTTTTCTACAACATAAATTTTTCGTTTGCTCCCAGAGCAGTTACAAACAAACATACAAACATACATACATACAGTTGAAGTTAATAACAGCGTGTTAATAATTTCTGGATTTTAGATACTTGTTTTATTTACGCTCAAAATATTTTTTTCATTCTAATACTATTTCGCTATTTTAAACATAATTTCTTGTGTTTAAAAGCAATTTTATTAAGTTTTTTTTTTTTTTTTTTTTTTTTTTTAAACAAATATATAGATATTTTTTTAATCTTAAATCTTAATAAAATTATATGTTTAATTAAATTAACTCGTTAACGCCCGAATTAATTTTGCAAAATGTTATTAGCTAATTATTTCACTTCTAAATTATTATAGACAACTGACAGTAAAATATATTAACTCAAACAATTCTTCTGATAGTTTTAAATTTAAAACTTATCCTCATTTATTGACGTTTAGTGTTCTTCCGAGAAAACTTCGAGATAGAAAAACTTTGAGGTAAAAGATTAATTTCTTATTATATGTGCACAAAGATCTCGAAAGTAAAGTATTATAATATATATTATTATTCAACTTGATTTAAGGTAGCATACCTGTGCAAAAAAACAAAGATATGTGCGAAGAATAAAAAATCATAAAATGACTATCCAAATTATGAAATAATAATTAATAGTAGGCACATAAAACTTTCAGGGATCATTTACAGTGACGCTATAAACTGTCACTAAAAAGCAGAAATAATTCCAAGAAACCACGAAAAATATACGTGCCATTTTATTAGCTGTCCTCAAATGAGGACACTGGGCGCTAACGGGTTAAATATAGAAATCACCAAAGAAATTTAACTCCAAGATTTAAAAAGTGTAGAAATGTAAGAATAGGGCAATTTCATAGGCCTTTACGTTCTTGATACATGAAACATTTCGCATAATACAAACAAATACCAACGCATTATGAAACTGTCTTTGACGTTCATTCAAAAATATTTCTCAGAAACTTAACCAGGAAATGTTCGCATTTAAATACTACCACACCCGAAAGTTATACCACTATCATTAGCATGATTATCCCGCTTTCAAAAAATAAAAATAAATAAATAAAACAAAATAAAGTTTAAAAGTTTTTTTTTTTTTTTTTCCTTACAAAACACATTGCGTGATATAAAAGCATTAATATGAGAAATGAGAAAAAATAATATAACAGATTTATCGTCTGTTTTAACAGATTTAAGTACATTTCGTCTTTATTAATTACATCGCTATCGTATCGTTTCCATAAAATGTAATCGTAATTGATCCGCAATAGAGAAATATTATATATATGTTTGAAAATTTTAGTTATTGTAACTTTAAAATGCCGATGTGGTAAAATATTAAACTACTTAAAATATTTTATGACAATAATATACCTCACATGATTTTTTTTTTTTTTTTTTTTTTTTTTTAAAGGTTAAAAACATTCTTGAATTATATAATGCTTAATAAAGTGGAGTATTGTTTTGATCAACAATTTCGTAAAAAACAAAAAGAAAAGAAAAGAAAATGTGTGTGTGTGTGTGAATAGAGTGTTTTTCGTTTTAAATGTAATGTAAAATCAAAGAAATATATTTTAGAAGGATACTTAAAAGAGATTTTAGAAAAGAAAATAAAAAAGAAGAAGAAGAAAAGAAAAACATTTTTCCTGATTATATTCTTTTTCTTTTCTTTACTTTTCGTTTTCCTTTTTTCCTTCCTTCCTTTCTTTCTTTTTTTTTTTTTTTTTTTTTTTTTTTTTTTAATTAATTTATTTGCATTAACTTATGCACTGAAATCACAAACTTTATTTTAAGCAGTTAATGATACACAATCAACAGTATTTGAAATGTATACATAAATTTTAAAATATATTTAATAAATAAATATTTTAAAAATACAGTTAAGTACCATTTATAGGTGTCTCATTTATACGTCTTTTACATTTTTACGTCCTTTTAGTGATGTTTCGATTCACTCCTATTCACTTTAATGCAAAAATACTTAATTTATACGCGGCTAATATCGGTTATACGTCTTTTCCAATTTACTAAAATTCGAAAAATTTCTCGGCCTATCATTATTTTCCATTCTAAATAAGACGGATTTTTCCTAGAAAACGTCTTAAATGAAATAATACATGAATGATCGAAGAATACTGATCAAGGAATCAATTGAATTCACAGTAGAATTTTTAATACTCATAGACAAGCAGCAAATCGGACGGATATTAAAGAGTTTTAATGTTATGAAATAACTATCTGTATGGACATAAATATGGTATGCTTACTATTAAAGATACGCAATACATATAATTAATATTCAAAATGTGTTCATATAGTTCTTAAGAAATGTAATATAATGCTCAATGTATGATATATGAAATTAGAACCCAGTCATGAATTAGTATGATTTTTCTCACTTTTTCTAATAAATCTTTTTTTTTAATTAATTATTGTATTAAATATTATTCAATGTTTGAAAAGGTTTTCAATATATATATATATATATATATAAATAATAGATAACGTAATAAAATTTAATCTTAAAATTTAGCAATTAATAGAACTAAAACAATAACAGCACACTAAAATATAGAACTGAATTTAACATAGAGGAAAGAATGACACAAAAAGTTGCGATATAGATAAGGAACCGATGAGTTACCATATTAACTTAAAATACTTACGCCGACCTGAAGGATAATAAAAAAGGACCATTAAACTTGTGAAAGAGAAAAAAGATAATAAACCACATAATCAATTGGATATAAATGCTTAAAATTAGAAATATACTTATCAAGGGGCGCATACTTCATAAAGCAGAGAAAGCTGCAATGATTTCGTAAAACGATTTAAAATCTTGTTTATATATTAATGTATATATTATTATATATATAATATATATATTTACTAACTTGAGAAATTTTATAAGTTAGTATTTTCACATAAACTTTGCTTGTGGCATTAAGTTTGTAGTAATCAAAGTGTTATTATTAAAATTTCGATTATACGTCCGTTTACGTCAGTCCTTTGAAAGACGTATAAACGGTGCTTTATTTTATTTCTAAAAATGTCATCCGTAATAAAAATTTCCTAGTTTTGTGCGTAAATGGTGAAGATTTTTCTTACTTTCCGAACATACATAAGTAAGGAAAGAATTGTAATCATGTGAAAAATCTGACTTCGATATTTTGATGTTTCTGTACGTTTTGAGGTCCCCTGAGTTCGCTTTCACTATTTTTACGATGATGTATGTGTATGTATGTTTGTGTGTGAGTGAACATGATAACGTCTAAACGATTAGTTCGAATGAACTGAAAGTTAGTATATATGTTATAAGTCACCATAGCACGAAACCTATTGGTTTTAGTGAATCTAACACTTATACACACTGACAATTTTACCCCCCCCCCCCCAAAAAAAAAGGCGATTTAGGAAACTTTAAATATAAATCAGATACAATCACGATATCGAATTTTTTGATCGAGTACATACACTCTCTTTACCTGCAGTAGTTGGGTAATGAAAATAATAAAAATTATGAAATAATACACATTGCATGGAAAAAACAGAAAAAATACATAGCGCAAATGCAGCTAGAAACAAGGTGAAAAATACATAATGTTTGATACTAAAACCGAAGACTTTGTGCGTGTGCATATATGAAGGCCATATAAATTCTCAGTTTCAAATTATATAAAAACTGTGATCGAATTTCTCTTAACCAAGCAAGAAAAGCAGATTACTACCTCATTTTTATGCAATTACAACTTGCCAGCAAAATTTCGTCTATTGGCCCTATTCATTGCCACAACGTGGCAAACATAGAGTTAGCCTTGTCCTAAAAGCATTCAGAAGGCCACCTATAAATATGCCAATCCCGGCCCATCAGTCTTTTTACTGTCGAGTTCCATCATTGCTGGCAGCCATAAACGGGCCACTACTTTACCTACAAGTGGCAACCTACAACTGTTGGCAAGTGCAGGCTGCCAACAGTAGGCCAGCACTAGCCCACCAGTATGGGTTTTGCTGGGTTATAGTACTTTTACAGAGACACATTTACAGAGAAAAATTCTTTACCATTATGGCCTATGGAACCAAATTTTTAAAACTACGATAGCGTCTAAACGTCTCATTCAACTGAGCAAAAAAAAAAAAAAAACATATTATAAGTCATAGTTGCACGAACTGTATTGGTTTTGGTAAATCTAACACTTACAGTTTTTTTTACTGGGACACAACAAAGAATTCTGTATCATTATGGCCTATGGGCGCAAATTTTTTAAAGTGCGATAGCGTCTAATCGCCTTATTCACCTGAGCTGTAAATTTATACACATATTAAAAGCAACGTCACACAAAGTGTATAAATTTTGGTGACTGCAACTTTTTTTTTTTTTTTTTTTTTTTTTTTCAGGGACAACAAAAAATAATTCTGTGTCATTATGGTTTGTAGTCCCAAATGTTTTAGAGTGCGATAGCGTCTAAACGCCTTATTGAATTGAGCTGAAAATCTATACACATGCTATTGGTCATCATCACACGAACTGCATAGATTTTGGTGAAGTTTTTAGTCTTTGTAGATTTTTACAGGGACACAACGAAAATTTTTTTTATCATTATGATTTATGTGCTCAAATTATTTGAAGTGCAATAGCGTAAAGTTAAACAATGGAGAAAAATGCACAAGCCCCTATTATATTTTTTACTTTTGTTTATTTAATGACTTTCCCTATTTTATTTATACAACCGCTAATTACTTAATGCTCAGAAAGTCGAGTGGAGTCACTCCAGTCACTCTTTTTTTTTTTTTTTTTTTTTTTTTTTTTTGTTATCTTTAATCATGTAACTTTAAAGTAAGGTTAAATTTTTAAATTTATTAAATTATATACTTTTAATCGTTAGTGAACATCTGTTTATATATATATATATATGTGTGTGTGTGTGTGTGTGTGCACAACGGTCATGCAATGCCAAATTAACCGAAAGATTTAAATTTTCAGCCTGACCGCTTCAGATTTCAACGAAACTTTCAGATATCATTCTTTCAGGAATAAATGAGAATATACTTTTGAAAATTTACCTGACCCCTCATTTTAAAGAGAATCTTATAAGGTTAAATTTGATTTACAACTTGATTATAATAAGAAAAAATATTTTTTTCTAAAATTTTAATTTTTTAATTTTTTAAAGGGGGTTAAAAAAAAAATGTTTTTTGTAGTATTAATATCTGCATAGCCTGAACTTTTTAGAGTGAGATCACAACGGGAAAAAGAATTATGACAAAAATTTAAAGTCATTGCACATGTAAAAATGTATCATAATTACCATATATTGTGTTAATTCATAAAGAAGTTTAATTCATAAAGAAGAAATGCATAAAAATAAATATTTGACGTTTAAAACGTTGTATGAAAAAATTATTTGCCTTCCAACGTACATTTGCTTCCTTATTTTACTCCTTTTATATATTGTGAATATTTAAAATAGTGGTTTTTTTTCTTTTTCTTTCTTTCTTTCTTTTTTTTTTTTTTTAAGTAAATGCATTACACAAGAAAGTTTGTTGTATTATACACCGAAGTTTTTTTTTTTTTTTTTTTTTATAATTAGGCTAGTTATTTTTAATGTAATATTAACTAGCTGGAACCCGTCGAATTCGACGATCATTTTATTGACCGTAATGTTTCAAAAAACGTCACATTATTATTTAAATGTATTTCAAGTTAAAACATCTAATATAAATTACGACATTTCACTTTAAAAAAAAAAAAGAAAGTCAGAAAAATGCTTATAAATAGAAATACTATATATGACATCACTTTCTACAAAGTACAGTCAATGTGACGTCAAACTGACTCCAAATAAACAGTTCCTATCTTTCATTTTCTATTTCGTTTAATACTCAGACTACATGTTAGCTGACCCGTCCGGCGTTTTCCGGGCCCATGGTAATAAACTTAAATGAACCTTAAATTTGTATGGTTTTACATCTTTAACTCGATTTTGTTTGAATTTCTATTTTTAAAACATCGTGAAAAAATAATCAGCTGTAACGAAAAAATTACCACGAAACTCTGCCTTGTGATCCTGGTGCCTTCGGCAGCGCATACGCCGGCCGCTAATAACATAAAAATATTCCCAAAAATTAACCTGGAACCGAACGAACCCGCCCGGTGTTGCCCGGGCCCATGATACCTGAAATAAACCTTAAATTTGTATGATTTTATACCTTTAACTCGATTTAGTTTGAATTTCTGTTTTTAAATGAAAGCATCACAAAAAAAATAATCAGCTGTAACCAAAAAAAAAAAAAAAAAAGAAAAAAAAAATACCTCGAACCGAGCGAAACTCTGCCTTGTGACCCCGGTGCCTGTGGCAGCGCATACGCCGGCCGCTAATAACATAAAAATATTTCCAAAAATTAACCTGGAACCGAACGAACCCGCCAGGTTCCCGGGCCCATGATACCTTAAATGGACCTTAAATTTGTATGATTTTATACCTTTAACTCGATTTAGTTTGAATTTCTGTTTTTAAATGAAAGCATCACGAAAAAAAAAAAAAAAATCAGCTGTAACAAAAACAAAAAAAAAATTACCTCGAACTGAACGAAACTCTGCTTTGTGACCCCAGTGCCTGCGGCAGCGCATACGTGGGCTGCTAATAACATAAAAAAATTCCAAAAAATTAACCTGGAACCAAACGAACCCGCCCGGCAATGCCCGAGCCCATGATAATAACCTTAAATGAACTTTAAATTTGTATGGTTTTATATCTTTAACTCGATTTTGTTTGAATTTCTATTTTTAAATGAAAGCATCACAAAAAAAAAAAAATTCTGTAACAAAAAAAAAAAAAAAAAAAAAAAAAAAAAAATCAAACAGAACGGAACTCGGGCTCGTGACCCGGTGCCTGTGGCAGCGTATATACAAGCCGCTAGTAACATGAAAAAATTCTCAAAAATGAACCTTGAACCGAGCGAACCTCTGACTCGTGTTACCTCTACCTGTGGCTACTGCACTGTATAGCAGGTATGCATGCGTTTCAAAATCCACTTTCCTCCACCAGGGTGTGCAGTATGTTGTATTCGAACATCACCAATCGCCTTGAATTTCCAAGACGTTTTAAATAAGGTGTCACTGGTGGTGTCAACTGCAAAATCCTTTAATTGCACTTTTCACCGTCAGGGGGCACAGCGTGTTCTATACGAACATCACCAACGGTCAGGAAATACCAAGACCTTTAAAATAAGATATAACATGATAGGGTCTACTACAAAATCACCTAGTTCCATTTCTCACCACCAGGGCGCGCAATATATTGTATACAAACATCCCCAATCAACATGAAGTTTCAAGACCTCTATCACAAATCGCTTTGGATTTCCAAGACCTTTTAAATAAGGTGTCACATGGTGGTGTCAACTGCAAAATCCTTTAGTTGCACTTTCAACCGCCAGGGGCGCAGTGTGTTCTGTACGAACATCACTAACGGTCAGGAAATACCAAGATCTTTAAAATAAGATGTAACATGATAGGGTCTACTACAAAATCACCTAGTTCCATTTCTCACCACCAGGGCGCGCAATATATTGTATACAAACATCCCCAATCAACATGAAGTTTCAAGACCTCTATCACCAATCGCTTTGGATTTCCAAGACCTTTTAAATAAGGTGTCACATGGTGCTGTCAACTGCAAAATCCTTTAGTTGCACTTTCAACCGCCAGGGGGCGCAGTGTGTTCTGTACGAACATCACTAACGGTCAGGAAATACCAAGACCTTTAAAATAAGATGTAACATGATAAGGTCTACAGCAAAATCACCTAGTTCCATTTTTCACCACCAGGGGTCGCACTATATTGTATACAAACATCCCCAATCGACATGAAATTTCAAGACCGTTAAAATGAGGTGCTACATGTGTGGGTCTAGAACGGATTTTCCTCTCAAACTAATTTCCCCCCTTTCCCCCCCCCTCCAAATTTACTTTCTCCCTTTTTCCCCCTTAAAAATCGAAAATTCCAAATTCGCAGAAAGTGATTTTTTAGTATTCGAATCTAGTCCCCAATCCCCATATGTACAATTTTTTCACCATGAAGTAATTTGGAGCTTAGTTAAGCTCGTAAATGTGTTTTTAACCCGTGGGGGGAAACCGTTCAACTTTTTATTATTATTTTTCTCTTTTCATAGCTCATCTACAGACCAAGACCTTTTTTTAGACACCTCAACCAAATTTTTAAAGCAAGTAGTTCTCTCAATATAGTGGAGACAGACAAAAACATGTTTCAAATTAATATATACACTAAGCGACAAAAAAAAAGCCGCACTTGGATATTTTCCTTTTCACCTTGTACAACCGCCAATTTTGTCGTTTAAAAAGCAAATTTTTGAACAGATTTTATTATGTTTTCCTCCACATACACTTTAGCAATGAGTCCAGTGTTAAAAATAAAATGCAATTGTAAGAAAAACTGAAATTTTAGAAATTATTTCAAAAATGGTAAGAATAAGGCAGTTAACGATGCCGCAAAAAGTATTAATTTTTGAATGAAAATCAAAAAATATTTTAATACGTGAGATGACAAAATAATTTAATGTTAACGAAATATTGGTAAAACGGTTTTTAGCAAAATATAAAATTTTTTGGCCATTTAAACTGGGAATTTGGCTTTAGGAGGTCATGTTGCTCATCCAAGCAAGATAACTGCAAGTTAAAAAGCGAATGTTTAAAAAATCAATTTGTATCATGTTCAGAACTTAAAAAAGATTTTAAAAAAGTGTATATTAAATTGCTTTCCTCAAAAACAATGTAGGAACAATTAAACAAAGCGGGTTAAAAAACAGAAGATCTGCGAAAAAAGCCATCATTAAGGAAAAGAATTAGAAAAAAACAATACTTTAATTGACCAAAAATTTAAAAACATTATCAGTTAATTATTAGGCTTAACTGGTTTTCTCTGATGAATCAAGTTTTCTTTATTTCGAGCAGTTGAAAAAAGGTAGAATAAGGACGAAAATGTGACCGACTTAATGAAAATCGTACTCTTAAAACAGTGACATTTTCTCCGTACATTATGGTACGGAGGTGCACATTTTTTCAAGGAATCGGGCAAATTTTCATGCTCAAGGGATCGATTAACTCAAAATAAAACACGGTGATTATAAAAGTGGTGCCTGACCCACTATTTTGGAGGTATTTCAGACTTTTCTTCAAACAGCATTTCATGATGTAATGCACCTTGCTGTACCGTGTCTCTGGTACGTCAATTTGAATCAAATTGTTAAAATTACCTATCCATTACCATGAGCACCTATAATTCTGTAAGTAGTAATATGATTTGTACTCTAAGTTAAATCCCACGAAGAATATAGTAGAATTTCTTCTTTATTAGACTTGGAAACAGTCCTAATCTCAATTCGCTCGAAAATGTTTATAGTCATAAAATGTCGCGGGAAGAGAAAGGGGAATTCGAAATTTGCAGCCTATAGCTCTGCAAGAACTATAAAAGTTATTTACAATATTTAGCACAGTGAAATTTTTGAAATTTATATAAAAAAAAAAAAAGGTTTAATGCTATGCTCCTGAGCATTACAGAAGTAATTCCATATAAACGTAGAATTAATCCAATACAGAATACATATTTTTAATAAAAAATTGCTTAGATCTAACAAATAAATAGTTTTATTTCATATATTAAAATATAACTTGTTTATTTCATATAAGAAATCATAATAGAATACAAAGTGTATGGTAATTGCATTATGTTCAAAAGGAAAGTATGATGCAGATTTTTAAAAAGTACATCGTACAGTGCAATAAAGCAAATTATTAAATCGGAAATGTTAATAGGTATCATTTCATCCCTTTGGTATTATGCAAACAAGACAGTTTTATTTGTTTCAACCATTAATTTTAAAGTTATTACAAATAAAAGGTATA
Source organism: Salticus scenicus (assembly GCA_963930645.1). NCBI lineage: Eukaryota > Metazoa > Arthropoda > Arachnida > Araneae > Salticidae > Salticus > Salticus scenicus. The sequence continues at coordinate 193,313,479 of OZ005655.1, read as the reverse complement.
AGTCATTTTTTCTGCAGTGCGGCTTTTTTTTTTTTTTTTTTTTTTTTTGTCGCTTAGTGTAGATTATACGCTAGGTTTAATATAAATAAAATTTGTAATATTTATGTAATAAATTCTCTGAGAGATGTGTCCAATAATATAACTGTATTTAGCGAAATAGAATTTTCATTCAATTTTTTATATAATATAAATTAAATATATACTTTTTTTTTTTTTTTTTGAGGGGGGGGGGGGGGTCAAGTTCACTCTACCTGCGAAGGACTCTAACAGGGAAGTGCAATCTTGTCCTTATGAAAAACGTGATTTTTAACTGGTTTTAGCTGCTATATAAATTTTATATTTTAGTCTTATTTCATGAATTAAACCAGAAAACCTAGGAATTTGTTAATGAAAATAATAATAATTAATAATAAGAGTATGAAATCATATAAATTACCTGAACACAATCACTCCTGGATTATAAAACTGATGGTAAACATCTTCTTAAGTACTTTGCAAACTTTATTATTTACAAAGTTAAAATTATAACACAAACTCTTTAGATTGTTGTATTAAAGAACATTTCAGTTAATAAATTACTATATTTACAGACAAATTAATTATAGTTAAAATGATTTATAATAAATAAATAATCAATGCAACTGCTAAGCATATATGTTCTGTCACAAAATTTATTCATGATTTACTTGCCTTTTTTACTTTCTGGTATGTACATAAGAAGAAAGTACAAGATTTATAATAAGTGCAAGATTTCGTGAAATTTGTCGACTTCTATTTTTCAACAGATTTACACGCTTTGAGATCTCCTGCTCAGGATTTGACCATTTTATAAAATATATGTCTATGTCTGTGTGTGCGTTTAGCAAAAACAAACAAACAAAATAATAATTATAATAAAATTCTTAGATATTGCCTGTAATACAAAAAACTAGCTTTCTTTTGACATTTAGTATCATATTTTTTGAGATAAAAATTGTCCGCACTCACAATAAAAAATAATTTTAATAAATAATAATTTTAATAAATAATGTGCACCACGAGAATTTCCATAGGAAAATGCAGAAGAAAATCGTGTGATGGCCACAACATTATAATTTTTTCAATTCGTCTGATTTATGTTCTTGCAGAGTTGCTTCGCACATTCTCTCCAAATCAAATTTTGTTCAGTAATTTTTATGTATTAAAAAAAAGAAAGAAAGAAAGAAAAGAAAAGAAAAAAGATTCATGTATTTTCATTTATTTATCTAAATTATTAATTTATTATCAAACATAATTACGTTGCACATGAAAGTTGTTTTACTTTCAACTAAACATTAGTATAATTAATGCTGAATGTGTAAACGTGAAAAATTCGGTCCTTCAATATTAAACACAAAAGTTATTTTTATTTGTTTAAAAGTCTCAAATTTTATTATCATTTTGCCAAGTTTCATGTGATAAATATATATATATATATATATATATATATATATATCAAAGCAAAGGTAGAAAGTTAAAGCCATCTTTTTGAAATATGAAATATTTACTAACCTTCCCATGAAACTAAAACCAATATGATTAATTTCATGTATGAGGGGCTAGACATCAGAGAGTTTTCTTGTCTAATTTAAATACTAAATATAAATTTATTGTAATGAATTTTGGTGTGCCGATATATATGTATGTATTGCTTGTAAATAATGCAAAACTTTTTAATTTTTAATTTAAGAAAAATAATTTACACTTAATAAGGTAAAAATTTAGCTTGACAGACATGACAAAAAACAGACACATTTGAAGTTCAGAAATTTTAATTTACGCAAATAACACTTTAATCTGATATGTGGTGCAAAAAAGTTCTAAAATTTAAATAAATAAATTGATAAAAATATACTTAATAGCATGACAGACAAGACAAGTGTAAAAATTTAGAAATATCTTTTGCTAACTTATTTTTAAATTTAAATATTCCTTTTTAATTAATAATGTGAAAATTTTGTATGAATAATGTGTTATATTATTTAATTTTTCTATCAAGAAAATTTTTAAATAATTGAGTTATTTGAAGCTTAAATATATGCTCTTTTTGTCCACTTTTACGCGAATTAATTCTTCCTTAAAAATTCAATGATTTATATGACTTAATATGAATTAAAACATATTAATCAATTCGTTATCGATTTCATTTTTAAATTTATGTATATTGCTATTGAATTTAAAGAACAAAAAATGAGCGATATTAAATTAAATGCTGCACAAGAACTTTTTTCTGTATAAAAATGAAATAAGTGCTAATAGATTATTTTCAGAAAACATGGCATAATGCCATTTGTAAGACAAAGACGTGAGATATAAAAGTATATAGCTTTTAAAAGGTGATTGCATTGAAATATGATAGGTATATTCACAGAGGTGTATCTTTGATATGAAATCCTTTTTCGTCACTGAGGACAATGTTTTAATAACAACTTTATGTCCAAACCATTCCTTTTTTTCACTTTCACTAAAGGATAAATATTAATGTGAATCCCAAATCAAACATATCATTTTCAAAGTTTCCATAATGAAACTGAATGATTAATATTTTTTATAATAAAATTTACTACTTTCATATGCATATTGAATTTATAAGGTAGGAAAAAAAAAAAAAAAAAAAGAACATAATATTATGCTGCGCAAGAATTCTTCTTTTATTTTATTCTTTCTTTTGCAAGTGTCGCAGAAATTCTCACCATCTCTTAAGCACCATTTGTTAAACTACTCACACCATGATCCTCCAAAAACACTCGACAAATTCCCTATGAAGCTGAAATAGGTAAGTGGTCGATAGCTGAAGACACCACTCCCTGAAAACATGGCATAAATGCCATCTACATCGACAAGGACGTGAGATATAGAAGCATATAATTTTAAAAATATAACAGCGCAAAAAAATGATTAGAATATACCAAGAGGTATATCTTAGATATTAAATTCATTCTTGTTATCGTGAAGCAGATTTTTGTACATCAACATAACCTTATGGCCTACCACGCAGAACTATCCATAATGTGGAGGTGATAAAGAATTCAAACGCCACTTAACGTCTTAAAGACGAACTCTTATGGACTTGCACCCCACTGAGCATTAACTTTAAACGACGGGGTTTTCTTCGTTTTCAATTGTCGATCAAAAGTATGATTTTTGACACAATCTTGATGAAGAGGGTATGTCGAGAGGCAGAACGGGTCGAATGTGTTTGACTTTAACACCTGCTAAATCAAGAGGGTGTAGGTAGAGAAAGACGTGTTATCGTCTTAATTAGGTGTGCTTGACAAATCAAGTATGTATATGCATTTAAGGAAAAATTTGCGTCAAATTTTAAATTGTAATAAACGCGTTAATTTCGGTTAACTTCCCAAACAATCATAAAAAACTAGTTGATCTGCCCGGTGCTGCTCGGGTTAAAGAAGTATTTATAAAAAAAATTAATAAAAGAAAATATAAAGGTAAAGAAAATATGAGATGGAATTAAAATTACATTAAAGTAAAGTAAAATTCTTCCAGCTTTGTGATATGAACTGTGAACGTTTGAATAAATGGATATTATTATTATTATTATTATCATTATTATTATTATTATTATTTGACATAAAAAGAGATATATTTACTTAGATGTAAATAAAAAAATATTGTTTTAATATGAAATGTAATAGTTTATTATTATTATTATTGTTGTTGTTGTTGTTGTTGTTGTTGTACGTTAAACGTACTATTAGCATGATTGATACTTTAAGCATTTTGATTTTATCAATTTATACTTAGCAATATTTAAATTATTTAAGGAATAACTATACCAAAATTCGTTCTCAAAAAATGTACAATCGAAGAAAAATTATTATCCCTTAACCTGCTTTTCTATTTAACATCATTGGCTATTAATTTATTATCATTGACTAGTCTTCACTGAGTGTTAATTGACCTCATTGTCTATTAATTTATCTCTCTGTGTCTGTCTGTCTCATATAGTTACAAATTATCCTACCTCTCTCATATACCTGTCACAGCAAATTACACATTTTGTTTTAACTATTTATATAAAGCTGAAAGTTTGTCGTTGTATCTATCCGGATTTTTAGTTCGCTATACAAAGTTACTTTATTCAATCGATCGCTACGAAAATAAGTACACTTATTAATCTGGACAAAATCTAACTAACGCCATAATTTTTTAGTTCAATCGGATATGTTTTTTTTAAAAAGATCTTAAATAAAAATCCCATTTTAATTTTAATATTTAATTTGAACTTTTTAATATTATCAAAAAGTAAAAAGAAACAAATTTATGCCAAAACCAAATAAATAAATTACACGTTCACTTTTTGTCCAGATATAAAAGAAAATATATTTATTTAGACGTAAAAAAAAAAAAAAAAAAAAAAAAAAAAAAAAAACAGGGAGAGAGAGGGGGGGGGGGGGGGGAGAGAGAGAAAGAGAGAAAAAAATGGTGGTTTGCATTTTTATTCAGAAAACTAACAAATAATTTAGTAGTGTTTAATATCAGTGTGATGTGGTATGGAGTTCTGATTTTCTGCTCGAAATGTTTAATGTATTTTAAAATTTTTAAAGAAATTCTCATCTTTCCTCCCAACCTGAATTTTCTGACGTAATCCATTTCTGTTCCTACATACATGGTACTCATTTACATTCTCTTTTAATGAAATTATAAAAGACTATAATGAAATTATAAAATCATTATAAGGTATATTTTATTATTTTCAACTTTTGGAAATCGTTACGTATCTATTGGAATTTTTCAAGTTAAAAAATAGCTTAAAAACAAAAATATAATAGCATATATTCTGGAATTAATTTTGTTTTCGTAGAGAAAGAAAAATATCTATTACTTCATTATTTTAAATCTGAATAGGTGCAAATATTGAGTATTTGCAAATTCAGCACATTAGTGATTGATTCATGGATATATCAGAAATGATCAAGTGAATTAAAAAAAAAAAAAAAAAAAAAGTTTTTGATGCACGTTTCCGTTTAAATTACTTTTCTTTTAAATCATTTAAAAATAATTTAACATTTTATGCGTTTTTTAAAGGAAATTTTATTTATTTATTTATTTATTTATATTTTTTCAAATCATTAGTATATATTTTTAATTTTTTTATTATATATCATAGTGAAAGTAATTCTCACTTTTTTTTTTTTCAAAAGTTCTACTTCAACAAAATTAAACGCTTATAGCTAGAATATATATATTAGTACTTTCGGTTTAAGAAATCCTTCTGACATTTCTTTAACATACATACAGACAATAAAAACCTCTAAATTGCGATATTTGTTTAATTAATCCAAGATTTAGTAAGAAAGTTTTCTTAGATCAAAAATAGATGGCGCTACTAACTTTATCTTCTTGCGAATTCTTCCATCTCTTTGCAAATTATCTAAGCAAAGAAAATTATCTCGTTTTCACATTTAGAAAGTTCACAGCCGTTAATTTGATTCTCGTTTGCCAAAAATTGATTTTTAAATTTTTTAGTATTTCATTTTAAAGCTCTAAAATACAAAAAATGCTCTTAATTATTTTTTTTTTTTGCACATCAGAGCTTTAAAATGAAATATTAAAAATTAAGAAAATTATCTTTTGAAAAACGGGAAATAACTTAATGGATGGAAATTTTCTAATTTGGAAAACGTAATTTAAAAAATTGCATTTTGTGTAATGAGTAATTTTATAAACAAATTTATCCATTGAAAAACATGAGATTAGGCTGCTGTCCACGTTAGGTGAAATATCCCCTATATTACGCATTGATATATTGAACCTTTAATATACTAAACAGTGTCGATAGAAACAAAACGAAATTATGTAATTATTTTATAGTAAATTACTAAAACAAAAAATCTGGATGACTCCACTCGACTTTCCGAACATTGAGTAATTAACAGTTTTGTAGATAAAGTAAATAAAGAGGAGTTGTTAAACAAACAAAAGAGAGAAAACCATAATAGAGTATTTGAGTATTTTTCTCCATATATTACACGATGTTTTATTTAACGCTACTGAACTTTGAGCCCATAGATCATAATGATAAAGAATTTTTCGTTGTGTCCCTGTAAAAAACTATAAATGCTAGATTCACCAAAATGTTTATAGTTAGTGCAACAGTGATTTATAATATTCATATAAATTTTCAGCTCAATTGAATGAGGCGTTTAGATACTATCGCACTTTTAAAAATTTGGTCCCATAGGCCATAATGATAAAGAATTTTTTGTGTCCCTGTAAAAAAACTGTAAGTGCTAGATTAACCAAAATCTATACAGTTGGTGCAACTGTGACCTATAACATGTGTAAAAAAAATTCTCAGATTAATAAGGTGTTTAGACGCTGTCACACTTTTAAAAATTTGGCCCCGTAGGCCATAATGATAAAGAAATTTTCTTTGTGTCCCTGTAAAAAAACTATAAGTGCTAGATTCTCGAAAATCTATACAGATTGAGTATCTGTGACCTATAATATGTGTATTAATTTTTTGCTCAATTGAAGAAGGCGTTTAGATTCTATCGCACTTTTAAGATTTTGGTCCCATAGGCCATAATGATAAAGAAATTTTCTTTGTGTCCCTGTAAAAAAACTATAAGTGCTAGATTCACCAAAATCTATAGGGTTCGTACTATGGTGACTTACAATATACGTACCAACTTTCAGCTTATTCGAACAAAGCGTTTAGACGCAGGCGTGTTCACTCGCAGACATACACACATACATACACACATACATACACACGCACATACACACATCATCGCAAAAATAGTAAAAACGGACTCATTGGACCTCGAAACGTATAGAAACATCAAAATCTCAAATTCGGATTTTTGACATGATTACAATACTTTCCTCACTATAGTGTTCGGAAAGTAAAAACTGAATTTTATTACTATGAATATATAAGTAGGTCGAATTCTAAAGAAATCAAACTAATAAATAATAATTATAAGATTTAAAAATAAAAATAAAAATAAAACTTTTTTATATATCATATTTTTAAATTTTCTGTTTAATCATAGCTATAGGACTGTATTACACTTTATCAGTGTGTATGAAATTTTTAAAATGATAATGACGTCAATTTTTGTGAGATGCCTAATTTAACATTTAATAATTTTTTTATGTTCACTTTAAGTTAAATGTATTTATTTTTATGTCGAAAAAAAAAATTAACTCGTAATTTATTTTTATTTATTATTATTATTATTATTATTTTATTTATTTATTTATTTATTTATTTATTTGACAACAATTAAACTACAGCTAATATTTAAATGGCTAATTTTAAAGCTATTAGGGGGTTATTATTTTTTATATTTCAGATAATTAAAGGAAAACTAATCAAAAGCTCGAAAATCGGGCTTTGAGGTACTGCATTGTCATCGTGTTCTGAGCTATTCTAAAAGTTTCAAATGTCTAACTAGTCAGGAAGTTAGTTAAATATCGATTGTAAGATTTCTTCTAGACAAACAAATTAACAAGAAAGAGAGTTAATAAAAACATGGTAAAATAGATTTTTATTTGTATCGAAATTTTCAATGTTGTTTAATTGACTAATATACTGAAGTATAAGTTCCGTGTTTTAATTGTGACTTTCACCGCAACTATCGTATAGGCGAAATAGGATACTCTAAGAACAGGAGGGCACACCATACAGTCATAGTCCTCCCGTAATCAATTGATCTTAACACAAACACACAAAATCACTCATGTTAATTATCAAAAATTTTTCTTTTTTCTTTTTTTTTTTTTTTATAGATACTTTATATTCTCTTCTCAGTGGTATATTTTTCAGCTAGATGGAGAATGTGTGTGTGTGTGTGTGCGTGTGTCTTTTGTTGTTTCATTCCTACCTTAACTTATTCTTATAAAAAATCATGTCTTTATGTTTTTATTTCATTAGATCATTCAGCCAAGGCTAAGCACCAATGAAAATTATTCTAAGCATTTTATTTATTTTTTCTCGCAATGTTAAAAGTGAAACGGCAATTTAAATGTCTAACATGATTATTTTCTATTAATGTCAATTTCTATTAAAATAATAATAATAATAATAATAATTATAATTATAATTATAATATTTTTTTTATTTATTACTACATATAGTTTAATTTTAAAGCAACTTTTTTTTATTATTATTATTCATTTTTAGCATTTAATTAGCCACATACATTTAACGATGCATAAAACCTAATTAATTCTTAGGTGGAATTTAAATTGTTTGTTAAAAAAGCGCTTGTATTAAACAAAGAAAAAAGTAATTTCTCTTTTACCAATTATATTTTCACCGAAATATTAAAATAATGTTGTAAAATAATAGATCTTGATAAAGCATCATAAAGAGCAGATGAAACATGGTAACATTATTTAACTAATCCCCCCCCCCTCAAAAAAAAAAAAGAAAAGAAAAGAAAAAGAAAAAGAATGAAAGAAAGGAGAAAAAATTCCCCTGTGCAAAAGCCCTAGTATATAGTATCATTATAGTCTTTCATACAGTTTTCGGGCCAATTAAAATTACCAAAATAAGGGGCGTGCACCTTACTTTCCTCAATAACTAAAATACATCATTTGGTTCAATAAAATTCCAAGCAGACTTCAACCATGTAGGTTACTAAAAAACTAAATAATACTAAATAATTCTTAAAAAAAGTGAAAAATAAAGTGAAGCATAGAGGAATAAAAATATCCATATCCTGTGAACCAAATGAACAACTGGAGAACTTTTAGATGAAGAAACAAATAATCTTTTAAACAAACTTTATATTTTGAGCAAAAAACAGTTAAATAAACCTCCATATCCTGTAATATTGATAAACATCCTTTGGATGTGCAATTGCCATGACCAGTTTACGCACAAAAAATCACTTGTTTCGGATAAAGTTAGGTGGAAAAAAAAAAAAAAAAGCGGTGATTTTTACACGATCTTTGATTTTTAGAAGAATGCCATGACAAAAGGGTATTTATTTTATTTAACTGATATGGGAAATTTCATTATGGGATAAAAAAGAAGAATATTATCTTTTTTAATAAATAACAAAACATGGAGAGAAACAATAAATTATGGACAAGTACCCTTGTATGCTCAATGCTAGACATTGTTAGATTAATTAAGATTAAAACTATTAAAAGTTTAAAATTAGAAAACATTTCACGTGTATATATAATACTAGCAGGCTACGCCCGCTTCGCTGGTCACTATATTTAAATGAATTTTAGAAAGAATTATCAATATTTATTTTTTTACACCACATTATACACAAAAACTAAAAAAAAAGTAACTAAAATTGCTTCAAACCTCGCTTCGGGTATTCGCTGTCTACGGCAGCTCTTTTCCCTCCCGCACTGCATCAGGTCTAGGTTTCCCATGCCTGCAGAAAGATCTTTCCCAGGCACTTTAATCTGGATATTTATCGACGACAGGAAAGATCTGCTACTATTTAAGGGCGTGCATCCGGAAATGAAGATTTCTATTCAACATGGCCGCCCAGGTTCTAAGAAAAAATTGGGGTTGGCCTAACTTTAAAAACTGACAGCCATTAGCTCCAATCAGTGAATAGTAGAATTCCCCTATTAGTTGAAAAATTATCTTCTTGACTACCTAATTATTTTGACACTTCCCCTCCTAGCTGTGGGGTGACAGAGGTGATAAGAGACAGTTTCCCACCTGCATTCAATTATCTACAAGAACGCCGCAAAAAAAATATACAAACTATCGCATCGCTCAGTGAAATATTTTGTGAAACGTAAATCACTAAAATAAATAGATTTAAGATTTAAATTCTAATGTCAAGAAATTTAATCTTAATGAATAAATGAGAATTCTTTACACAAAATGTTTCGGAACAGAAGAAAATATTTTTTTTTTAATTATAAATACATGCATAAAATATATGAATATTATAAAAAAAATGTTTATTGAATTATTTATACTACATATATAGTTTCAAACAGTACATAAAATAGCTCTCTCTCTTGTCGAAAGATTCAAACCCACGGTAGTGTGTTTTAAAAAATAGTGGTTGATTTTTTTTTTTTTTTTTTTTTTTTTTTTTTTTTTAAGTTTTAATAGGAAATATGTTTACTCAAAAGTTTTTTTTTTTTAATTCTAACTATTTACTTTCTTTCACGTATACACAGGGTAAAGAAAGTATTGTTTTTGGGTCAAATTTTCGAAATTGAGTTTTTTTTTTTTCTTTGTTATATAATTATACGTTTTGAAATCCTCTGAATTGGAAAATGTTTTTAGCGGTTGGTTTGTGTGTGTATCTGTCTGTTATCAGCATATATCAAGAACAAATAATAGCAGAAAGTCCAAACTTGGTATTTTAAATGGGTTTCATATAAATATGCTACACTAAATTTTTTCCTTGAGACAAAGCAAATGGTTCACGTACAGGAATATCCAAGAGAATTCAAATACATGATGTTTATGGGGTTCAAAGTTTAAATAAATTATGTTCTGATAAGTACAATTTAACAATATTTGGATATATTGAGGCTATACTTGGAAATTGCTGGAATTATAACTAATTTTGTGTTAGAAGTTTTTCAAGTAAGAATAAATTTAAATACACAACATTGTTTATCGACAATATGCATATTCCCATTACTTTATTAAATAAATTTTTAAATATGAATAAGATATGCCAATATCAATCTTAAAAAAAAAAAATAATAATAATAATAATAATAATAACTTTAACCATGAAAAAATGCATATATATATATATATATATATTAGCTATACTTATTTATTTATTAACCCATTAGCGTCACTCTAAATGATCCCTGAAAGTTTTTATGTGCCTACTATTAATTATTATTTCATAATTTGGATAGTCATTTTATGATTTTTCATTCGTCGCACATATATTTGCTTTTTGCGCAGGTATACTAATTCAAATCGAGTTGAATAATAATACTTTACTTTCGAGATCTTTGCCAACATATAATAGGAAATTAATCTGTTATCTCAAAGTTTTTCTATCTCGAAGTTTTCTCGCTAGATTACTAAACGTCAGTAAATGAGGACAGGCTTTAAATTTAAAACTATCAGAAGAATTGTTTAAGTTAATATATTTTACTGTCAGTTGTCTATATTAATTTAGAAGTGAAATAATCAGATAATAATATTTTGCAAAATTAATTTGGGCGTTAACGGGTTAAATAAATGCAATACTATTTTAATTTTGATGCTTATGTATAGAAAGACTCCTTTCTACTCTCATATTTTTTTACTATATTATATTTTGATAGCCATTTAATAATTTATAAATTTCTTAAAACCTTAGCTAAATTTTCCCGCTATAATAATCAATATACTTTAATGAAGGGGGAAAAAAAAAAATACTCATTTCCTTTCTTTTTTTTTTTTTTTTTATTGCTTTGTAAATAAAAACATAAAAAGAAGAAAATCCTTTAAATTAGTACAAAAGCTGGTTTCGGGTCTTGCTGAATTTAGCAGTGTCTTTTCTATTGTCTTTATTTTGTATCTGGGTGACAACGATTTATTCATGTCACAGTTGAAACGTTGTATAGGTATACATTAAAAATCTATAAAACATTTCTCTAATGTGGACCAATTTCAATTATTTTTTTGTCAAAACGATACGATAATGGTGTAATTAATAAAATACGAAAGGAGAAAAGGTGATATTTATATATGGACAATATTTAAGCACGCGGACTTAGCTCAATGAACTAATAAGAAAAAATGACGACATTTGTCTGATGAGATTATTTTACGGGACAATGTCTTTTTAACAGATGCTTCTTTAAAACCTTTGCAAGCGTCATTTTAAACCTAGCAATACTTTAAAGATATATACAGAATATGAACTTTTGTGTCATAAATTGAATAAAAAACACTATCATAAAAAATATAATCAAAATAGGAATTATTTTATTATTATTATTATTTTTTAACAATATATATATATATATATATATATATATATATATATATACATATATATATATACCAAAATTAATAAAAAGTCACCGCCAACATGACGATAAAAATTTAAAAGGCATCCTGGGAATCCTATATTAAAACTGCACCGCCTGTGGAAGCATGAAAATTGGGCCATGAATCATGACTATTATTTGGAAACCTTTCTTTGAATGATTTTGGTTTTAATAAGAATTGGCTTCTTGTAAATTAAAATTTTAATTATAGGTGGTTGAATTGGTATAATATTTATGAGTTTCAAAGTTTTAAGGTAAATAAGAAAAAAAATAAAGTGCAAAAATTTCGCACGGGTCTGCTAGAAATAAATAAATAAATAAAATCCCATATTAGTTTTTTAATTAAAATACTAATTTTAATTTTTTTTTTTTTTAATTTCCCGATCAATAACCCAGAGATTCTGGTCTCGAATACTTCAGCTAGTGTAGTGGTGCTGCTTTTATTCAAGATATAGGATTTTGCAGATGACTATATCCCAAAAACTATTTGACATCGTGTATTAGCGAGATTGTAGCATGACCTAATTTTTCTAGCCCTGGCTCTGTTATAATAAAAGTAGAATTAAAATTAATTTATAATTGTATTATTATTGATTATACTAGCAAACCCTTGCGAAATTTTCGCAATTTCTTTCTTTCTTTCTTTTTTTTTTTTTTTTATTTGCCTTTAAAATTTTAAACTTTTATAAGCCTTATACCGTTTACACCCACCAATATAAATTTAAATTGATGAGAAGCAAAATTATTATTATTACTGGCATGTAACACCGTCAAAAATGACGGAATGTGAAATCAATTGAGGTAGTGAATCAACGAAGGCTCTGCCTGTTTCGTTATGGACACTACATTTAATGGAAACTCTTTTCTATATCGTTTTCTATATATATATATAATCCATGAAATTGCTCAAAAGCCCGCTTCCTTCGCCGCTGTTTTCGCAGCGACACATTCCTTCGCAGACTCTCGTGTGCCTGTCCCTATTGCCTGTGACAATAGGCCTGTGAAATAGGCTTCCATTTGGGTACTTATCAGGTGACAGTTTCAAAACGGTCAATATCGAAAAAATTGAAGTAGCAGTTTTATATTTGAATCGCAGTTACATATGAACAACACTATACGTGATGTACATAATATTTTCTTTCATGATATTTTCTGCATTTATTTGATTTATTCCATCAACTATAAAATGTCAACAGTTTTATGCCAAATATAATATGCTATGATTGGCTACATCTATCGCATGAGACACGACTTCCATTACCCATTATACTCGCATTATATGCACTTTTTGGCAATAATGTGATCAGAAGACATAGAACTGACCTAAAGAAATAGACAACTAAAAATGTTCCGGTAAGAGAAAGTTAATACCTACGTAAAGACATAAAACAGAGTTTACATAGCGATTTTTTTTTTTTTTTCCTCTTGAAACACTAATTTCCAAGATCTAAAACTGATCTGTCTGATCAGGGTAACTATTAATTTTCCTGTAATAACAACGTAAAGCATCAGAAAGTATATATAAAATGGGTTTATGTAACGATTTTCAAGAAAATCGTTAGAGCCGTTTTTGAGATACCGACTTTTACCAAAACTTGGCATATTCATTTGTTGAGTGGAAAACAATTACATACAAAAGGATATTTAAAAAAGGTTTAAGATTGAAAGTTTGAATAAAATCCGTACAGCTGTTTTGAAAGGAACGCACTTGCAGTACCTGAAATTTACCTATTTATACAGGACGCCTATCAATTTTTCGGAACTAACCAACTATATTATTCGAAAGGGAGTGTTTATACATTAATTTTTAAAAAAGTCGTTAGAGCCGTTTTTGAGATACGGACTTATGGTCGCACTTCCGGTTTCGGATGTTCTACTTCCAGTTTTCCCATTTTCACCAAAATTTGAAAATTTAATCTGTGCACCAGACCTATCTCAATTCTGAAGTTTCTTTGTTCTATCTGTATTAGTTTCCGAGATATAACAGCTAGAAAATTCCCCACACACATATACACATATACACGCACACTGACCAATTGACAAAAACCAATTTTTTGGACACAGGAGACCTTAAAACATGTAATTGAGGTGAAATCTCGATATCGAAATTTTTGACCGAATACAATACTTCCATTACCTACGGTAGTCGGGTAATGGAAGTAAAAATCGAGTAGGTTTTATCCTTTGTTATTTTAAGAAGTAGATGGAAAATTAAAACTTCAAGCTTTAGGCACGGAAAATTGAAGGAGATTTTCCCAAATTAAAGTAATAATAATAATAATAATAAACTTTTTACTTTGATTATCCGACTACCGTAGGTAATGAAAGTATTGTATTCGGTTCAAAAATTTCATGCGGAGTTTTAACTGGTCTCCTGAGTCCAAAAAAGCAGTTTTTGGCAATTGGTCAGTGTGTGTGTGCATGTATGGGGTGAATCTTTTGACTGTCATATCTGTGAAACCAATAAAGGTAGAACAATGAAACTTCAGAATTGAGTTAGGTCTGATGTGCCGATGAATTTCAACTTTTGGTTAAAATTTGGAAAGCCGGAAGGGAGATATATGAAGCCGGAAGTAGGACCCTAAGTCCGTATCGCAAAAACGACTCTAACGATTTTCTTCAAAGCTGCTATATAAACACCATATAAGATTTCCTTTCGTATGTAATAGTTGGTTAGTTCATGAAAATGAATTTGAGGTCTCGCAAGTGCATTTCTTTAAAAACGGCTGTAGGAATTTTTGTACAAACTCGCCATAATAAATCTCTTTTAGATACCCTTTCGTATGTAACTGTTGTCAATAATTGAGTTTGAAAAACTTTGGTGGATGTCGATGTCTCAAAAACGGTTCTTACGATTTTCTTGAAAATTGCTACATAAATATCATTTTAGATATCCTTTCGCATATATTACGTGGCTATTACAGGAAAATTGACAATCATCCTCATTAGGTAGGTCAGTTTTAGATCTCGGAAATCAGTACTTTTTAAAAGCGGCTCTACCTTTTTTTTTTTTTTTTTTTTTTTTTTAACTTGGTATGTAAATTCTGTTTGTATAACTTTACACATGTATCAGTTTTCTTTCGCTGGAAAATTGTTAAGTGTCTAATTTGTTAGGCTAATTTTACGTTTTTTGACCTTACATTATGTCAAAAAAGTGCATATAATAAATGTAATAGTAGGTAATGGGCTTTTTTTTTTTTTTTTTCACCAGATGTTTTCGAAATGGTAAAATTATCTAACTGTACATTAAAAATATATAGAAAGCATTATATACCGTCCCAAATTAACTAAAAGATTATTAGTAAAAAGTATAGGCATTAGAAAAAGTAGGTATCCTAGATTTTTTTTTTTTTTTTTTTTTTTTTTTTTTTAAATAAGAGAGAGAGAGATAAGAAGAACAATTACACGAAAAAAATCATCTCTAAATAGAAACAAAAATTTAAAAGTTGCCAATGGGGTCGTATACTAAAGATGTAACACAAAATGGTCTAGATATTACGATTATTTATTTTTTTTTTTCTATTCTAAATATATATATCTATATATAAATATATATTTACTGATTTTTAGAATAATATTTCGTAATAAAAAGTTTTAAATAGTACTTATATATTTCAATTAGACAATAAATATGAAGATTTCTTGAATTTCATTTTTCTACTTTTGGTTTATGTTATGCACTAGTAATATCCCTATTCAGTGAAAGGTAAAGCGGCGAATAGACGTGCAGAGTGCCGCAGGGGTAAATAAGTGAAGCGAGTAAGGGGCAGAGCACCCTAGTAATAATAATAAAAAAAAAAAAAATCTAACGACTGCTCTGCTTAGGAAAAGCTATCACCAAATTGGGAAAAATTTCACAATCAAATCGTAAAGGTACATATATATATATATATATATATATGTTTGTATGTATTATCATTACTATTATTATTATTTTATTTTCAGCGTGTAAATGAACTTATGCCAAGGACAAAATAAATTAATTAATAAACTCATAAGTTCATTTATTTATTTATTATTATTATTTATTTATTTATTTTTATATTTTTAATTAAATATTTAATAATTCTAAAACTATTACAGGGATTTTATTTAATGTCTTTTAATTAATTGAAATAATTTTATTTAAATGCTCAATTCTGAGTCCTTGAGTTATTTCGCATCTTTTTGCGTTCAGATTACGTAAAGAGGTAGTCGGAGACACAAACATTTTTTTTTATTTTTTAAATATTAGATTTTTAAGCAAAGAGTTCTTTCTCTCTCTCTCTCTCTCTTTTTTTTTTTTTTTTTTTCTTTAATGCATTTGGACTCTGAAAAAGAAAAATTCTGTGTGGACCCAGAAAGTACGTTTTAACGACACCATTATCCCCCTTCCCCTTTCGACATGAACGATATCATCAATCAATCTTAATGACTTCCCGTAAGTTTCGCGGGTCGTTTCCGATGGGAGGCGGAGAAATCTGCTGAAATTGAGGTTTTTCAATTTAAAAATTAAAGTTTCTTATATTCTCATTAATAGAGATTTAAATAAAACAATTTATAAAAACATTAATAAAAAGCTTGGTTTTCTTGAGAAAGAGACACGCTATACAGATTTCAGATATTGCAATTTGTTGATAAGTTAGAGGCTAGTAAAGCAACACAAGTGTATTTTTCGCATTTTACAGCTTAAAAATAAAGGGTTAAAAATTAAATATAACAGTTTTTGTTTCACGGGTCTTCAGTGTATGGTTGTGAATTTTCTGATTGTGAAAACAGAATTAAAAAAAATTCATTAGGTAATGTGTAATTCTATAAACAAATTTCGCCATAGAATAACGTAGGCTTTGGATGACCTTGACGATCCGTGATGCACCCCCTTAAGAACTACGATTTTAAAGATGACTGTATCTCAGCATCTATTAAATATTTTAGTTTTGAACCATGTATTTTATAGCCCATGCTATTTACACTATATTACGATTTGATTTCGACCAATGTAATAAAATAAATAAAAATAAAAAGTAGATTAATATATATATGTATATATAAACAAATAAATTTTAATCAATTTAATCCTTTTTGCTATGTATGTACTTCCATTTTTCCCGATAAATACTGTAAATAATAATTAAAAAAAAAAAAAAAGTTTTTTCTTTTAAAAGAATTAATTAAAAAATTAAAACTAAGAAGTTGGTCTACTATAAAAACTTAAACGTAACTGTTATAAAAACGTTTTTAAAATTAAAACTATTAATTATACTTAATTTTTTCTACTGCATTACAATTTTGTTTCCAATAAAAAAAAAAAAAAAAAATCGCCTTTAAATGAATGTATTAAATAAAAATAAGTTGCGTAATAGCCGTTGCTAAGATACGCAGACGATTGAAGCAAAATATTAAATTTATGAAAAATGAAACAAAGAAGCCAATATTTAAAATCGGAAAAACATTAATTTAATAAATTCAAATTCGAAATTCGAAAAAATCTCGATTAGGTGCACACTTGCAGGGACCCAGGTACCTATATGCCAAAATCTAAAAATTTAATATGTTTAATTTTTTCTACTGTATGTGTATAACTATTTGATTTCAATAAATATAATAAAAAAGATTTCTTCCTCAAATGAATTCAAATAAATAAATAGTTTAATCCGCATTTGTAATGATCGATAGATGGCGCTCTCTTAACACTGCAGTTGTTAGTAAATATAACAGCCACGTGTAATTATTATTCTTTCTCCGCCATTTCATCATGGAAAGTCGATTGCATAATATGAGGATATGCAGTGGTGTGATAATTTCACCTTAGCCCACCAGAGGGCGAGCATTTCATTACAATCGCGGATAGCCGTTGCTAAGATACGCAGACTTTTGAAACGAAACAAATTTCTGAAAAATGAAACATTGAAGCCAATATTTAAATTCGAAAAAACATTAATTTAAAAAATTCAAATTCGAAATTCGAAAAAATCTCGATGAGGTGCACACCTGCAGGGTCCCAGGTATCTATATGCCAAATTTGGAGGCTCTGCGATTAGTAGTGTGAGCACCAGAGCGCAGATACACACACAGACACACAGACACTTCTCTTTATTTATATAGATTATATCAAATTATATTATTAGAAAAATAAATACATTTAAAGCTCTAATGACGTCAGATTTAACGTGTAAGTTTAACATTTCACAAAGCTTTATATGAATTTCAATTTAATCCACATGCAAATATATTTATTTTCTTTTCATGTCACGATATTTTGAAAACAAAATCAACATGTAAAAGTTTGTTTTATGTTGGCAGCAGCTAATTTTTTTAAAAATTCATTATTTCCATTTCTATTATGGCTATTATGGGGATTTTAATTAAAATGCCCAGACTTTAAACTAAAATTTATTTTATCAAAATTAAATATAGCCTATAACAATCAGGCATACTGTAGCTTTTGGTCAGTGAAAGAAGTTTTTAAATCGGTTCAGTAGTTTCGGAGATTACCCTCCACAAACATACAATTTTTTGCGCTTTATATAATGATATAGATATAAAAGGTAACAAATCACTTCATAAAATATGGCACGCGTTGTGCTCATAGAGAAAAATAAATAAATAAATAAATAAATAAATAAAATACTGAAAATGATATTGAAATGAAAAAAATTTTATTAACTTTAAAAAAAAGTTTTATTGTAACCGTAACTTTAAACCGTTTGAACTTCTCTTGTTTATATATTGCTGGTTCTATGTAACGCAATTACACCTGATGATGCTATTATTATAATGGCGAAAAGCTTTGTGTCGTTTTTAATAAAAATACTTTATCTAAGTGTTTTAAAGTGGTTTGTTACCTTTTATATATTATTACATTAATTGTACCAGCAGCAGACATTTTAGACATTTTTTGGCCTTAAAGTGCCCACCGCTAAAAGCTGTTATTACGAGGGTTGCTATTTATATTTCTGGCCTTGGCAACAGTAAGTGTTGCTAGGCGACCGCAGACGATTTTAATCGAAAGTTTGATATTTTTAAACGTAAATTCAGCAGACGATTTACCATTATAGCTTTATTTGTGTTGTTGACAGTAAATTGAAAAGTTCTTCTCTTTCAAAAAATGGAATTGAATCGTGAAAATTTTCGTGCGATTATTTTTCATAACTTTCGACGTGGATTGTCAAGACAAGAGTGCTTCGATGAACTTAATTCTTTATACAGCGATAAAGCGCCATCCTACAGCACTGTAAAAAATTGGTATAACGAATTTAATCGTGGTCGATGTTCGATCCAGGATGAATCCCGTGCAGGTCGTCCAAAATCCGTTGTTGTGCCAGAAAAGATCGATGCTGTGCGTGAACTGATAAAGCAAGATCGTCATGTGACATACCGTGAGATTGGGGCGTCTTTGGACATTAGTATGACTAGCATCAATAAAATATTGCATGAACATTTGAGCGTAAAAAAAATTTGTTCGCGTTGGATCCCGCATAATCTGACAAACGCTCAAAAAAAGGCTCGTGTCGATTGGTGCAGGAAATGTTGGAAAAATACGTTCAAGGTACATCAAAGGCTGTGTATAACATCTACACAGGTGACGAATCATGGATCTATGCATATGAGCCGGAAACAAAACAGCAATCAACTGTATGGGTCTTCCAAGGCGAGGCAAAACAACAAAAGTTGTTCGAGGAAGAAGCACATCGAAACAAATGATTGCCTGTTTCTTCGGCATTAACGGTCATGTGGCAACAGTGGCGTTAGAGCAACGCAGGACGGTCAATTCTGAATGGTACACGACCATTTGTTTGCCAGAAGTCATCGGAGAAATTCGAAAAAATCAGAAGAACAGGCGAATCATTCTTCATCATGACAATGCGAGCTTTCACACATCGACTCAAACAAATGCATTTCTGACTGAGCGAAAGATCGAACTGATGGGTCATCCGCCGTACAGCCCTGATTTGGCACCCAATGACTTCTTCTTATTCCCACACATCAAAAATAAATTACGTGGACAACGATTTTCGACCCCCGAAGAAGCGGTTGATGCATTCAAAACGCATGTTTTGGAGTTACCTCAATCGGACTGGAAAAAGTGCTTTGAAAATTGGTTCAAACGCATGCAAAAGTGTATTGATCATCATGGAGAATATTTTGAAAAACAATAAAACCAATTTCGATCCTACATATTTGTTTTTTCATTATTAGGCCAGAAATATAAATAGCAATATAACCAGTGTACCGAGAAAACTGCTAATTGAATCATTTTTAGTTTTCAAAAAATTAATTTTCTGGACAGCTTAAAAGTTGGCCAGCAGAAACATTTTTAATGTTTTAGTTCTAGACATGTTTCTTTATATATATAATTTTTTTTTTTCTTTCTTTTTTAGTATGACAGGTCGTAGTATCTCTTTCAACTAGCTATTTTTGCGTCGTTACCAATTTTTGTCTATCACACTGAATAAACGTACAAACATTTTTGTTTTATTTAAATATATAAAATTGAAAGACTGTCATTGTGTCTGTCTGGAATTTTAGTCCGGATTATTAGATTTTATCAAAATTGTTGCTCTCACTAACCAGGACAGAATCTAACCAACGCCGTAAATTTTAGTTCAGTCGAATAATTGGTTTAAAGATATTAAATAAAAGGCAGTGGTTAGAGAACCGGCAGCCGGGTGTCTATTACATTCCCGGCAGTTCTGACGCTTGCGCAGTATGACTGCCGAGTGATTTATTATTCATCTGCCGGTAAAGTGAACGACTCTTATCAATGTGTGCTTTTGATAATTCATATTGCCGCTTTAATTCGTATTCATTTGTATTGACCCCGTTTCATATTTTAATTCTCTCTCTTGATTTATCTCGTTAAATATTTGTTTCATTATTTAGTTTTACTTTCACTTATATTTCTTGCTTTATCTGCTACGTTGTCTTTCGTCAAATAAGTTAATATAATTAAGCTAAATAAATCTCTAAATTGCTACAGATATTTCTGAGATCTTATATTACTTCACAATGTAAATTAAAAATAAAAATTTAAGAAAACTGATAATGTATATGATTGAAATATGCGTATATAAAATGGGGGGGGGGGAGATTTTACATTACACAAAAAACATCAATTTACTAACGTATTATTATACTTAGATTTTAAAAACTAATATATTTTTAAAATTTTTAATTTAATCAGTATAGTAAAAGAAATTCAATTTTTGAACTTTGCACGATTTCTCGAAAGATTACTCTAATGTATTACCATACTATTATTTTTTTTAATTAAATATTTTCATAAAATATTTAATTTAAACTGTATAGTACAAAAAAAATTTTATTTTGCAAATTTTCAGGGCTTCTCCAAAGATCATTCTAATTTACTATTATATTTGGATTTTAAAAAACTAAAATATATTTTTTAAATCATCAATGTAATAAACATAGTACAAGAAGTTTAATTTTTAAACTTTGCATGATTTCTCCAAAGATTTTTATAATACATTTTATTTAGATTATTAAAAAATAAATATATTTAAAAAAATTTTAGTTAAATCAAAAAAATTAATTTTTTGTTACAAAAAATTTAATTTTTAAACTTTGTATGATTTCTTGAAAGATTATTTTAATATATTATATTTTGATTTTTAATAACTAAATTTATTTTTAAAAGTTTATTTTAATCAGTATAGTAAATAAATAAATAAATAAATTTTCAATTTTGCATGTTTTTTTTTTTTTTTTTTTTTTTTTTTTATATAGATTATACAAATTTATTATTATATTTGGAGTTTTTAGAAATTAAATTTTTTTAAACTTTAATTTAATCAGTATAGTACAAGGAATTTAATTTTTAAACTTTATATGATTTCTCAAAAGATTATTCTAATATTTTATTATGTTTTGATTTTTAAAAACTAGATATATTAAAAAAAAAAAAAAAAAAAATCAGTATAGTACAAAAAAGTTGTTTTTTCAACTTTGCATGATCTTTCCGATGATTATTCTAATATACATTATATTTGAATTTTTAAAAACTAAATATATTTAAAAAAAAAAAAATAATAATAATCCAATCAGTATAGTACAGTCGGTAACAAAAGTGACCGAACACTAGCAAAAATTCCTATGTAAAAAAAGTACACTTCATACGGTTTTGTTAAATAAATCCTTGTCGAATCCTGTACTTAGTCAGTCTAAGCACACGATTCGATAAGGATTTATTAAACAAAACCGTATGAAGTGTACCGTTTATACATAGGAATTTTTGCTAGTGTTCGGACACTTTTGTTACCGACTGTACAATAATTTTAATTTTCAACTTTGCATAATTTCTCCAAAGTAGTTTCTATTATTATATTAGGGTTTTTAAAAACTAAGTTATTAAAAAAAAAATAATCTAAATTTTAATTTAATCAGTATAGTACAAGAAATTTCATTTTTCAAATTTGCGTTGTTTCTACAAAGATTACATTTTAGTCAAATCATTTCGAAAGAGGGCAGCACCACCTGGATTGATTATAAAGTTGACTGATTGAAAAACCGCTACCGGCGCTATTTATTCGTTTACTTGTTTGTTAATTGTTAAAATACACATCAGACTTATATGCTTAACTGGCGCTATTTATTGTTTACTTTTGTGTATTTATCTGTTAGGAATGAGAATCATTCAAAAAATAATCCTTCTCTGTTTCACGCAGCACTTCAGCTACAGATCAAGTATGCCATACCCGGAAGTTCTAATACGCAAGCGCAGAAGACTGCCGGGTCTATAATACTTACCCGGCTGCCGGTTCTCTAACCACAGCCTAAATAAAAACCCCATTTTAACTTTAAAATTATTAAAAAGAAAAAAAAAATTGATGCTAGAAATAAATAAATAATAAAATTATGTGACAGACATCTAGAAAATAAGTTGTGACTCTAGTAAAAATAGTTCCATATCATCCTTATAAATTCTAGTCCCCTTTGAAAACGAATTCTAGAAACCCTATGAAAATTCTAGAGGGTTTTCTGATATTATCGAGATCAAACTTAGTTAAAAATCTCTGCAAATAAAGGCGAATACAAGAGGCGAGTTTTAGCAACTATAGTTTCAGTTTATAAGCCAATTCTAGAAAATCAAGCGAGAATTTTTCGCAGTACAAAGTATTCATAATATTGTTTCACCCTCTAGAAATGTATAAATTCTCAATCATTTCGTCTTTTCAGTATCGATGTATTAGTTTACCTTGTACACAGAGGTCGCAAATCGGTTCTTACGTATTATCGCAACCAGGTTGGCGCGATTTGTAAGTTTGAGTAAGAAAGTTAAGTTATCAGTATTAATTAAGTTATTATTATTATTAGTTATTATTATTATTAAGTTATTATTATTATTATTATTATTATTATTAGTTATTATTATTATTATTATTAAGTTATTATTATTATTAGTTAAGTTATTAGTATTAGTTAAAGTATTTCACGGCATTCAATCTAACCAGTAAGCAAAATAATTTCTTTACGAAAAACCACGTATAACACGTAGGGTTGCCGTAAGTAGGGTCGCCAAATTTGGCGATTTATGCGAATTTTGGCCTGGTTGCGATAATACGTAAGTACCCGAAAATCTATATTTCGAGTTTACGGATTCATAAAGTGAGCACTTATTCGTTCTAGATGAAGGCAGTAAAATATTTTTTCTCGGTGTAAGTAAAATAATAAATATATTTATTTTTATGTCAAAAAAAAAAAAAAAAAAAAAGAGAGAGAGAGAGAGAGAGAGAGAGACAGGGAGAGACAGAAAGAACATGCAAACTTTTTTTTTCCCAAGTAATTAAAATAAAATTTAGAAAAATCATGCTAAAGAAATTGAACAGCTTCAACTTCAATATAGAACACCTTGGCGAAATTTGAAATTTGATACCGAAGTAGCTCGGACGTTTCTCGCCAAAATCTATACATACGCAATTGCGATAGAGTTTTAATTCATCGCCAAAATGGCTAAAAATTTTAAAACATTGTTTTAAAAAATGTTTTTTTTTTTTTTTTTTTTTTTTTTTTTAAACATTATAATTTGAAGTGATTTTTAAATTAACTAATTTTTTTTATCTGTACAATTTTTTACTAAAAAAAGGACAAAGTATTGTCTATAAGCTTTATTTTGTTTTAAAATAATTTCAGGCTTTGGTTAATTATTTTATACAGACGTTAGGTTTTATGCTTGCGTTGTTTCAAATTCTTTTTTAAATAAATGTGTTGCTAATATTCAACTGATTACAATATAATTGAAATATTTAGACTCCTGAAAAAAATATTTTTTATGACACCGTAAGTAAGAAATACATGTGACTTTTTATGTTCATATAAATATTACGGCCATGAGACGGCTAATTAATTCCTTACCTGACGAGGAAAAATTATGAAATTCGCTTAAAAGTGCCACTGTTCTCTTATCAACTCTGAAATGAGTAAATCTTTC
Organism: Salticus scenicus; assembly: GCA_963930645.1. NCBI lineage: Eukaryota > Metazoa > Arthropoda > Arachnida > Araneae > Salticidae > Salticus > Salticus scenicus. The sequence goes on along the minus strand of OZ005655.1, from coordinate 193,289,064 downwards.
AAAAACACTGTCAAGATCACTTTCAAGTTTCTGTTATTTCACTGTCAAACCATGACAGTAATTTCACTTATAGCAGTACATTACAAAGGATCGTACTTCGGAAGAACGTATATATACGCCCAGAACAGTTACGGGGTTAATCTTATAAAATAATTTACACCTGAAATTCTGAAAGAGAAAAGCCATAAAATATCTAATTTTGATTTTTAATTAAACAGAATTATTTTTTTAATGTCAGTTCTGTGTATTTTGTATCATTTTATTAATTTACTGTATTAATGTTAATATCACAAATAATTCGATTTATTAGACGTATTGTGAATAAATACATAGATTTAATTAAAATTTCAAGGTAAAAAATAAATAAATAAATAAATCAAAAATCAAAAAATCATGCGGTTCAGATAATGTATTAAAACATTCAAACTGTGACTAACTCGTGGCATCGTTTGAATTCCAATGTTCTTTACTACGTTATCACTCAACAGACAGACAGAAGAACGGAAAGGCAGATAAATAAACTAATTTAATTAATACTCACTCTTAAGCCTTATTTGAAACAGTATAATCGCTTAGCACAAAAGGAAATACAATTTCAACGTTCAAATTATAGTCTTTAATGTATCTGAATAATTTAGCATAGCCCTGTAAATCTGAGTTCTAAACATGTCATATTCTTAAAAAAACTAGTATGTTGTGGCCACCACAAGACTTTCTTCTATATTTACCTATACATATTCAATCAGTAACAATATTAAAAAAAAAAAAAAAAAAAAAGTACGATTTTTTTTTTTTTTTTTTTTTTTTTTTTTTGTTAAAAGTGAAAAAAATCGATAACTTTGTTTTAAATTATCACAGATTTATAGTTCAACCATTCGTTTTAAAGGTATTGACGAGACCTTTCGAAAGATACCCATCTTGAAAATTTATCCCCCCCGGGGGGGTACTTCCCCCCCAGGGGGGGAAGCGATGCCCCCCCATGCAGAAAATTTTTTTCCTAGTTACATACTACTATTATCAATAATTCATATTAATTTTACAATCACAAGTTTAAAACAACTCTAATTATGCACATTTATACGAATTTTTGTCCTATGCTGCCATGTTAAAAATTTAGATAAAATGCTATCACAGCGCCACCTGTTGAGCTATTGATCCCCAAACATAGTCAGCACCAGTTTATGTCGGGGACCAACTAAATACCAAGTTTGGTTAAATTTCGTTAAAAAAAAAAAAAAAAAAAAAAAAAAAAAATTGCGATATTTTTCTAAGTTTTTTTTTGTTAAAAGTAAAAAAAATCGATAACTTTGGTTTAAATTATCACAGATTTATCGTTCAACCATTCGTTTTAAAGGTATTGACGAGATCTTTCGAAAGATACCCATCTTGAAATTTTGCCCCCCCGGGTGGGAACTTCCCCCCCCGGTGGGGGGGCAACCGATGCCCCCCCATGCACAAAATTTTTTTCCTAGCTAACTACTACTATTATCAATAATTCATATTAATTTTACAATCACAAGTGTAAAATAACTCTCTTTATGCCCATTTATACGGAATTTTGTCCTATGCTGCCATGTTAAAAATTTGCATAAAATGCGATTACAACGCCACCTATTGAGCGAGTGATCCCAAAATCTAATCAGCACCAGTTTATGTCAGGGTGCAACTAAATACCAAGTTTGGTTAAATTTCATTCATTGGTTCGTGAGATACAGCGTCCACAAAAAAATGATACAGACAGACAGACAGACAGACAGACATTTTCTAAAAACTATTAATTCGTGTTCTCCATATCCCAAAACATGTAAATCCATCAAAAAGTGGACTTCGAAAATTTTCGCGAATCCAATACTTTCTCTATATTACATATAGAAGAAAGTAAAAAAAAAAAAAAAAAGTTTGTACATAAACTCTGTATACAAACCATTTGTGTTAATTCTGTGATTTTTAATAAGGAACATTTCGTAGTAAACTTGAATAACATATACTATTTTGAAGAAATTCTAAAAATATTTATAGACACTAGAAACGGGCAGTTGGACAGATAAACAAATGGACAGACAGACGGAAAAGCCTACAGATTTATTAATTCAAATCATAATCACTCTTAAACATTGTTATAAAATGTTAAAAATGAAAAATCTAACAAAAATGAAAATGCAAAATTTCAGCAATTTCAAATTATGGTCCTAACTAAAATGAATATCTTTCTGTGGCCCTGTAAATTTTAATTCTAATTATGCTATGTACTATAGAACGCATATTTTTGTGCATATGAATAATAAATGTCAATTTCATTAAGGTTTATGCAAAATAAAAGCATTAAATATAGTTTATAGAAATATCTCTCATAGAACGCAATGCTTTGAAATACTTTTGTGTATCCCTGTACACAAATCTTTATTGGTATTTACTCTACTATCAATGGGGAATATTCGATAATGAACTTCAATAACATATATCAGTTTTAAGAAATTCCATGAGCATTTACGGGAGTTAGAGCGAGACCAGACAGACAGACAAACCGAAGTCATAAGCACTTTTTAATCTTATTGAAGTGTTATAAAGAAAGAAAAGAAAAAGAAAAAAATGCAGATTCTAAATAATAGATTATTTATTTCCAACCGCCTTATAAAAATAAATTTCAATCTATTCCTCAACAATTACAAATCTCGCTGCGTATTCTTAGTTGTACGTCTTGAGAGGTCTTAATATTATTGATGCATTAACATCTGGTACCTATAACCGTACATTTATAAAACATTCCCCTACACTTCAATTACCCATTTCCATGTTTAACTTATGTCAAGTATCCTCCAAATTATCGCTAAGCAGTATCTCACACTTCTGCATCGGAAAACTTCCACGCTTCAAGTTGAACATCAACAGCCGGAAGCTCTAACTCAGTGCATACTAAAAATATACTAATTAGTCCCACCCCAGTTCCTAACACCGGCATTGCCCTACCTCATAAAGCTAAGAAATGTTACGAAACAACAGCTGCGTTAGAAAAAAAAAAAAAATGTATATCGGAGGGATTTTGAAAAAAGAAAAAAAAAAAAGTATCTTAAGTTTTATGGCCGGAATCGTGTCTCTCGAACAACGGTTTACAAGAAGGACTTTTTTGCATTCCGCATACTTCAGAAGGACGAGCGACCCTGCTAATGATATAGACTTTGGGAGACAAGTTTATGAGTGTGTGTTGTACTTTGATATCTCATTTTTAAGAAAGTATTAAAGATAAATGCAACAGCACGTGTGTTAAAAATATAATGTATGGCATGTTTTATACGATTTGTAAGCGCATATGTGTAAGTTAGCCGGCTAATGCTAGCTGTGCGATGAGAAGTATTAACTTGATTTCATAAATGTCAATGAAAATTACTTTCTTTTATCAATACAGCCGAAGCTCGTTTACGTGAATCTCAAAGGTAATAAAATATTAGTTTATGATACCAGTAGTTCATGCTATCAGTAACTCAGAAACAAATATTCATTTTGACGGGGATTGTGGAAAAATTTCATGTTAAATGTAATTTACGTTAAAAGCGTGTTCAAGTTAACGAGAGTTGACTGCATATAAATGTGCATAAGTTTAGTTTAGTTTAAATAATCAAAAGTGCAAATGAATACTTTTAAAATTTTTGCATTGTAGATTACGCAGATTATCAGTGGAGGGTTGATAACAGAAAAAATCTGGTACATAACTAGTACCTAACACTACTTCCATTACCCACTGGTCACTACTACACATCTTATAAACTCATTTGAAGATAGGTAAATATCCCGTTTACTAACCACACAAACAATTCCGAGAACTAACAATTTCCCTGCAAGAGCAAACTAATGCATAAGTCGTAAGGACTACAAAAGAGACTACATTAAAACAAAAAGAAAGAAAGAAACTGATAGAGCTGTTTTATGAAACGTCAATTGAAGATACTGACCTACCTTCAAAGAACTGATCTACCTAATCAGGATGCCTGTCAATTATCCTGTAGTAACAAACTAATACACGTGAAACGACATCTAAAAAGAGGCTTATGTCGTAAATTTTAAGAATATAGTTAGGACTATTTTCGAGATGCCGATTTTCGGTTTCATTTCTGTGTTTCACACTTAGCAGACTTATTTGTCCACCGGAAACTAATAATTACAAATGGAATTAATTTGTTACGAATCCAGTGTTTTCTTTTTATATATACAGAAGAAAGTTTAAAAAAAAAAAAAAACTAAAAGTAAAAATAAGTAAAAATAATGATAGGTATAATTTTTTAAAACGTTATGTACGCTAAAATTACAGATTATCCGGTAAAGGCTATCTATGCTATATTGCAGAGCATATATCAAATACCTTCATTAACAATTCTTTTTCACTTTCTCTTACCCATAAAAAGTATTGTCGAGAAAGTATTGTTTTAGGGTCAAATTTTTGAACGTGAGTTTTTGTTATATTTACATGTTTTGAAGTCCCTTGAATACGAAAATCATGTTTTTAGCGAATGGTCTGTACTGTGTGTCTGTCTGTCTGTGTGGATGTCTGTGTGCCTGTTATCAGCATATTTCAAGAACAAATACTAGCAGAAATTCCAAACTCGGTATTCTAAATGTGTATCATATAGGGATGCTACAGTAAGCTTTTCGTTGAGATGAAGCAAATGGTTCGTGTACAGGGACATTCAAAAGTATTCAAATACATTACGTCTATGGGGGAAATTGCAGGTAAATAGAGTTTAACATTTATAGACTGCACTAAACCAAATGAAACGAATATATATTTTCAGTAATAGAGATAGTCAACTAGGAAAAAAAAAATGTGCGTGTACAGTCGGTAACAAAAATGACCGAACACTCGCAAAATTCTTATATAAAAAAAGTAGAGTTAATACTGTTTTGTTAAATAAATCCTTGTCGAATCATGTTTTTAGTCAGTCTAAGAACATGATTAGACAAGGATTTATTTAACAAAACAGTATTAACTACTCTTTTTTTATATATGAATCTTCGCTAGTGTTCGGACACTTTTGTTACCGGCAGTATGAGCCTCGCCGCTCCCCCTGGGGAGGAAGTCCCCCTCGAGGGAAATAAATTTTCATGATGGGTATCTTTTAAAAGAGCTCGCCAATACCTTTAAAACGAATGGTTGAACCATCGATCTGCGATAATTTTAAATAAAGCTATCGATTTTTTTTTCATTTTTAACAATTTTTTTTTTTTTTTTTTTTTTACTGTAGTATTGAGAATAAATTCAACTTTTTTTTTGGATATTTAGTGTTATACTACTTCTCTAATATGGAAATCGCCTGTATTATCATAAAAGATAATTTCTTTAACTAATAATTTCAATAAATTATTTTTTTAAACATAATTATTTTTTAATAACCGAATTAAATTCTATATAAATGTAGGTGCATTAATGAAACGGGGGGTTGAGGAGGGCGGTAGACCCCTCACACAGAGCTAATTATCATATAAAACTCTTCCGAAGCCTAATTTGAATTGTTTAACATAGGTTTACATAACAGTACTGGTTATCTTACCTCTTAATCTCCAAGCTGTATTTATAGTACTAAATTTCAGGGTAAGAGAAAGTCGTGTGAGTGACACACCAGATTATTTTTTTACTTCTCATTCTTCCATTTCATAGGTGTACATCCAAACCTATTTCAGTGAGAAAACAACAAAAAAAATTACATTGGTGAAATGACGAGGTGACATATATTGAGAAATATATATCATTTACTTTAAGTAAAACAAAGCCGTAAAAGCCTGGAGCTAAAGGAACTGAGTTACCATAGTAACGATAAAGTTTCTGAGGCGTCTTTCACCAGTGGCGTTTATGTAAACAGAGAAGCTTTCATTTTCATTAAAAGGATTATTAACTCCTGTAATATGCGCCTTCGAGTTAAAGACTCTTCAATAAAATACCTAATTAAAAATATGAAATTTTTTTTGTTTCGGTGTCGTTAAATTTAAGCAGTGTAATAAGAGACCATGTGAGTTAAAAAATGTACACGCATTAGTTAACAAATAGATCGATATGCGCTTGAAGGCAAAATTAATGCAACTTATATAACTTTTTTTTATGTACGTATAAATTGTGTATTTAAATTTTAAGATGATGTTAGAAGATATAGTTCGAGGATTATATAGTTAAGAATCATTTTTGCGGAATTTATCAAGACAGGAATTTACCAAGAGTATTTAACCTTTTTTTCTTTTATTTACAAGTGTTGTGATGTAGTTATTATAAACGAACGAATTTCTGTATGTATAAATTTTTAAAAGAATCTATATACGTATACAATATTTTCATGTATATATATATAAATAAAAAATCGAAAATAAAAGCAATGTTATTAATGATCAATATATTGATATTAATAATTTTCTACAGCATTATTGAAGTGGATGAAGCTATTTCTGCAGTGTTTTTCATTAGAAATGAAAGGGAGGGGGGGGGGGGAATTAGGAGACAAAGAGTACTTATATACAAATACATGATACATTTTTCTTATCTTAATAATAAAAGCCAAAGTTTCTGGAAAAACGCTTGATGCCATTGCTAAAAGAAGTTATTGAAATAGAGAAAGAAAAAAAATATGTACTTGATTTGGAGGTATGAATGGAAAAAAGGATAATTTATGGAAAAAAAAGTGGTGGAGGGGTTGGTCACAATTCAACAATGAATTGAAAAGAAAATAATAAATAAATTTTACCAGCATTTTGAAAAAATAAAATAAGTATGAATGGTAATTTAAAAGAATATATGTAATTCAATGTAATGACTTCCAGTTGGCGATATCGCGGATTTCTTCTCCAGTCACCGCTAAAATAAATAAATAAATAAATAAAATGTGTGGTGAAAATCTTTAGTTGAACTAGAGAAAAGCCTATATAAAAAATAGTTTAAATAATTTTAATAAATAATAATAATAACAACAATCAAAAATATAAATGATAAGAAATTGAGACCGGAAAAAAAAAAAAAAAATGTGGTACTTTTTTGTTATCGGGATCAGATTCAGGTAAATAATAAAAATGATAATAATAAATTGAGAGTTTTTAGGTATTATCCCTTTAACTAATAAACTAACGATGATTTTGATGAATTTGCGTTAATTTTCATAAGTAATTAAATTTAAGTTACTTTCATGACTCGATATTCTATTATTTTATTTAAAAATACGGTTAAATTTTAAATATTCGTTTATTTTATAACTTATTGTTTATCACCATATTTGATCCCTTTTTGATTTGGTAAATATGACAAATTTGAAAAAAAAGTTCATTTTAAAATATTGACTGAACGGGCCCACTAGTTCAAAAAAAAAAAAAAAAAAAAAAAAACGATAATATTAGTTAATAAAGCTTTGAAATTAATAACTTTCTAAAATACTAATGTGTTGAAGAAAAATATTTTCTATCTCAACTTAAAAAATAATCTGGTGTGTCACTCACACGACTTTCACTTACCCTGAAATTTAATACTATAAATACAGGTCGGAGATTAAGAGGTAAGATAACGAGTACTGGTATGTAAACCTATGTTAAACAAATCAAATTAGGCTTCGAAAGAGTTTTACATGATAATTAGTTTTGTGTGAGGGGGCTCCCGTTTCATTAATGCACCTACATTTATATAGAATTCAAATCTGTTATTAAAATTAAAAGTTCACTTAAAATTATACAGACAATTTTCACACGCAACATTCCTTGAAACTTATCTATCTTGACCAAACTTTTCCAGCAACAAACTTATATTAACTTTAAAATACAACATTTCGATCTCCTAAAATTATTCGTCACTCTAAGATCAAACATTAAATACTTGACTACGGTAATCAGGAAGCCTCAAAACGTGTAAATATACAAAAAACAAGCGATGAATATTTAGCTTAAAACATACATTATTTACCACATCTCTATGAGGAATTTATTTCAATTCCCGAACAGCTTTCCTGGAAATGGTAAAATATTATTAGTAAAGCACGTCCACCACCAACAAAAAAGAATGCTATCTCTTAAATATTTGCAGCCCTGTATATCTTTCGAAGATTATATACCGACCACATGGTGCATCTAAATATCATCCTATAGTAATGATACATGGCCCATCCTGAAATATACTTCCATCAATCTGCAACGATTGTCGCGCTTTTATCTAGTTATTTTGTGTAGCCCTGTATACGAACAGTGAATGATTTCCCTACCATATTCTACATGAGACATGTTTGTACGCATATAAAAAATATATATTCGTTTCATTTGGCTTAGGGCAGTCTTTAGATGTTAAACTCTATTTACCAGCATTTTCTCCGTAGATGTAATGTACTCTAATTCTCTTGGGCGTCCCTGTACACGAACCATTTGTTTAATCTCAACGAAAAGCTTAGTGTAGCATCCCTATATCATACACATTTAGAATACCGATTTTGGAATTTCTGCTACTATTTGTTCTTCAGATATGCTGATAACAGACACACAGACAGAGACACACAGACAGAGACACACACACAGAGATACCATTCACTAAAAACATGATTTTCGTATTCAGGGGACCTCAGAACATGTAAATATAACAAAAACTCACTTTAGAAAATTCGACTATAAAACAATACTTTCTCTACCTTATGGGTAAGAGAAAGTAATAAAAGTGAATAAAATTAGAAAATTAAGAATGAATTTTTTTGGTGAATTGAATGATTTTTTTTTTTTTTTTTTTTTTTTTTTTTTTTTTTAACTCTATGGTTGTAAGGATGTAGCTCATGTGGGTTACTTCAATCTACAGCTTCCTGAAACCAAACAAATGAACAGTAATATCTGATTTTACAACATTATGTATAGTAAAGGAGGAATTAATACGTAGTACATTTTTCCACCAGATATCTCAGTTACATCTTACAATTAATTAATTTTTTTTATATATTCGATTATTACCATATGTAATATTGATAATATCATGGTATTCCTCAGAAATCTTACTGGCAATTCTAATCAGAAAGAAAATGCAATTTAAAAATAAAAAAGTTATACGGAATCAATATTTGAAACATGAAGCAGTTCTTCATTTTTCCTTATAGACGGACCTGGCACCTCTCGTTTTCCAGCTTTGACAATACAGTCGACAGCGAAATTATTGAAGCACGAGCAATAATTCCTACTTAAAAGATGGGCACCTAATACTGTTTTGTTAAGTAAATATTTGTTGAGTCATGATCTTAATCTTATACAGTTTATAAAAAAATTAGTTGATGATAAATATTAACGATCAAAAAAAAAAAAAAAAAAAAAAAAAAAAAAGAAAGAAAAGAAAGAAAGAAAGAAAAAAGAAAAAGAAAAGTGCGGATGTGTACTTCAATAATTTTGCTGCCAACTGTAAGATTTTTTGGCCCCTGGCTGAGCCATATCGAAAAACGGGGAAATGATATTTTTTAACACTTTCGGACCGATATAAAAAAGCGTAAACGTTTTTAAAACGTGAATTGTTAATACTATCTTGAAAAATCCATTAAATCTAACGTGTAATTATTACTCTATCCCCCCCCCCCCCAAATCCTACATGTTGCTACAATGTCAATTGTTTTGAAATAAATATTAAATATTAATAAATACTGTTTATACGAGTATGTCCAACATGTTTTGTTCGATATAAGATAACATAAAAAATGAGTGCCTTATTATTAGGATATTATTATCCTTAATATTATTATTACTTCACGTTTAATTACATTTTTGAGTTGCTCTACATATATGCTGTCTAAAAATAGAATATGCCTTATATAATGCACAAAATTAAAAAAAAAAAAAAAAATGGAGAACTCCCTGTTTTCATACTATCAAAATAGCTTGTAAGGACCTATAAATTAGTCTATAATACTAACCATGATTTATTCTACAGCAGACATATGCATCTCGATGATGTATGTTAACTTCGTTATGTTTTGTGCAGCATAACTATATTAAACCAGACTTTTAAGATATACGTCTAATAGACCGCCACGTATTAGAATTCTTTTGTGAGTACAAAAACCAATAGTGCTAATTATTGGCGTGCTTCAATAAATATAATAACACATATCACTTTCAACTTATTCTGGAATTATTTATGGAAATTGGAATGCGAAAAGCAGGGAAGCATACAACTGAAGTCATAAATACATACAACCTTGTTGAATATTCTTCAAATTATACATAATATGCTCTATATTAGAAATTAGAAAACACTTTTTCTGGCTGGAAAAGAAAAAAAAAAATACATATATGTATATTATTCTGGTTTCGATAAATTTCACATCATGGTAATTCACACGTCAGCGTTGTAGGCTTCAGCTCACAGAAGCCGGGTTCGAATCGCTGTCAGGCAGAAATACCTATTGTTGTTCGGAATCTTCTTTAAATCGTAAGTCCTTAATGAGCAAAAATGACCGCACAGTGATATTCTAAAACAAGCTAAACTGCTCATTTATCTATCTTTTAATAACTTTCAATATGTCAATATATATGAAATTCAGCTAATAAAACTTTAACAATGCAAAATAACATCAGTTTGGATTAAGTTCTTAAAATTGTTTAGTTTGTGTGTCTGAATGATTTAAATCGCTATTTCAAACCGTTCTTTTGTCTTTTTATATCATTTAATATATTTTTCTCTCTTAAAGTATTTCAATTTGCAGATGTACCCCTGAGAGATTAAACTATGTATTAAATTTTTTAGCAATTCAGTATAACGTCAACTTGCACTGAGTTCTAAAAACCGTTGATTTATGCGTTTAAATGGTTTTAAATGCTTTTTTAAAACAAATCGATTTTTTTCCTTATCAACTCATGGAAAACCCCCTAAAGTAAGCACTTTGACGCCGAAAAATGAATGCCAAAATTGTAGGTAAAAGTTTGCAGTAAAAAACAAAATGCAGTATAAGTCAGGTAAAAAATTGCAAGTAAAAAATTGAAGTATAAGTCATCATGTTCAAATTTCAGTATCTCAGTAAAATTTTACTTAGAAAGATATATAGATATATTTTTTCCCCTCTTAGACCAGGGAGAATATTTTTATAACTATAAGTCACATGATAAGAGAGACTGTGTAAAAATTAAATTTAGTATTTTAATATGAGTACAAAAGAACGCCATATCTGAAATTGACTCTTGATTTGCACAAATTTTGTAATTGGAAATAAATTCCTATGATCATAGGTACCAACTTATGCGGTTTTTTAATACCGCTATTTCTTTGTAAAAAATTTCATCATGTTTATTCGCAGAAAGCTGCTAAAAAAAATACTAAAAATTTCTTTCAAAAATTTCCGGTAGAAAAAAAAAAAAAAAAAAAAAAAAAACGGACAATTTGGCAGCTATGTATGACTGTTATTCTAACAAGGAAACATGCAAAAGGTGTCATCTTTAAAAAGTATTGAAAAAAATATATGTGATTCTACTCTTCATAAAACACCAGAAAGTGAAAAAATTATCGGCTGAAATTAATTACAGCGACCACAAATTTTTTTTTCAAAATTAAGCATATTTGGCGATTTCACACTGCAAGGCGATTGATTTTGAGTACTTGGCGGAAAAGCAAAACACGGTTCTGTTCGTACACGGCAACCTCGGTGCTAGCAAACGTATCGTCTAATAGCGCTAAATCGCCAAATATGCTTAATTTTGATAATTTTTTGTGGTCACTGTAATTAATTTCAGCCGATAAATTTTTCATTTTCTGGTGTTTTATGAAGAGTAGAATCACATATAATTTTTTCAATACTTTTTGACGATGACACTTTTTGAATGTTTCCTTGTAAGATATAATCGCTGTAACATCTATTTTGAATTACCCGATATATATATTATGAAAACTTTTTCAAGCATTGCACAAGATGAAACCAAGTATCACACGAAGAACTAGAAAGAACATGAATAAAGATTTCTGGGAAAAAAAAAAAAGAAAAAAAAAAACATTAAGCATCCTTTTAATGAAAGCAAGTACCATCAATACTTTTTGTAGGGCTCAGATCGAATGTTGCATACACATTAGGTGTTACTTCTGTCATACTGTATGCAATTTGCTAAAAATATACAGCATGGAGAGCCCCATAACACCTAAAAGGACGTGTAAAAATTTCAAGATTAAAAAAGGAAAAGTAAAATCAAACATACTTTTCACTAATTTTATCTAAAAAATTAAAATTATTCCTAAGAAAAATAATAGTTTTTAAAATTATTACTTACTTTACAATTACAACAGTCATATTTTTTGCCTCAAACTTTTAGTTAGTCACGAGGATAAATAGAGTTAATCTTGCAGTTAGATGTAGAATAATGTATATATATATATATATATATACACACTCTTTCTCATATTTATAAGGACACTTTATATTTTGAAATAACTAATGTAAAAATAATTGTGAACGAGATTATACTAGTGCACTTAAAATATCTAGTATTCTATAAACCAAAACTATTATAATTTTTTTAATATGAAACAAAATTAATAAAAAATAATGCAAAATCTTTTTTTCTGCACGTTTTTACATGTTCATAATTATAGGGAATATCAAGATTTTTTTGTTTTATTAGTTTCCCATCATACTATAGGTATGGGGAACTTAAGGAATCGTGAAAATTTTCGACCTCGGTTGTTTTACTTTTTTACACGTTTTCAGGTGTGAGGAATCCGAAAATGACAAAATTTGTATGGTGTCTGTCTGTAGGGTTTCTGTTAGTATGTTAGTCTGTTAGTCCGTTAGTTTGTTAGTCTGTGTACACGACATCTCAAGAACAAATTGTCGCAGAGAGGTCAAATCAGTTATAAAATATTACTTTCGACACTGTCAAGAACCCTATGCATTTGAAACATTCGATTTTAAAAACTTCGTAAGTTATAAATTTACGATTTTCTTAACATGGGAGAATAGGTCAAAAATTCACTTAAACGTGCATTAAATGGAAACATTTTACTCTAAAAATGTCAGACCAGTTTTAAAATATCCGTTTATAAGCCGGAATGAACATCAGTAACTATAAATATGCTACTTTGAAAATTTCGCAAGTTATTGGAAATTTACGAATTTCTTAACATGGCAGTATAGGGCAAAATTTCACATAAACGTCAATTTTGAGCGATATTTTCATCGTAAAGATGTCAGACTACTCTTGAAATATTATTTAGGACACTGGCATGAATATTAATGACTATGAATTTTCAAATATAAAAATTTCGTAAGTTATTGGAAATTTACGAATTTCTTAACATGGGAGAATAGGACAAAAATTCACTTAAACGTGCATTAAATGGAAAATGTTTTACTCTAAAAATGTCAGACCAGTTTTAAAATATCCGATTTGATGCCGGAACGAACATCAGTAAATATAAATATGCTACTTTGAAAATTTCGCAAGTTATTGGAAATTTACGAATTTCTTAACATGGCAGTATAGGGCAAAATTTCACATAAACGTCAATTTTGAGCGATATTTTCATCGTAAAGATGTCAGACTACTTTTGAAATATTATTTAGGACACTGGCATGAATATTAATGACTATGAATTTTCAAATATAAAAATTTCGTAAGCTATTGGAAATTTACGAATTTCTTAACATGGCAGAATAGAGCAAATTTTAACATAAACGTCAATTTTTAGGGATATTTTTATCGTAAAGATGTCAAACCACTTTCGAAATATTATTTAGGTTACTGGCATGAATATCATAGACTATGATTTTTCCAATTTAAAAAATTCGTAAGTTATTTGGAATTTACGATTTACTTAACATGTTTGAATAAGGCGAAATTGAGCATAAACTTCCATTTTGAGGATCATAAATACATTAGACAACTTCAAAATTACATTTATGATATTTTTTTGAACATGATTGAATACAAATATTCTAATAGGAAAATTTCGTAAATTATTCGTAATTTACGATTTTATCAACATAGCGAAATTGTAATTTTTTCATATAAATATGAATTTTGAGGATTATTGCATTGGAAATAGTAGCATGAAACATAAACAACGGAATTGACCCTGATAAAATAAATTAATAGATTAGAATAAGATAAATATATCGAAGTGAACTATGGATAGCCTATTAGGCGGGGATTTCTTTCTGTCACTGTATCAAGCTTTGGTCAAATTCATTTTTTTTAACATGATTATAATATGTCTCGCACTAGAAATTTATGAGACCATAAATATGGTGGGGAACTGAGCAGAGTCCACCTATGCCAACTAGTTTAACTTATAATCGGATAAATTACAGTTGACATGCGAATTCGTTAACTACTGGGATAAATTAATTCATATATAAGCCTTCAATTTTTCTTGGACAGACATTACTGATAATTCCTCGAAAAGAAGAACGTTCATGTAGTGAAGTATGATAAATGTGTTTTTTAAGTGAAAGGATAATTTCAATCCGCCGAATTTCTAATGAAATTCGAAGATCTAAAATTGCTGAAGGAAGTGTGATTAAACGTTGAACTGCTGGTTCGATAGGAGAGAGATCTGATGCAAAATCATAGTTGTTTTACAGAGATCGAAGACTCATAATTCCTCTTACTGTTCTTCTCATAATGACTGCTGCTGAATTTGCTCGTAATTTTTAACGAAAGGTTGGGGTCCACATTTATGCGTGTTTAAAATAATTAATAATATGAACACAGACAATATTAAATGGTAAAATGTTGCATTTTCGGATGAAAAACATTTTATTCTTGATTAATCAAATGGGTTTAACAGTTACTGGCACGATCTGAAGATAACGAAAGACAAAGCAGATTTTTTAAAGGTAGATATAAATCGGGCATTTTAAAGGTGGATCGGTGGAGCTCTGGGGAGCTGTTTCTACTGAAGGCAGAATGAATTTAGTAATTTTTTTCTATTATTACGAACATCAAGAAAATATCCGCAAATTTTAAACTTGGAATTCTCAGATTTTTGCTAGATTTTGGGGGATAATAATATTTTTTTTCAACAAGACTTATATTTTTGCTCTACTTCTATAGCAATAGGAAATAGTTTAAAGAAAAAAACTTCTTTATTGTTGCCTTTCCCGTGGCCTAAAAGTTGAAAACACCTCAACTAATCATATTAGAAAAGTGCATGCGAGTGGAAAACAATTTTAAATAGTTTAAATGTATTCAGAATATCATCTATGCTGTATGAAATGGTATTGAAACTGAATATTAAAGAAAAAAGTATATATATATATATATATATACTTTTATATATATACAGTGTTAAGTTAATACAGAAAAACGGGTGTCCTTATAATTATGAGAAGGAGTGTATATATATAATTTGAATTGTTTAGTACCGTCGTAAAACTCAGCAGACAAAAGATAGATGAAGATATCAACATAAAATGAATTTTAATTGAGATTTATTTCGATTATATTTAGTCACGGTATTAATTTATTTTGAGTACCAATGATTAGTAAAAACAAGTTAAAGTACTTACGCAGAAGAGAAATGACACATAAGCCTAACGATGAGAGAATTTGCAAAAACTATGAATTATTAGTAACAGTCAACATTTGAGAGAAAAGAGAAAGGATAAAATCACCAAAGTGTTCCGTTCAAAGGAAAAAAAAATGGAATTCATGAATTGAAAATTGGAATTTTAAATGCTGAAAAATAGAAATGCACACATCAGGAAACTTGCATTTCTATCAGCACATGCAAGATTTCGTAAAACTATATAGCTAATATATATGTATATATAAAATTATTAATAGCCATAAAATTTGGAAATAATACCTAGAAATCTTGTTAATTAAGAGATAAAAGTAGTCCAAAATGATCATGAAATTGCCAAACACTGAATGATAGTAGTAATAATGATAATAATAATAATAATAATAATAGATAAAATGCGCAAATTGTAGCAATAAAATGATATTTTTTTTTTTTTTTTTTTTTTTTTTTTAAATCTGCATAAGAGATTGCAAAAATTGTGCATACACATTATGGCATAAAAATAGTTTAGAAACAAAAACAAAAAGTTTCATTTCCAATTAAAGCGCTATATGCAGCATTTACTTTAGAAAAGATAGAAATATAGATAATCAGAACTTACAATAGAAATATAATATTATCAGTACATACAGTTGGAATTTAAAGATGATTTAATTTCAGTAATCAAACAATTAATATGATCAAAACAAAGACCACCCAAATCAAACCAGAAAAGAAATAAAGTGAAATCTAAATGAATTAAAGCAAGTTGGAATAAGAAAACAGCATTATTTACATTATATACATATATATCTTTTGCGACAAAATGTTTCTAACAAGTACGTCGTCTTTAATATGACATAATTAATAATATCGAACATTGCTTTTGTGACGAGGATGCAGTTTAAAAATTAATAATTTCGAAGATAAAGCAGAATAAAACACGGTTTAGAAATTACTAATGACACGGTTTAGACTCCTGAAAATGTTTGACTAAGAAATGCTGTGTTTTTAAAAACCAACATGTTTTCAAAACATGAAATTTCATGCTTCAAAATGTTTTTTTTAATGTTGTTCTTTATATCGTTCGAAGGTGCAAGAGATTAGTCGACAGGAGTGACAAATTATCCTCACATATTTCGTCCTTGTACGAAATCCAGCACTTCGATGCAAAAAAGTACGTCGACTTTAACATGATATAATTAATAATATCTAACATTGCTTATGTGACGATAATGCAATTTAAAAACTAATAAATTCGAAGATAAAAGTAGAATAAAACACTGGTTAGAAATGACTTCTGAAGATGTTCAACTAAGAAATATTATAATTTCAAAGACTAACATGTTTTCAAAATATGAAATTTCTTGTTTCAAAACATTTTTGAATTCTGTTTGTTATACTGTTTGAAAGTGCAGGCGGTTTGGGTAGTTGACTGGAATAACAAATTATTCTTGCATATTTCGCACCTTGCACGAAATCTTAATTCAGCACTTCGATACAAGAAAGTACGTCGACTTCAACATGACATAATTAATAATGTCTGCTTTGAGGAATGACACATTTCGCCGCCTCCATGATAAATGCTGATGAAACAGTTTAACGCGAGAGTCGACAGTGTCGGTGCCAATGGTAAGTCGTGCAAAACGAATTAGTTGTACGACGAAGTCGGCAGTCGAACGAAGAACACAGTCTCCGGAGAAAAAAAAAAATAATTAAGATTAAAACGAAAAAAAATTAAGAAACAGAGATTAAATGAAAGGAAAAAAGAAAGAGTTTGGAAGTTTTTCAAAAACTCTGAGAATGCGCAGAAGACAATAAATGACTCTAGTTTAAGTTGTAAGAATCGAAAAAGATTTGAAGATTGCTTAGTATCTTTCCGACGCTGAGGAATCGGCCCCATTTATCAAGAGCAATTACCTGTGTCTTCTTGAAAAAAATCGTTTGCTTATCGTTTGCTCGAGTGTCATGGGGGATGAGACAGGAGAACTGTTGTATTGTTCTTAGATATCAACATTTGTGTTTAGTATGTACATTAAAAGAACTTGCAACCCAGAAATGTAAGATTTGCTTCAAACGCCAGAAGACATTCAGTGTGGCATTTTTTTTTTTTTTTTTTTTTTGTGTGTGTGTGTGTTTTAAAAATAACGATAATATCTTTTTTTCCGGTTATAAGTTTAAATTGTAAAATCCGAAAAGGTATCAAGATTACTTAGTATCTTTCTTTTACTAAGAAATTAGTCTTAATTATCAAGATTAATTATTTGTTTCCTTGAAAACTACCAGCTATTTCGAATAATGGAAGTGAGATAAGAAAACTGTTTCATTGTTCATAGATAACAACGTTTTGATTTTCGCGTACAAAATAACCATTTATCATTCAGTCAGAGATGTAAGAGTTGCTTTAAAACTTTTGACGACAGAACTCACAAGAAGCTTTAGTGTTTTAAAAAACTAGTGTAGTTTTTTTTTTTAAAGTTTTATTCAGGTTAAAAGTTTAAATTGTAAAATCTAGAAAGATCTGACGATTACTTGGTGTTTTTCTTTGTGCTAAGGGAATTAGACTTATTTATCAAGAGTAATTAGCAGCGTTTTCTCGAAAAAGAAATCTCCATTTAAAATTTTCAAGTTGCCAGCACTTGGAAACAAGACGGCAGGCTAAGTTGACACACAAATATATCAAATTTTTCATTTCCCATCAAACGGAAACTCCATTAAATCATCATTAAAGGATATATCAAATATACATTTGTAAGATAAGTCTACTGTACAATTTTAGTTCGAATTAATAATGAATTTTTAAGTGGCCGCCACTTGGAAACAATATGACGAAGCAAGTTGCCCAGCAAACTTATCCAAGATATTTGAAGTATAAATTCACTGTTCGAATTTCGTTCGAATCAGTGCAGTATTTCAAAAATTATTGTCATGACAAATTTTCAAGGGGCAGTCTAAGTAGCTGCAACTTGGAAACAAAATGGCGGAAGAAATTGCCCAGCGAAATCCTCCAAGTATGATAAGTTCATTATCCAACTTCGGTTTAGACTAATACAGTATTTCAAAAATTATCGTGATAAGAAACTTTCAAGTGGCACCGCGATATCAAGTGGCCACCACTTGGTAGCAAAAAAGCGGGTGACACGCCCAGCGAGCTTATCTGACGTGAGATATTTGAATGATAAATCCACAACCCAAAATTGATACGAATTGATTCAGTATTACAAAAGTCATCATAATGACAAATTTTCAAGTGACTGCCACTTGGAAATGAAATGGCGGAGCAAGTTACTAAACGAACTTATCCAAGATAGTTGAACCGTAAGTTCACTATCCAACTTTGGTTTGAATCTGTTTAGTATTTTAAAAGTCACATTTTCAAGTGACAGCTTGATTTCAAGTGGTCCCAATTTGGAAACAAAATGTCGGAAAGAGTTGCCCAGTGAACTCATCCAAGATATTTATATGAAAAGTTCACTGTCCAACTTTGGTTCGAATTGAAACAGAATTAAAAATTTTACGATTTTAAATTTTCAAGTGGTAGCCTGATTTCAAGTTGTCCCTCTTAGTTCATAGCATCCGCACTTTGTTAAAAATGGCGGATAAAGTTCATTAATAAACTTGGTTGAGACCGTTGGTGTAACCCCCGTTTCGCCGACAAAAAATTTCCTACCCCCCTGTTTTTCCCATTCAAGCTTCCCTTTCCAGCTATTTAGGGATTTGTCCTATAATTATGGGAAAAACAAGTGGAAAGGAAATTTCAAATCAATGAAATGGCGGGTACTAGTTATGTAAGGAGATTAGTGTCCAGTTCACCCCTTTTTATCAGTTGATACGACTGACAGTCTCAGGTGCAAACCCATGGTGAATTACAATTTTCACTTGTCGTTTTTTACGCCTAATTGATAACCAAGTTATTGTCATAAAATTATTTCTCTTTTTACAGTACACTCCCAGAAATTCATACAGCCTGAGACCAGAGACTGCGCGAATTTTAGAATTTTGTAGATTTTTTTTTCACTTTAAAATTAGAATTTTGATATTATAATGCATTGAAAATGATTGTCATTACATAAGATATATGAAATGTATAGATGAAGGCAAATAAAGAGTATAAATAATGAAATAAAAACGCACATATAAAATTTATAGTATAGCAACATTTATAATATAGCAACTTTTTATTATTATTATTTTTTAATAATTTCTTTTCGAAAAGAATTCTTTTTAAAAGGAAGTGGGCATAGCCTGCTTGTATAAGAATAATTGTATAATAAATTTGCGCCTTTTATTACAGTTTAGAAATTTAGGTAAAGACAAGTAATTTATTTATTTATATTTTCGGTCTATGGATTCTTTTTTACTTTCTCTTACCCATAAGGTAGAGAAAGTATTGTTTTTGGGTCAAATTTTCGAACGCGAGATTTTGTTATATTTACACGTTTTGAGATCCCCTGAATACGAAAATCATGTTTTTAGCAAATGGTCTCTGTGTGTGTCTGTCTGTTATCAGCATATTTCAAAAACAAATTATGGCAGAAAGTTCAAACTTGGTATTCTGAATGTGTATCATTAGGGATGCTACAGTAAGCTTTTCGTTAAGATCAAGCAAATGGTTCGTGTACAGGGACAATCAAGAGAATTCTAATACATTACGTCTATGGGGGAAATTGCAGGTAAGTGGAGTTTAACCTCTATAGACTGCACTACACCAAATGAAACGAATATATATTTTTTGTAATAGAGATAGTTAACTGGAGAAAAAATTTTGTGCATATAGGAGCCTCGACTCCCCTCCTGGGGGGGAAGTCCCCCCTCGAGGGGAGTAAATTTTCATGATGGGTATCATTCAAAAGAGCTCGTCAATACCTTTAAAACGAATGGTTGAACTATAAATCTGTGATAATTTAAAACATATTTATAGATTTTTTTTTTTTTTTTTTTTTACTTTTAACGAAAAAATTTTTTTTTTTTTTATATATATATATATTGAGAGTAAAATGGACTTTTTTGGATATTTAGTGTTACACTACTTCTCTAATATGGAAATCGTCTCCATTATCATAAAAAATTATTTTTTAAATAATAATTTTAATAAATTATTTTTTTTAAACAGAATTATTTTTTAATAACCGAATTGAATTCTATGTAAATGTAGATGCATTAATGAAATGGGGGTTTGAGGGG
Organism: Salticus scenicus; assembly: GCA_963930645.1. Taxonomy (NCBI): domain Eukaryota; kingdom Metazoa; phylum Arthropoda; class Arachnida; order Araneae; family Salticidae; genus Salticus; species Salticus scenicus. The sequence goes on along the minus strand of OZ005655.1, from coordinate 193,268,420 downwards.
GGCGGTAGCCCCCCTCACACAGAACTAATTATCGTATAAAACTCTTCTGAAGCCTAATTTGAAATGTTTAGCATAGGTTTACATGACAATTCTCGTTATCTTACCTCTTAATCTGCAACCTGTATTTATAGTATTAAATTTCAGGGTAAGAGAAAGTCGTGTGAGTGACACACCAGATTTTTTTTCCTGTGTGTGTGTGTTTAAGCACAAATATTATTGAGTTAAAAGAATTTAGGTACTTATCTTCAAGACCTAGACCTTGCTTAAAATTAACTTTCCTTATCTCATTAGACTCCATTTCTAAAGTAACACCATTGAAGTAAGTTCTATCATGATTTTCTTCTTTGAATTTTATCATAAATTTCAATGTTTAAATTGGTCGTGATCAGCAGATTTCTGAAGTCTACTGAAATTTTAAAATTTCTTTTTTATTATTTCTTAAAAAAAAAAAAAAAAATCTTGTATTTTCGGATTAAATACATCGATACATAAGCTCAATAAAAACCAGCAAGTAAAAAATCACATAAATGCTGTTAAAAAAAAAAAAAAAAAAAAAAAAAAAAAAGAAAGAAAAAGAAAAGAAAAAAGAACATATTTCAATGTATTTAATTTATATATATATATATATATATATTTTTATTTCCTACTACTAAGTGTTATTTCTCAGTTTATTAATAAATCACCAAAAAATGTTCATCATGCTAATTTCTGAAATACTGAATTAATTAATAAACTTTGGGCTTATAAAACTGAAAGTGAAAGTTAATAATTAAAACAACCGAAAAGAAAAAAAAAGTTTAAATGAATGTTTTGTAATAGTTCTCATTTTGTTTGAAGATGTGATATTTGGAATTCGACTAAATTTAAAAATGAGTTGGCCAGCAAGTAATTACAAAAGAAATTCTACTGTTTATTCTGTTTTATGGGAGTTTTTATTTTATTTTATTTTTTAAATATAAAATATTCATATTAAACTTCTGTGCTTGTATTTATTATTTAAGTAAATAATAATAATAATAATAAAATAAGTCTTATCCTATTAAAAACTTTAACAATTATGCCTGAGTAGACCATTTTGGCAACTAAGTAAAAATAATTAAGTGCATTGACGCCTGTTTTTCCCATTCTAATTTCTAACTCTGGGTGTAGCGCATTTATTTTCCAAGTTTTTCTGCATCTTAGCTTATAAGTTTTTTAGGATTATTGCCTTCAAACTACACAACTAGTCTTAAATGAGCTTGAAAAATGTATGTTATACCCCCATTTCGCCGACAAAATGGCGGTGAACATTCACTGACGGCGAAACAGGTGTTAAACCGATATTGTCGATTTTCCCTTCTTTAGGGAATTTGTCAACGAAAGGGGGTAGGAAATTTTCGTGTCGGCGAAACGGGGGTATAACCAGACCGTTATATACATAAAAATTCAAATAAATCCGGTCTTAAATACGCTTTTAACAATGTGAATATGAAATTTTCAAGTGGGGTCTCATCTTGAAAACACAATGACGGAAAAATTTGATTAACAAACTCATATAAGATATTTGTAATATAAATTCCCTGTCCAAATTTGGTTCGATTTGGAGTAGTATTTCGGAAGTTATCGTGATTATAAATTTTCAAGTGGTTGCCTGATTTCAAGTGACTCTGCTTAGTTTATGATATCCGCCACTTTGTTAAAAATGGTTCATTCAAATATTCAACATTAAAGATCAGTTATATATTTTACATCAGCATTCAAGTACAATTTAGGAAATGTATATTCCAACAGTTTTATGCATATGAAATCTATTGCAGCCTTTACAGGTTTTATTAAGAAGGTCATTTCCAAAATTTTCTGAAAAGCAGTTTCTTATAAGTTTGTAAATACAGTAAAGTACCTTATATGTTTCTCATTTATACGCATTTTTCATTTAAATCGATAAAAATAATCCTGCTATTATCATTATTATTATTATTATTATTACTATGATTATTATTATTATTATTATTATTATTATTATTTATTTATTTATTTATTTTTTTAACTGCAAAAGTGTTTGTTTATATGACTTAAATGTTTAAATGTCATTTTACACTTTTTAAAAATTCTCAAATTTTCTACATAGCTCTTTATCTCTCAATTCTTTCATTATTAGTTTTTATAAATTTCGTTAGAAACTTTTTTTTTCCAGACTAATGAAAAATACACAAAAAACCTAATTCGATTCATAATGCTGCGTTTAATACTCCCAAAATATCAATATTACAGACGGTCATTAAAACGTTTTGTAATTAAATGCCTATTTTTGTGAATATAAATTATTTAATTATTAATACACAACATGTACAATGTATATAAAATTAGTACTTAAGATATATGTACCGTAAAATGCCATAAAAGCGCGTTTTGTCGTAATATACCGAATAAGGGAACGTTCACGCACAGCGATAATCTCTATCTAAATAGGCGACAGTTTTTTATGGTTAATATTTTTTTATTACTTCGTCTATTATAATGTTATTTATTTCTTTTACAACATTCCCCTTTGTAAATATAATCATTGATTTGTATTATACTAAATCGGACTCTGATTATTTGAAAACTGAAAACGTAACCTTAAAAAATATCGACAAATATTTTAAAACAATTTATTGGAAGGAGGTAAAAAAAAGCGTTTTCCAATTTTTTCCGGTTAGTTGAATGCTGGTTAACCAAATGTTTACTGCGTTTATTAATTTATTTATTTTATTTGTTTATCATTGCAACGCAAAAAAAAAAAAAAAAAAAATGGGGGTGGGGAGGTGTTTTGTTTTAAAATTACTTTTATATCACTTTATTTTAGCAGGAAAATGCATGTCGATTTCTATAATTTTGCATATTTTTACTATTTATCCACCTCCTCTCCGAATACATCCCGATTTTTCTTGAAGATTGAGAAGGCACTTGAACGCGATTTTACGGAAAGTGTTCGTACTGAAGGTAAGCACTCATAGTTAGTTCTTAAGGTAGGCAATTAAAATGAGGTTATTTACATTATTATAATGAACGTTTCAATTTAATTTTCATTTCTTATGTTAAATGCAAATGCTTCCATAAAATAATGAACTAATACAATCCAATAACATTAAAGATTATTAATTTTATATAAAACTGTATTACTCTAGAATTAAATTTTTAAAAATCAAAATTGTTTATTGAAAATTTGATTATTCGTCTTCTCATTTTTATTTCGTTTTGCACCAGTCCCTTGCAATTACTGCACATTTCATCCAAATAATACAACTTTTATATTATTCCATTTGCATATTAATGTTGTAAAAGTCAGAATAATCCCTTTAAATTTTTCGAACTTTATAGCTTAAAAGATAGTACAGGGTGTTTATAAAGTCCCGGACCCATTTTGATGTTTAATAACTCATAAAATAATGAAGATATAAACAAACTTATGGCATTTATCGATGGAATAACTCATATATTTTCTTTTCAGGTTTGAATATCTTTACTTTTGTAAATATCGTCTGCGCGTGTGGTTAATTTCAGATAATTTCATTTTCCAGTCTAAATATCTGTACTTTTCTAAATATCGTCTGCTTATTAATTGTATTTTTCTCTCTTTTGTTTTTGGCAACTATTGCAATGTTATGTTTACTTTTGATGTGTTTGTTCTATGTAGTACTTTTGTATGTGATGTTTTATTCGAGCGGATATTAAGGAGAATGCATACACCACAAGAGAAAGCACAGATTTTATGGTGGTACATAGAAACGAAATCGATAGTGCAAGCACAGAGAAATTGCAGAAGAATTTACCAAAAAGATCCTCCATCCAAAAGCAGGATCTTGCGGTGGAAAAATTCTAGAAACTGAAAGTATCGCAGATAAGATACGTTCCGGAGGTCCCTGCACAAGTGATTTTGATGTTGACCGTGTCAGAGAGACATTTTTACACAATCCTAGAAGATCTGCGAGATCAGCGGCAAGAGAATTGGATATGCCAATTTCGACGGTGTAGAAGGTCATTAAGAAAAAATTAAGACTGCATGCATACAAAGTTCAAATTGTTCAAGTTTTGGAACCGGACGATAGGCCTAGGAAGATGGCCTTTGTGTTAAGGAGTTTTCCTTAACTGAAGGAATTATCTGTGCTATTTAATTAAAATAGTAAGTAAAGAAATAATATAATAACTTAGTTTTTTTTTTTTTTTTTATCACGACGTAAGTGAATTATTTTTGGCTCTGAAGTGAGAGAAAAATCCAAAAGAATAGATAAATAAAATGGGTCAGTCAGCGCGTAAAAAGAAAAAGATAACTGCTCTTTGCCGCATTTGAGGAAAAAAAAAGTAACATTTCACATCCTTATTGACTCGTGAGGGGAGAGTTGACCTTGGACAGGCAGGGATGTTTTCCCTCTCGCAGGTCAGTTTAAAAAACCAGGAGAAAGTGATAGACACTAGCGTCTCACCGCAGCGCCGGCTCCCTACAAAAATGCTAACTGAGCATGCGTACAGACTTGGATTTTTGAGAGTTGTTGGATTAGAATTTGGATTCGAGCAAGGTAAACAGAGTTTGGCGAGGCATCACCCTTTTAGCACATTTTCCTAATTTATGTGTATTCCTTTAATACAAAAATTTTTCAAATGACAAAAACATCTCCTATTTTTTTTTTTTTAACAGCAACTTTATCTTTTGGAAAATTAATAGATAATTAAAAAAAAATTAACTATTTTTTTTTTTAAACAAAACTGCCATTTCCTTGAAATATCTTCAATACAGATTTAAATTTATTAATTTTCTTTCTTTCTTTTTTTTTTTTTTTTTTTTTTTTTTTTATCTGTTATTTATTTATTTAATTTATTTATTATTATTTTTTTGCTTAGCTTAAAAAAAAAAAAAAAAAAGTTGGATTACAATACAAATTTAAAATATGTAAAATATTTATTTTTATGTTTAAATACTAAACAAAAATTATTTTATTTAAATTTTAATTATTATATAAACTTGTTTAAATTTGTTAAATATGTTATTTAAATTACTTCTTTTTTAAATTCCTTTAATGCAAAGATGTTTCAAATGAACCCACCCCCCTCCATCCTAAATATTTCTTTCCATATTTTATTACAATAAGTACAATTTATGAATTAATAGACTACAAAGTGAATTTAAAAAATAGACCAGGTAAAATGTTTTATTAAAAAATATCAACTTTTTTTTTTTTTTTTTTAGGTAAGATAATAGATAATTAAAAGAAAAAAAAATCTTTAAAAACGAAACAGCCATTTTCTTAAAATATCTTCAATACAAATTTAAATTAATTGCATTTTTTTTTTTTTTTTTTTTTTTTTTTTTTAATATCTATTAAACAGTTTATTTTATTTTACTTAGCTTAAGGGAAAAAAAAAAAAAAAAAAACGGGGATTACAATAAAAATTTATAATAGAATTTTTAAATATGTAAAATATTTATTTGTATGTTTAAATAGCAAACAAAAATTATTTCGTTTAAATTTTAATTATTATTTAAACTTGTTTAAATTTGTTAAATATATTTCTTTTTTAAAATTCCTTTAATGCAAAGATGTTTCAAATGACAAAAACACTCTCGTATTTCTTTCCATATTTTTTTTTTTTAAATAACTGCAATTTATGAATTAATATGCTACATAGAGAATTACCTTTTTATTTAATACTAATTCCTGCGAAGATTAAAACAACATATATATATGAGAGTTAAGTTAATTAATGTGAAGAAAATAAGAAAACCCCTCAAATTGTCAAAGCATTCAACAATTATTTCGATTTAATAAAGCATGACTCACCATCAGACACCCCCCCCCAAAAAAAAAGGGGGAAAAAAAAAAAACAGGCAAATGTGCAACATGAATGCATCAGCACATTGCAGCAATTTTTCTACAGAATCTTTAAAAGTTTGTTTCTGAATGAGGGATTAGGCCTGGGTGAGATGTTCTCTGGGCAGTCTTTATAAGGTGACCTAGCACATTCCAATGCGAGTTCCTAAGAAGACCATGGAAAAGTTGCACAACTAGGTTAACAAGTGTGTGCCTAATTCAAAGCTAGCGCCTACCATCTACCACCTTGGATGACAGAATCTCTTTGCCAGTGCAATAAATTTAGAATAAGAAATTTGTTTGAAATACAGATTACAAATTCTAAAAGGTTTTTTTTTTTTTTTACTGATATTTTGGTAGTATTTTTATTTATTTACTTTTCCCCATATAAATAAAAAATATTAAAAAGGTTTTGACAACAAATTTCCGTCTGTAGTCAAAGCCTGACTATAGCACGGGAACATGGGGCACCTGCCCTGAGCACCAAGAAAAAGCACTAAACTCCTTAAAAATGCATTCATTAAAGTTTGTTGAGACTCTTTTTTTTCTTTTTTTTTTTTTTTTTTTATCAAAAAGAAGTAATTTAAATAAAATATTTAAAAGGCAGTTTCATTTTTACAGAACTTTTTTACCTTTTTTTTTTTTTTTTTTTTTTTTTTTTTAATTATCAATTTTCAAAAAAAAAAAAAAAAAAAAGTTTCTGATTTTTAATAAAACTTTTTACCTGGTCTATTTTTTAAAATCTCTATGTAGTGCATTAATTCATAAATTTCAGTTATTTTAATAAAATATGGAAAGAAATATTTAGGAGGGGTTGTTTTTGTCATTTGAAACGTCTTTGCATTAAAGGAATTTTAAAAAGAAATATATTTAACGAATTTAAACAAGTTTAAAAAATAATTAAAATTTAAATGAAATAATTTTTGTTTAGTATTTAAACATAAAAATAAATATTTTACATATTTAAAAATTCTATTATAAATTTTTATTATAATCCACTTTTTTTTTTTTTTTTAAAGCTAAGTAAAATAAAATAAACTGTTTACCATATTAAAAAAAAAAAAAAAAAAAAAAAAAAAAAAGAGCAACACATTTAAGTTTATAGTGAAGATATTTTAAGAAAACGGCAGTTTCGTTTTTAAAGTTTTTTTTTTTATTATTATTATTAATTTTTCTAAAAAAAAAAGTATTATTTTTTACTAAAACTTTTTACCTGGTCAGTTTTTTAAATTCTGTTTGTAGTCTATCAATTCATAAACTGCAGTTATTGTAATAAAATATGGAAAGAAATATTTAGGGGGGTGGGGGGGGGGGTTATCATTTGAAACATCTTTGCATTAAAGGAATTTTTAAAAAAAGTAATTTAAATAACATATTTAACAAATTTAAACAAGTATAAATAATAATTAAAATATAAATAAAATAATTTTTGTCTACTTTTTAAACATAAAAATAAATATTTTACATATTTTAAATTTGTATTGTAATTCAAGGTTTTTTTTTTTTTTTTTTTTTAAGCTAAGTAAAAATAATTGTAAACTGTATAAGAGATAAAAAAAAAAAAAATGTAATAAATTAAAATCTGTATGAAGATATTTCAAGGAAATGGCAGTTTTTTTTTTTTTTTTTTTTTTTTTTTTTAAGTTTTCAGTTTTTTTAAGTTTTCAGTTTTTTTTTTTTTTTTTTTTTTAATTATCTATTAATTTTCCTAAAAATAAAGTTACTGTTACAAAAGAAAAAAAAAAATTAGTAATTCAATTCAATATGAACTACCATACACATCGCATAAACATAAATGGTAAACAATCTTACAACTTACAACCCTTCAGAAGTGTAGCAGTGCATCGCCAAATTACAGCATGCCAAACCTGCCAAGGCAATTTATTCAACTTTTTCGTAGGGAGCCGGCGCTGCGGCGAGACGCTAGTGTGATAGACGAGGATAATTAAAGATTTGTGGAATGTATCGGGTGAATAAGAAGACCTTTCCAGCAGGAGTTTAGTTTTTTGGCAACATCGGTGAAAACGACGCTGGCTCAGTTCAGGCGGGAAAAACAGGTGAGGCTTAGACTGGACGCCTGAGAGGGTGGATGTAGCGAAGAAAAAAAGGTACGTGTTGCTCCTTAGGGGCGTAAGCCCCTGTAAGGGCACTCGCGGGTGTGCCCCTGTGTTCAGCTATTATTAGTGGTTTAAGGAATAAGTCATCTCTGGAAGAACAACAGTAATATACGTTTACTCAATATTAGAAATTTATGGGAACGCCGACAAGATCTGTAAAAATGGTGGAAAGTCAACAATTCGGGCTTAACATAAAGGCGAGGCCAGATAGTTTTCGGAAGAAAAATTTCATCGATGTTCTATTTAAAAGCAAGAAAATAACGGAAGATTTTTGAGATAAACCGGTTGTAAATGCTGTTGTTATTGTACAGTCGGGAAAAAAAAAACGCAACACCCGCTGTAATTTCGTTATTAATTGACGCAGGAACATCTAACAGACATAATTCAACAGGAAATTAAATGCACTTTCTGAAAATGTTATCGAATTTTGAATTAGGGGTCATCTACATATTAAAATGAGCGCCAACTTTGATTTTTTCAATAGCAACACCCAATTTTGACTCATATTCGAATTTTTGAGAGTCTGGCAGTGCGGAAAAGTATACTATTTATATACTTTATCTTTAGTATTTATAGAGTTATAATCAAAAATGTGTTAGGGGTTATCAGTAAATATAGAAAAATAAAATTAAGATCCTATAAGAAACAGATAAAATTTTAATGTTTCGCACCGGAAATCTTTCAGGTAAGAATGAATTATAAAATTAATGACTTAACTAACAAAGTTAACTTAACTGACTTAACAAAGTAAAAAATTAACTTTGTTATTTTTTTTTAAAGATTTGATTCGTTATCTCATGAAAAACTTTATAAGAGACGGCCCCCTAAACCACTCCAAAAGAAAGATTTATTTATATCTCGAAAACTAATAACTGGAATGAACTGCAAATTTGCATACCCATATTTTTCATCATTAGGATTCATTTTATGTAAAAATTAATATAGGTCATAATTCATAATTTTTATGAATATGAATTTATTAATATTTTTCAGAATTAAAAATATTTTTCAGAATCAAAAGTAATGGTGGATTATGTTTGGGTTTCTTCACTGTATCTTGTAAAAAAAAAAAATTATATCGTTCGTGTTATTTTTTGTGAAGATATTAATAAAAGTTTGAAATATGAATTTAACATTAGCACCTTCAAACTTTGAACGCTTATAACTCTTTGAAAAAATGAGTAAAATATACAACCAATATACTTTTTCGCGTTGTCGCGATCCCAGGAATTCAAATATAAAATAAAAATTGGGCATTACTATTGAAAAAATCAGAGTTGGTCCACGTTTTAATATGTAGACGACCCCCAATTCAAAATTCCAGTTCATTTTCTGAAACTATTCACAATTCCCTGTCGAATGATACCTATTACATTTTTCTACATCGATTAGCAACGAAGTTAAGTTGAGTGTTGCGTTTTTTTTTTTTCTCCGACTGTACCTGCTTATTGTAACGACGCTCAGCGACAAGCCACTGAAGACGCGGGAACTATTGCCGGCCTGAAGGTACTCTGAAGTATTTGCGAATCTTTCTGCCGCATCTATTGCCTTCTGTCTAGTTTAGGAAAGTAGAAAGAAAGAAAGAAATGACATAAAATGTTGGTTGCGTCTCGAAACCTTTGATGTATCAAAATGAAGTCGGAAGAAGAAGTGATAAAATGATATTACCAGATGTAGAGGACCATAGCTGATGAATGGAGTATACCATGCTGATCAAAACACCCAAAAGAAAACTAAATGGAATTGAGACCCCTTTTCTTCCCTTGCAAAAGCTAGTATTGATATCTACATACGGTTCGAAGGAATGGACCTCTAAGCTGTATTGCAAAACCGTTGGTTACTAAGGGATGAAAATAAAATTCAAGTACAGAATCTAAAAATCCGCCCGTGTGTTGAGATTATTAATTAACCAGGAAATAATGGGACCTCACAGCTATCCAGTGACATCTTCTCATCTGAGATGGAGGCATTATTTTCTTTTATTCCTTTTCTTGATTTTTATATCTCCTTGTACTTGTAGTGGGAGGTGTGTATTAATAATAAAAGAAAAACAATTTTAACATCTTGATAAAAACTGAACTAAATTTAATAAATTTTATGAACTTTTAAAATTAGGTAATCACTTATAAATCAAAAAAAAAAAAAAAAAAAATAGTAGTCAAACGTACATTTAAAAACACTTGAACTGTTTACTTCATCAACTTATTGTGATAGGCCTTGTATTATTTTTGTTTGAGATATGGTGTATGAATTTTATAAGGAAAATTATAAAATAAGAACTGAATTTGTGTCTCATTGAGAAGACTTTCTTGGGCAATTCATGTAAAGAAATAAAGATGTTTTTCTTGTAATCTCTTTGAAAATCACTGTTTCTTGAAAAGAATGAAATTGTTTTTAGATGGTATTGTGAGAGCTTAGTAAGTGAGCTAATGTCTGTGAGAAGTTTTGATTTCATAAGTGTGTTTATTAGTAATAAAATAATTAAAGTAAGGTGTGTTTAAAGGAACTCATCACTCAGGACAGTTTATTTAAATTTACAGACAGCATCTCGCAACATGTGATTCAAGTTATTAAGGAAAAAGGGTATATTTACATATATTTATATATATATTGTGTTTTGTTTGTTATGGGCAATTGAGTAGGCTTTGGTGAGAGGACAAGAAAGTCTAAATAGAATTTAATTGTTAGATCAAAAAATAAAAATTTAATCTTTCTTTGAAAATTAAATTGTTGGGGATTTCTTTGACTTATTCCTTTACTCACCACAGGCTACATTTCTATTTATTTATTTATTTATTTATTTATGGGGGGAGGTAATTGCCCTCTGTATATTTTTTATTTTATTAATATGTTTGTGTTACTTATGAGAGTCTCTGTCTATGCATAATGATTTAAGTAAAGTTTAATGAGGGGTTAATGATAGACAGAGGCTGTCATATACCATGATGTAGACAAATTATTTTCCATATACATAGTATATTAAATGACAGAGCAGTTGCACAACATTCTAGGGTGCAATTTATTGCACAAACTTTTGATAAATTTGGGTAACCTGGGGTTTTGGCGGTAATAATACAACGCGTTTTAAAGCAATGAACTAAATTAGATAGGAAATAGCAAAATTAATAGTAAAATTAACTAAATAATGGTGAGATAAACTCCAAAAATCTCACCGTGCAACAGATATGATAAGGATGATAGAAGATGATGCTGATTTTCTAAAGCGCATAATGTTCTCCGACGAAGCATCCTTTCATGTTTCTGGCATTGTTAATCGCCATAATGTGCGCATATGGGGATCTGAAAACCCCCATGAATACCGTGAGGCACAAAGGTATTCCCCAAAGGTTAATGTGTGGAGTGGACTAATGCACGACCGAGTCATTGGGCCTTTCTTTTTTACAGAAAAGACGGTCTCATCAGTCGTATACTTAGACTTGTTGGAAAACTTCGTATTTCCACAAGTAGAAGAGCTTCAGCCACATGTCTTTTTGCAACAAGATAGTGCACCACCTCATTGGGGTACCATCGTTCGTAGTTCTTTGAATGACCATTTTCCAGGAAGATGGATTGGGCGAGGAGGTCCAATTCCTTGGCCACCCAGATCACCTGATATAACGCCGCTGGACTTTTTCCTTTGGGGATTTGTAAAGGACAATGTTTACAGGAGGAGAGTGTTGAGCGAACATTGATGACCTAAAAGTCAGAATTACAACCGCAATAGCCTCTGTGGATGCCGACATGCTTTTGCCGCTACCTGGCGTGAAATTGACTATCGACTTGATATTTTCCGTGCGACGAAGGGGGCACACGTGGAAGTTCATTGACAAGGGTCATGAAACTTTGAGTCTATCTAACCACTTATGTTATTAATTTTAATCTATCTTTATTATTTTATGAGTTATTAAACATCAAAATGGGTCCGGGACTTTATAAACACCCTGTATTAGCCTGCTTTGTTTTTAGGATATTAGGATTATCCTGATTTCACAGCATAGTGAAGCACTAGTGCAACATAAAATCCACTCATTCACTCATCCTGATTTCACACCGCTCTTACTCGTTAATAATTGTACCGCTTTTTATTTTCCTTTGCGGACATGTTGGATCAATTCTGAAATTTTTCTTGGTGTCCGAAATCAATATTCAGGTGCATCACTAGGACACAGGACCATAGCCAATGGGTAAAGGGGACTCTACACTCCCTGGTGAAACTTTAGCAGACTAGTGGTAATTTTTAGAGTTATACATCATTTTTAGCACTCAGCATTATGTACTAAAGTTGTACCCCCCCCCCCTTCCCCGAATTTTTTTTTCTTGCTACGGCCTTGCTAGGATATTAGGACATAGACATCCAGTGATGTCCGAGGCTAAAATATCCTGTGACCGGGGGTTCATGAATGGCCGAAAACCGAACTGAAATCGTCGATTCACCTCCTTCGGAAAAAGTCCAGGACCAACCTGAAGGGGAAGAATATTTATGACGTTGGATATAAATACAGTTATTAATACATACTACAAAATTGAATTATTTAAATCATAAACACGGTTATTGAACCAATTTTTGTGTACTGATTTCATCACTGTGTTATAGAAATTATCGAGTCAGAGAATTTACATATGGAACATAACAGAAGTTGTGTCTAAGGTGCGATAACTATGCATGTTCTTCATATCCCGTTTCCCTTCACTGAGTAATCGTCTTCTGAACATGGATGTAGATCTTATTTTTCACCAAGCGCTATTTACGAGAACGCTTTTCGCATTCTACCTCTGTCAAAATACTGCAGGAAGTTCTTTGTTTTCTGAATTGGCGGCAGTTCAAATGTTGTCATCAAAATGTAAATGGCTTGGAAACATCACAGTGTACCATTGTTCCATGAGAGGCCTTTTGTCTTTTAGTTCAATTTTATTGAGTCAGCTATTAAAAAATCGCTTAGTCCATTAGGACCTACAGGATGTTGATATGATTGCGGAGAGAAAGTAGAAATAATTTCAAACAAAAATAGTGCCTAGTTCAAACAGGCAACAAATATTATTTATATTATATACAAGAAGTTTAGATAGGTTGATTGGTTGGGTTTTACGTCCCGCAAGTTTAGATAGGTTTTTACTTCGTAAATGAAAAGCGAATATTTTGTAATCTGCTAACTTATATTACCGTGGCTGATACTTTGAAAATTTGTACTACCATGTAAATGCAGAATTTCCGATAAGATTCATTTGTTTACAAACAATTTGAAACAAAATTCTTATTTTAAATGCCTGGTATCTCCCATACTTTAAAGACACCCATACAAGGTGTCTTTAAAAAGTAAAAACAATAATTTAAACAAGTCAATCTCCCTCAGTAAATCTCAATCAGTTTTTACACATTTTTTACCCCTTTTTCATTAAATAAGCGCTAGGACACTTTAGAATATCCCCCTAACTGAGGGCATTAAACAAAAGCATAAGACCATGATGTAGTTAATTGGCATCTTAACGCTCAACACCAACATAGCACTACAAAATTCCTCTTTTTTTTTTTTTTTTTTTTTTGTCCCAGTAGTATTGCCTTTTTTTTTTTTTTTTTTTTCTTTTTTTTCAAAATTTTACACCCTTTGATTTCTTTGTTTATTTTATTTTGTCTCTCAAACAATAAATATATTAATTAATTTCATTAAACAAACAAAAACGGCCCGGTGAATATTAAGAAAGTGGCATGACTGTTATTCCTATTTTTCTAAAAATTGCTTGATTGTTGTAATCGTTTGCGGCCTAGTGTTATTACGGAGCAAAATAAATTCTTTTGAAGACCAAAACACTGGGTGATTTTTGACGCATTTTGTCAAACAATGTCGAACATTAACCTTTTGTTCTTCATAATTTTCAGAAATTTGGCTATCTTGCTATTCTAGAAAAATACAAGACTATATCAAAATAATAAATACAAACGTATTAAGATAAAAATTAAAATTGCACTTAGAAAATATAAATTTGGTATCATTTTAATGGTTAATATCTTATTTATATGTGATGATAAAAATATTTCTTCAATAACCACTTTTTAATTTGTGCTACTAACATTGACGACAAGCCTTCTTCCTTCAGTGGATGTATAAGTTTTCTCACATCTCGTAGTATTAGCTCATTATCAGTTTGTCTCTCGTTAGTCAAAGTCATAATGTGTGTTGTTCTTGTAAAGAAATCTTAATTTTGTAATTTGAAAAGAATGTCTGATAAATTTCATCTAAAGATATTAAAGTATCCCATGGCAAAGACTGACACTTTTGAAATATTTCGTTTTATAAATTTAATTGATCCGTAAGAATAAATTTAAGGTTGTTTACGCCAATTTTGAAGAAAACATTCAAATATTTCAAAAGTGGGTACAAGGAAACAAACATGACTTGGATCCTAATTCGACCCCTATTTTCTTACTTTAAGTACTTTAGTTACAGATTTCGCTCTTACTAAACAATATTATTGTCATGAAGTAAAATTGCTGGTAATTCTTATATCAAACAAATATGATGAATTATGGTTCATTTTATTATTAAAATTACTTTCTATGCTCAAAGAAATTCAAATTTGTGTTGAAAATAACTTTTATGTTACGTAGAAAAATGTCTCTTTCAAAAATCTTCTTTACAAAAAAGCCTATATTCTTACGTCATTCTTCCGTTTCCCATAAATTTAGAATTACCAAATATACTGAACGTATGGTATAGATAGTATGGTATAGGGTACAAATAAACCCAATAAAATACAAAACCTTCCTTGTTCACACCATAACTGCACGTGTAAAAGGGGTGTAAAAGCCAAGCATTCAATTTCGGGGGTAAATCCCTCAGATCATCTGTCGCTGACATGCGGCATGCCGAGCATTACATGATCGAATTTCAGAATGTCTGTTTGCAGGTGTTCACCCATGACGAGACTCAGCGTTTAGGGGTGTCAAAGAGACAGCTGCACGAACATACTTTGAGACGAAGTATGCTTTCGTTTTGGCAACACTGCATCTCACATCTAATGACTACAGAAGTTATTTCTCATATGAAAATTTCTAAAAATCCAAAACTATAATGATGTAAACGTAAACTGCCATGCGACAGGCAAGACAGGCGCTTAATAAAGCAAGGGTCGACAGGTCTCTGGCATTGTGTTTTACACTTCTTGCCCCCCCCCCCCTTTTCCCCATCCACCACCACCACCAATATCTATATACATATATACGGAGATGTTAAAAAATATATTTATCTATGCATTCTAATGATTAATATTGGCGAGAATATATTTGTGACTTAGAATGATTTTTTTAATGTAGAAATATTCATTTAAAATTTTTATATTGAAAAAATAAATAATAAAAATAGACAAAAGCACTGAATAAAGATTGAAAATATCTATTACTTTCTTTTAACCAATAGTTATTGTAAATATAGAAATATCATGGATAAACATTACAGTAAATTTACAGAAATTTTTACAGTTTGCAAAAATGATAAGTAAATTTTGTATTTATTTAATCAAGATTTTTCTCTTCTTCTTTTTACTTTTTTCTATATTTAATAAAATAAAGTATTGAATTCTTAAGGATTTTCGACTTTCAGAATTCGATGGATTTAGACTTTTTTAGAGTTTCAGATCACGATTTGATCATTTTTAGAAAATATCTGTCTGTGTGTGTCTGACAAAACTTCTAGGACAGATCTAGCTCAAAAACTAATGTACAGGTAAAAAATTTCATAAACTTTTACATTTAGTTGCACCTTGACATAAATTGGAGCCTATCAATTTTTGGCCTTCCAATAAGTGGCCCTTCTCTATTCTGATTTCTCCCATTTAAGGGATCTATATTTCAGCTTCTATTGTGAATAATTTCACAAAAGTTCGTATGTGAGAAGATTATTAATAAGCACAATGCTTATTCAAATTTGGTGTGTATCGGCTAACAGGTCGAACTGCAGTTTTCTTCGTGCATGAGAAGGCTTTATCTCAGCTTCTATGACGATTAAATGCACCAAATATCATATATGAGATGACCAGTAAGAAAACGAATTTTAGCTCATTTTGTGTATATATCGGTTGATAAGTGGCACTGCTATACTTCAATTTTCTCCAGTTATGAGAAGATTCTATCTCAGCTTTTAGGTACATAAATTCACCAATCTTGGTCTGTCAAATGAAATGATCATTATGGAAATTTATGCAAACTTAATGTGGTTATAGTTCGGCACACAGATGGTGCTATTATAACAAACCTTATGTGGTTTGGGGCATAGCTGCATCTCAGTATCTACTGGTTAAAATTGCACTAAATTGCATATATAAAATTGTTATTGTGGGAAGTTATGATTAAATTTTTTACATATTAACCTGTATCTCTGTTATATAGAATAATATCAGACAAAATAATGCACAATAATTCTTCAAAGCGCAGTAATAAAATAGAAATTTGATTTGAAATGATTTTTTTTTCTAAGTATTGGAAGGCAATTTCTAGTTCTTATTTTGAATTTTATTATACAGGAGGTTTAAACGGAAAGATTTTAAATTTATAAGAAAAGCGGGAACTTTTGGTAAAGTAATGATGATTTTACTCTAACGAAAGTGCACGGGAACTTAGAATGCGTTTACTTATATCGAAGAAACAATTAGTTAATTATCTACCAAAAATTAATTAATATTGTTTACTAATTCCATTATTCATTACTTTTGAAGTTTCTTTCGAAATTCAGAGAAGTAATATCTTTTCCTTAAAGGCAGGAACGTTCGCCGGATATAAAAATCAGCCGCTTAATAAAACCGCTTTGGTTCAGAACGAATGTGATTTTAATAAGCGGCGGAAACTGTATATCAAAGTGAACGGTGGATGGCGTATTAGGCAGGAATTTCATTCTGTCACTGTGTCAAGTGTTTGGTCAAATTCATTTCTCTTAACATGATTATACCTAATACGTTTTATACCAGAAATTTATTAGAATATATACAAAGGCTGTTCGCGCATTTTTTAGACGATTTTGATGGAGTGTACTGAAGCAATTTCACTCATATTTCGAGTTTTATTTGTTCAGTTTGATATCCCTTGTTCTTAACTAACATTCTATATCATAATTTCTATGATAATAATGCTTTTTATAATATCGGAAGAGGTATATTTTTCTACTCCTCTTGAACGGCTTTCCAGAGTCCACAAAGCGTTGTAGGTCGGTGTTTGGATAATGTTGATTTTAAGAGTCGAAAAACACAAAAATCCAACAGTGATACATCAGAAGATTTAGCAGGAATGTCAGTGAAGGGTATGGTTTTAATTCCCGTTTTTTGTTCCATTTTTTTCTAGAAAAGCAATTGCGGATTGTGATGTGTGGCTGCTTGTTTTGTCTTGATACAGTTCAACGGATTGATAGCATTGTGGATAGAGATCTGGTTTTTCATTTTTAAAAATTGGAATTAAAATATGTTCTGTAGAGTATTTAGAGTTGATTTTGACATTTTTGTCACATTTTTTTGCTTTTATCTTGCGCTTGTATGAAAAACCAGAGGCAATCATAAATCCTTTAGAAAAACTTTCTTTTGATGCTTTGAGCCATGTAGCAAATTTTTTTCTCCACTTTTGTGATAATAAATTGACCTTTTTTTATTGCAACCACTTAAATAGACCCAAGATTCATCTGTTGTTGCAACATTTTTCCATTTTTCTCGTGATAAATGCTTTTCATAAAGATTTCACTAAAAACTATCTTTGGAAAGAGCGGAAACCTATCCTTCCATCCACTGACATTTTAAAAGCGCATTTTTGCATCTAAACAAAAATTCTAAATATCAGAAGATAAATAAAACTTCCAAAAATATAACTGTTGTGAAAATAAAATTCTCCATGCAAACGATTTTTTCTTACCGTGAAATAAAATCGTCTAAAAATTGTGCGAACAGCCTCTGTATATGATGGGGAACTGAGCAGAGTCCACCTATGCCAACTAGTTTTTAAAAAATTAATAAGTAAACTAATGGCTGTTGGCAATGGGGTATGTTTCTGTTACATTGAGAAGCCTTTTTTCTAAAATTTTAATTTTTGTATTAAATATTAGAGAACAAAATTTCTTCATAGGGTAATATGGAATTCTCCCTGTTCAAGATGGTGGGAATAATTAGATATATTCTTTAGAAAATGAACATAAAGCGAAAAATGAAACCTTCGTGAAGCTTTTTATGCTATGTAAAAAATTATGGATTTTTTCCTACCGTAACAGAAAAATTAATTTCGGTGCTGAATACCGAAAAAAATTCCTGAAGAACCTATAACGTTAAAAGAAAACAAAAAACTCTGAAAGGTATAACCTTTTGGTGTCTATAGCAATCTTTTTTTTTTTTTTTTTTTTTTTTTTTTTAATATAATTCTCTCTTTACTACATTAAATTCAGTAAGGAAGTTTCTGTTGGTAGCTTGTTTTCTGAATGTTTTGTTATGTTTCTCGGATAACACTTGACGATTATAAAGAAAAGAATTGAAGAATTATAGATAAAAAAAATATATTTTAAAAGAATCTTTCATTATTTTTTATAAAATGTAACATGGGATATTCTAAAAGCAGTTGTTATAAAAGTTGAATTTATTATTTTATTTTGAAACAGAAAAAGAAAAGCAAATTTTACAAAATTTGAATTTGAATTTTAATTTGCAATGTAAGTTGAATAGAATATATGTATTTAATTTATTTATTCAGAAAGATTTTAATTGTATTTAATTTATTCATTCATTTTCCTTCAAGTGAAATCAAAAATATATTCATAATGAAGATATTATATCGATATCTTAAGCAAATTCATATATATCATGAAAAAGGGCAGTTTTTCGAGTGATGCAATATAATATACAAGATGATCAGTTTAAAAGAGTACCCGTGCCGTGGGTTTTTCTTATTAACCTTAAATCTGACGGATGTGGCAACTATTCTAACACTAAAGTGTAATTGTTTCATTCCTTAGCAGAAAATGTTGAAAATGTTCGCCACCATTTTGAATGCAAACATGAACACGTCGAACCAAGTTTTTTGACACATTTCGCAGCATTGTTGGTGTTATTAACGAGATTTTTTCAGTTATCTGTTTTAATTAATCGTTGTTTGCAGGACTTCTCTGGAAAACCCTATGAAATGATAATGTAAAAATGATAATGATAGTGTAAATGTAAAGTAGGAATGATAACGTAAAAAATTTGAATTAAATTTTGTTTTTCATAAATAAAATTATCACAGGATTAAATAACATTGTGCGTCTCCATTTCTGTTTTGCCTCGCAAATAAAGTTGCAACAGTCCAACAGTGTTGTAAATTGTCTCCCACGCTTAAACAAGGTTCAAACAATTATACTTCAGTGTTGAATAGTTGCCATATCCGTAATATTTAAGGGTAATAAGAAAAACCAACGGGTACTCTTATAAATTGATCACCCTGTATGTAGGGCTCGTAGCCTGGTCGCCATTAGTGACCAATATATTTTGGCTGGCGACTATATTTTTAATAAAAACTCAACATTTTTAATATTTTAGTAAGGAAATTGGGCACAGAATTGAATGTCGGAACCTATGCTAAACTGTAGTGTAATTTCCTATCATTTCATGTGAGAAACAAGTAGAAGGAAAATAGCGACTCATGGCTATCCCTACGTGTTTCGCACACCATCGTGCTGAAGTGACACACAGTATTGAATCAATATACCAATGGACCATATTCCTCCTTTGGGTTCGAGACTATAAAAAATCAGCTGTTTTCGGTAAGCAATTCTCAACTCTACCATAGCAAAGCATTGTGGCTTGCAAATTTTTATCTTGCAATATTATTTATAAGAGTTACAGATTATATGAAATTGAAGTAAGAGTGATATAGTGATAACTTTGTTTTGTTTTTAATCCAGTTTTAGTAATATACTTTAATATTAATCAACATATGTAATATTAAAAGATGTCATGTGAACTGTGGCGATGTTAACAAATTTAAATGAATGTTCCATCTAATAGATTCCTTTATTAAAATGATTGAAATTCTAATTATTTAAGCTTTGATGTCTATATAGATGTGTGTGTGTGTATAAAATGTTCTTATTAATCTTTTATTCATTATATATATGTATGTATGTGTGTGTATATATAAAATGTTCTGCAATTTTACGATATGGAATAGTCTTAACTTTATCATTCGATTCAGTTGTTTACATTTCTCTTTTGTTCTTGTTCGAACATTATTATTAAGTTTCACTGCAGAAATATTTACGAAAATGTTATACGGAACAATAAAATGGCATGTTGAATCTAATTTGTTTACAAAATATCGGCCACGTGTTCGGCGATTTTACCTACGGTGACGTCACAGGAATATTGTCCATAAGGAATTCACACCGCGTTCCACTGTGCTAGAGACCCTATATTAGGATATAGGGTCTCTACACTGTGCATGTTTACACCGCTCTCGCTCGTTCGCTTTGCGACCTTGTGCTGGCAACAATTGTTTCGGGCCGAAAGAAGACACGACCTTTCGTCAGGCGAACAAAGCAGACACCAGTGCTGCAAAGAAAGCAGCAACGGAGAGTGTTTGTTCAAAGTTCTGTATTTATTACTTTTAAGTTCTGTGGTGCTTTTTTATATATGATATTTCAATGCCAACGGTGTATTGGTTTAGAGGAAATAATAAAACTGGTTTGAAGATGTTAAATTTAAACAGGTGTTGCCTGATGTGCAACCCAGTTTTAATTAGTATTTTATTTTTAAACACAGAATTATAATTTCTATATTCAAGTCAATTTTATAATTGAATAATAATAATAATAAATACGGAGGGGGGGGGTATTGTCTTATATTGGATATATATACATTCGGGATTTAGGTTGATGAAAATTAATAAAATCGGTGTAATAAAAACTATCCATACAGTTAATATAGATTGCAAGAATCGATATAGTACATTTATAATAATAACATTCTATAGTTATTCAAGCATTGTTCAAAATATTTGACAATATTTAAACTTTAAATTTGTTTTTCTTTGGTTCCAAATTTCGGGAATAACCATCGTTACCTACAATATTCCTTGTAAAATTCTGTTCATCTAATTCTTTTGTGGAAATGTTAAATAGTGTATTTGTCACAAAACTGGACATTCATTTTGAAATCAAGAAATCATTATATTCATTGGGATCTTTCAAATTCAACTGCAAGGGGAAAAAAAAAAAAAAAAAAAAAAAAAAAAAAAAAACTTTTTTTTTGTAACTGTTGCTGTAACTGAGAGATAAAAATATTTAATGCACCTTGAATGTATAGATGCGTTCATCTCTGTGTGTGTAATACTTGTATATATATCTTATTTTGCTTTGGTCCAAAATTACTTTTCTCATCTCAAAATGAAAAGGTTCTTTTCATTAATGAAAGTTCTATTATTTCCCCTTAAAATACTATCCTAAAGCAATCCTTCTTTTCTTCAGCATCAAAATACAAGGTCCTATATTATATTTCATCAGGTTAACGAATTAAAGTAAGAAATATTATTAATCTAACAAAATTAAATCAATTTAAGATAACTAGTTACTTTGTTTGGCCTGTGTATGTTTATGGGGTGATTTATTTGACTGACTATTCTTCGTTCTCATGCTTTTCTATTATTATCAAATGGATTTTATATATATATATAAATACATATTAAAAAAAAAAAAAAAAAAAAAAAAAAAAAAAAAAGGCTATTTAAAATGATTTAGAATTCGCATGCAGCATTATAAACTCGGCTTGTTTATTTATTTGCATTCTTTTCCCAATTAAAATGTCTTTCTACCTCTAAAAATATTTTTTATCGTTTAATACGTGTTATTAGCATAAAAATGATCGATTTCAAGGCAGCACACATTTTACGATGATATAGATTGTACCTCCTTAATCAAACGCCTGCCCTCCTATCCACCACCATTTCTATTTTAATTTTAATTTTTATAATTTTTTTAAGATACACATTAAATATGCATGCTATTTTTTGTGTGTTAAACAGAAACATTTAATGATAAACTATTGAATAAATAATTTTTTTATATAACCCATTTTTGTAGCAGCTTTAATAATTTGGTTGATATTTTTGTTTTTATACTTAGATGAACAAAGAGTATATATTCGAAAGAGGTGATTGAGATATGAATGTTTCATAGAACCTACTTAAAAGAATTAGGGATGGATTTTGCAAAATATTAAAAAATATATATATATAACAAAATCTTTTTTTTTTTTTTTTTTTTTTTTAAGGAAGTTTTACATAAACAAGCAATTTATTTTATTTTATTTATTTATTTATTTTCTCAAAAAAATAACACTGCTCTGAAAAAAAAAAAAAAAAAATCGAGATCTGATACCATTCTTGCTGATTTTTACGTAAAATGTCTTCCTGAATCCGAATATGATCTCATTTTGTCCAGTTACCCACCGTTTTCTCGATACACCACTCCCTCCCTCAATTTCTTTCCCTGTTCGATAATTTTATGACCATGAATTTGATTTGAAGAATGAAAAATAATTAATTTAACACCTAAAAACAAAAAAATATTTTTAAAGTTTAAAAAAATAACATTAATAACAGGTAAAAAAAATATAAGATAGGTAATGCATAATTTCAGTGGCAAATCCCTCCCAAAATTCTTCCCTTGTTGCAAATGTCCATGTTTTAGAATTTTCCAACTTTGTAACCCCTCAAAAGATATTTAACAATTAAAATAATCCCCCCCCCCTAAAAATCAAATTTAAAGCCATAAATCACCGAAAAATGATAAAAGTAGAGGGTCATTCCTAAAAAACGGTGGATGATAGGGCAAAATGGGCGTCCTATTCGGTTTCAGGAGGTCATTTTTCATATAAGAATATGTTGAAATGGTGTCAGAGGCAATTTTCATGCTCAGCAGTGTAATAGATAAATTTCAAAATCTATCCCTAATTCTTTTAAGTCGGTTCTACTAAACACCCAAAAGATATATTACATAAGTCGTTTCCTAAAGATCTGTGGAAGTTTAATATTTTGAATATCATGCAATCATGAAATAATGTAAACTGAGAAAACGCAGGTTAAAGTTTTCAAATATGTAAAAAGTACTTCAAAAACCATAGAAAATTTTTCCTGGATATACATTTATTGAACAATCCTTCAAGTTATAAATATTCAATTCATAAATATTAAGGTTCCATTGATAAATATTACATTTTATATGTAATCCTCAGTAGTACCTTGTTAAATTATCCCAATCCTCTTAATATTTTCTTATCACAAAGCTTTTTTTTCCATTTATTAATTTATTTAGATTTTTCATATGTTTAATAACCTCTTTTTCTTTTAACCCGTTAGCGCCCAGTGTTTTCATTTGAGGACAGCTAAGAAAATGGCATGTACATTTTTTGTGGTTTCTTGGAATGATTTCTGGTTTTTAATGACAGTTTATAACGTCACTCTAAATGATCCCTTTAAGTTTTATGTGCCTACTATTAATTATTGGATAGTCATTTTATGATTTTTCATTCGTCGCCCATATATTTGGTTTTTGCACAGGTATACTAACTTAAATCAAGTTGAATAATAATGCATATTATAATACTTTACTTTCGAGATCTTTGTCAACATATAATAGGAAATTAATCTGTTATCTCAAAATTTATCTATCTCGAAGTTTTCTCGCTAGAACACAAACGTCAATAAATGAGGAAAGACTTTAAATTTAAAACTATCAGAAGAATTTTTTAAGTTAATATATTTTACTGTCAGCTGTCTATATTAATTTAGAAGTGAAATAATCAGCTAATAATATTTTGCAAAATTAATTCGGGCGTTAACGGGTTAATTAGTTTGTATTTATATAATTGTTTCCTATGCAATGTTTTTTTTTTTTCCCCCAGGCATTTAGGAATAAATAAACGCACAAACTAGAGGGTGAATATTTTATTGCAGTACACATGAAATCCGGCAGTACATTTATTCACATCATAAATTATTACATCACAGAACTTTGTGCCACTTTGGACACGGGAATTTATAAAATATATTTACAAGAAGTATAACATACAGGTGAACAAATATTTATACAGTGACGGCTTATACACAGTAAATAGTTTAGAAGATGTTTTATACAAATGAAAATAAATATTAAATTAGAAAATAAAGAGGCAGAATACAACATTGTGATAAGTTAAAAAACATGTATAGAAATTCACTTTTAACATAATACAAACCAAGTAATATATTTTCAATATTTATAAATATAAGGGCTTCTGTTCTTTTAAGCAATCAGTTGAGATTTTGGTAAGATCGGAATGCTAATTGTTAAAAAGTATGACATGTTTTGCCTAAATTTTAATAACTTATTGTTAAAAAAAATGTATTTAATAGAAAAGAAATTTATTTGAAAAAATTTTCTTCGTCAAATGAATTACAGAAATGAGCATGTTATTAATATTTATAGTTTTATTTTCAAAAAACCATCACTCATATATATACATCTTTCAATGACCTGGCATTAAATACATATAAAAAGGAAAGCAAGTAATCAAAATTTTAATGAACATCTTTGATTTTCACAAATTTAACTCTATACAAATGAAATTTTATGTAACTGTAACAGTTTTTTATTTCATATAATAATATTAAAAAATAAATAAATAAATAAAATGTTTTTGCGCGCCTTAGGTACTAATTATGATTGTTTAGCTTGAGATGGTAAGTTTGTAATTTTATGTAAGATTAATTTTTAAATGATTTTTGTTCATTCAAAGTATATTTCGAATTTATGAATTTGAGATATTTAAACGTGTTTGTATTCTAAAAAATTATGATTATTTTACATTTTTCTTTAAAATTGACATTATAAAGGTTTAGATTGCATGATGGCCATTTTAAGGGTTCAATAGATTTTTCTGTAGCAGACAAGTATTGGTAACTGTGGACTAGTATATTCCCATTTCTTGAGAGTACATAATATACATTGTAATATGGTAGTTTTGTAATTTTAGGTAAGATTAATTTTTAAACGATTTATGTTCATTCAAAGTATATTTTGGTTTTAGGAATTTGCGATATTAAAACGTATTTCTATTCTAAAGAATTATGAATATGTTACATTTTTATTTAATATTTCCATTATAAAGGTTTAGATTTTGTGGTGGCCATTTTAAAGGTTAAACAGATTTTTCACAGATTTTTCGGTATCAGACCAGTATCGATAACTGTGGACTAATATATTCCCATGCTTGTTAGTCGGAGAATATTAATTCTAACATTGATATGGAATACATAATATGCCATGACACGTATTAAGTACTAATTTTTTAATGAGTTATCTTTATGCAAGTAGGCATTTAATGACCAAAATGTTTATTAATCATTTGAAATATTGATTTTCCATGAGTATTAAAATCCGCGTAACGAATTGAATTTAGTTCCTTAAATTTTATTTTGTAACTTAATTTTTTTTAGTTTCTAGAGCAATAATTTGAAAATTAAAATTGGAAGAAGAAGAAATAAGGACCTCTGTAAAATTTTTTTTACATTAGAATGTGCTAGTAAAAATGAGTGCCAAGTGCCAATATATGCTGCTGCTGAACAGAATAAATTGCAGCAGAAACATCAGTAAAAAAGTACCTTTTTACAGATGTTTATACTGTAAATTATTCTTTTTAACAGCAGAATTTGCTATCACTCATTTTTGCCAACACATTCCACTGTAAAAATTAGCGTTATTTTATTAATTATTATTATTATTATTATTATTATTAATACAGAGATAACTTGCGATTTTTAAAATGGTGATAAAAGAAGTATAATCGAGATTTGTATCGTATAAATAATGAATTTTTCTATTAAAGAAATAGGAATAAATTAGGATAGCAGAAAGTCGACGTATAAAATGTAGACGACGTATAATTACAGAACGTATATGTGGCGTTTTACTAATAATCAACAGAAATAAATTGCAATAAAACTAAATCGATTAGTAAAATGTAAAAGACGTATAAATAAGGAACCTATGAACCGTGCTTTACTACTAATAAATAGGAATTAAATTGGGAAGCAGTAAATTGAAGCATAAAATGTAAAAGTTGAAATATAATAAACGGTGCTTAGTATATTTAATTTTTAGAATGTTTTTACAGATGGAGAATCAATGTGGCTGTCTTTGTTTATATTTATTAAAAATGTGTAATTGCCTATTATATTTGATTTAATTACATGCTATTGCATTTAAAAGCTTTATTATTAGTGACAGAATAGTCATTGTTATTTTCATTAATAAAAAATCCTTGTTGTAAGTATTGCATGACTTCTGTTTATTGTATACATATTTATATATTATAAATTTGTTCTACATTATCTTCCATATTTTGTAAAATTATATGTAAGAATGTAAGATGTGTTGTACTATTATTATCTAAAGGATTGTTGTTGTATGTATACATGTATGCATGTATTGTAAAAACATATACATATGAGCATACAAGATGCAAATACGGAATATGGATTTGATATAAAATTAAATATATAACATAAATGCATGTGAATTCTAATATATAGATAAATATCTATAACATATAATTTTTATATACAAAAATATATGCATGAAAAGGGAAATATTTAAGGCATATTTTCAAAATTATGTAAAATTTATTATATTTTATTCTTTTCTTTCTTTCTCCCTCTTTCTTTTTTTTTCTCTCTCTCTTTCATTCTTGTATTAATAAGAAATACAAGTTAAAGTAAGTGAATAATAATAATAAAAAAAATAAAAATAAATAAATCTCAAATATTTATTAAAATAAGAGATATTATTTTCATACATTTAATTATAAAAATAAAAGTCATACTGTATAACAGTACTTCAGATCTAAATTATAAGACGTAAGAATAAAAATGCAGTTTTTTTTTTTTTTTTTTTTTTTTTTTTCAAACGAAACTCTTAATATTCTAATTAAAATAAATAATATTTTAAAGAATATGTAAGAGAACTTTAATTTTTATTTTTTCTCTTACCAAATATTTAATAAATTCCTTAAATTAAAACTTTGTCTTTTAATTTATATAATGAAAATGCAAGAGAATAATACAATGTGAATGTAAAAAAGATGGATAAATAACAACATAAATTAAAAAACTGATTTAAAAAATGTTCATGGGATAATTTTTACCCTTCGAATCTATCCGTTAAAGATTCGTAATAAAATTTCAATGCATTAAAAGTATTCACCCTTTATTGCGAATAAATAAATAAATAAAAGTGATTTTTTTTTTTTTTTTTTAATCCAAAATGTTGAAAGACGTTAAATGATGTTATATTTTAGATAAAAATCGCTTTTTATTTAAAGCAAAAGTAAAAAAAAAAAAAAAAAAAAAACTTTTGCTAGAAATACAATTTACATAAAGTAAAAATATTATTTTACTAAATTTCTCGAAAAAGAAAAAAAAAAAAAATGCATATTTTAAAATTTTTTAGTTACATAAATAGCAATGATATAAAGGTATTAAATTAGTTCGCTTAACTTCTAAACTACATTTTTGTTTCGTTTTTACAATTTTAAATAAATTTAATTGTTTTCTTTTTTTTTAAATAAATAAATAAATAAAATATAAATGTGCTAATTAAATAAGACAATTTTACCACCAAATGAAAATTAGCCGCAAAAAACAATTAGAAATATTTCAGCTACTGATCTCATATTTTATTAAAGAAATTGGAAGACTAAAATCGAAATTATAAACATTTTAGCTCTATAAAAATAATTTACAAATAAAAATGATTTTTCTTCATTTAAAAAGAAAGTTACTTTCACAAAATAATTACACAGTCAAAAAGCTTTAAAAATATTCAAAACTAATTTTGAATATTTGTATTACATTAGTACAATAAAATATAACATTTCGAAATTATTATAACTTAAAATAAATCCAAACTGAACATAACTAAAAATACAATTGAATTTATTACAAATGTTTTCAAATAATATCGATAAAACTTTTATTACAAAATATTTAAAAATTATATTACTGAATAATAAAGAATAATATTAAAATAATTTCACAATAATCAATATAACACTAACAGCGAACAATCATGATTGGTTAGTAATAAATTTAATAACCATACAGAGTCTTGGCAACGTGTGAAAATACAATAATAATAATAACACCTATGAAGATCATTTTTATGTTATTGTAGTTTATAAAATTTTTATTGTTAATAACAGGCTTGTAACCGTAACTACTAACTCTCCCATTTTTCCAGGGAGACTTCACACTAGTAAATTTGTATAACAATTTTTGATTTATTTAATCGTGGAAAATAAGTATAAAGATTTCTTTTTGAAAATAGTTGCGATAAATTTGATTTAAAATTTTCAGAATTTAGCAACTGTGGTGCATACATTATGCATGTATTTTTTATTTTAGTGTATTAATTAAAGCTATACACACATTTTTTATGCATGTTTTCTTTTTTCTTTTTTTTTTTTTTCCTTCTTTTCTTTTCTTTTTTTCTTTTTTTTTTTTAAGTAATATTAAATAGTATTATATTTTAAAATGACTCTTAATTTTATTGTTTCATAGCTGCCAAGTTTTTCAATTTATTCCGGAATGTTATTAGTCCCGCCCCTTTTCCACACCGTTATATTTTTAGAGTAATTTTCTTCATATTTAGTCGCTATTATTTATTGAATAAAAATTTTCTACAAAGATTACGGTGTGAAAAAAGGGCGGGGCTAACAACATTCCGGAATAAATTTTAAAACTTGGCAGCTATGTTGTATTATTATTATTATTATTATTAAAAAATAATCACATTGTTCACATAATGTTATTAGTTTTTTTATTTTTATTTTTATTTTATGTAATTTTTGGACACAGGTTTATGAAAATAATATTATTGTAATGGAGATATATCAAAATGCATAAGTACTTGATCGTTAAAATATTGATTAATGCATATTTGAAAATTTATTATTAGAATAATAATAATAATAATAATTTTGTTCTATGAGAAATAATTAAAATTAATTAATTTATTATGTTCTGAACAAGGCTTGATTCTATTTGAACTAAAACTACTTTAAATCCTTATTCATGTAAACACATAGATATAAACAATATGTAAAACTCTTAATAATTATCTTAAATACTTGCAACTGTATGTTGTTAATTAGAACAAAATAATTTAGGAACCTACACCAAATTCATAGACATGGGTAATATATTTTATTATGTACCAATAAGCATTTCTTTTTATTAAAAAAAAAGAAGACATATATTTTATTGAAGCATAAATTATACTGGTAATAATAATAATAATGGCAAAAATAATAATAATGTTGTATTATTAATAATATTACTTTAATAGCAAAATTTTAGCATATATATATATATATATATATATATATATATATATATATATATAATTTTTTTAATAACAGTGTATTATGTACATTTACGTTTTTAACCGTGAATTATTATAATTTTATTTTACGTAATTTTGTTTACGTACGTCACTGGATCTTATTCACTTAATGAATAATTTTATGTAAGAATACTTTATTATTACAAATAAACAACTAATATCACTGTTAAATAACAATTAATCATTAAAATAATTTAAAATATAGGAAAGAAAATTACAATTTTCCCGGTGAGAAGAAAGTATTTTCTCAAAGTTTAAAACATACTTTTATATGAAATGTACATTATTTTTCTTTCTCCATAGAGAAAATTATACATATTGATTAAAAAACTGTGCTTCATCACTTTATCAGCACCTGAAAGACAAGAAATACAAAATAAGTCAAGAAAATAAGCAAAATTGAGCAATAAGAACAAATAATGAGGTAAAATATAAAGATTAACTTGATGAAAATGTGCTTTAGCCCATTGCTTGATGTTTTTTTCCAAAAATCGTCAATTTTGCAAGGTGAGGTTGCCACATTCCGTCGATCGATCGTTAAGCGACTAAAAAACATCGAGGTTGCCAAGTTTGGCATCTTTATCGCCAATTGAAAACAAGACACCAAGTAGTGGGCTGAAGCACATTCCATCCGATAGAATCATACATCAACTATATCAATAAATTTAAGTAGTTGAACAATTGATGGTGTACTGGAAATTTTTGTTTAACAAACTTGTATTATACCAAATTATCATCTTAAAAATTACATAAATGTTGTCCATGATATATTTCCAATGTTAATTCAAAGCCTCAGAACTTACCCGTACACATAATACAACACGTAATATAATCCACAGTCTAATACAAAAGAAGTTTTCTAAAACCGAACATTTCAATCATTGAACAAATTTTTTCAAAAACAATAATTTCTCGCTATAATCGCCGAAGAAATTTGCCAAGGTCAATCAGAACTATGGCGAAACTGCTGGCTTTTAACTTTACCTGTAAATGTTGTTTCATTGCAGTAAAACTATCAACGCAGGAAAAATTCATTGTACCGTCTAGTGCAATCATGGCGAACTCTATGCCTTGCGAATCAGACATTGACCCACGAAAGTCTTTTAAATAATTCACGCTTTGGTGTTTATAAATTTAATTTTTATAGCCTAATGGGGGGGGGGGGATTATTTGACACTGAAATTATGTATTACATTTCTTATGTTTTTTTATTAATCTATTATTAATGTTATTTATTAAACTTTATTTATATTGGTTTTTAAGTGTTAAATTAATTCTTTTTCATTCTTCAAATCAAATTCATGACCATAAAATTACCGAACAGTGATAAAAATTGGGGGATTGGTGGTGGCCCAAGAAAATGGTGGGTGACTGCGCCAAATGGGAGTTATATTTAGATTCAGGAGGTCATTTTACATAAGAATCAGCAAGAAGGGTATCAGTTCTCAATTTTTTTTTTTTTTCAGCGCAGTGTATACTGTTATTTATTAAACATTATATATATATATATATATATATATATATTGTTTTTTAAGTGTTAAATTATTTTTTTTTTTTTTATTCTTGAAATCAAATTCATGACCATAAAATTACCGAACAGTGATAAAAATTGGGGGATTGGTGGTGTCCCAAGAAAACGGTGGGTGACTGCGCCAAGTCGGAGTTATATTTGGATTGAGGAGGTCATTTTACATAAGAATCAGCAAGAAGGGTATCAGTTCTCGATTTTTTTTTTTTTTTTTTTTGCAGCGCAGTGTATAATGTTATTTATTAAACATTATAAATATTTTTTTTTGTTTTTTAAGTGTTAAATTATTTTTTTTTTAAGTGTTAAATTAATTTTTTTTTTTGTCCCTGTACATAAACCAATGATGGTATTTACTCCATTTTGCACAGAAAACACCCGATAGTGAACTTGAATAACATATTCCAATTTCATTAAGATTTGTGTTAAATAAAGATATTAAAATATGGTTTATAGAAATACCTCTCATATAACAAAACGTTTCGTAATACTTTCAGGTGTCCCTGTAGACAAAACAGTAGAGTTATTCACTCCACTTTCAGTAGGTAACATCCGATAGTGAGCTTGAATAACATATGTCAGTTTCAAGAAATTTCATGAATATTTACGGGAGTTAGAGCGCAGACAGACAGACAACCTGAAGTCATTAACACTTTTTGACCTTGTTGGAGTGCCAAAAAGAAAAATGTCGCGCTACGCTTAGACAAACTCAGGAATTTTACCATTGTGAAATAAATTTAAATTTTCCATTTTTATTTTTATTTATTTTCTATTTATTTTATTTTATTTACATTTACAATTTTTAATAAGTACTTTGCAATCGCTTCTCCTGATTAATATATTAAGTATCAGTAAAACTCTGGCAAATATACTTTGGAAATTTTCCCTTTCATCGCCCCTAAATATATCCCTCTCAGCACTTCCGACATCTTAGTACATGACCTGCCCATCCTTCAATTCTACAGCTCACTTTTCACCACAGGTGGGCCCATAATGGGAGCTTAGGACTGGCAAAGATTTTCTGTTTACTGTTTTAGCAATAGAGGAGGTGAAACATGCACAACATGTTTCAAAACATTTGGAATGTTGTTTTCTTGCACCAAAGGGTGGAAACTTGAAAAGAAAAAAAAAATATATTACAAAACAAGAGAAAAATGAAATGCTTTTATTTATGATTTATTAAGGCATATATCGGGTTAAACTTTTTAATTTTTAAAAACTCATTCCAAAAGACATATATATATATATATATATATATATTTCGAAAAAAGACAAAAAAGGGAACTTGTGAACAATCTCTCAGGATAATAGTAAATTTCACGCTAACGTATTCCTGTCATTTAAGTCATATTGTCTATAGTATGACATGCTAATCTCATATTTTAATCAGATCAAGTCCAGTGTTTGAGATTTATCTTCTGCATAATACTCAAAAGCAGTTTGTGTCAAACAAATCCCTATAGATTTTTATATGTTATTATTCTGTTGTATGATTTAAAGCTGGTTGTCTGTATTTAGGACTTGGATCTGGGTTGGATGACCTCCATGGGAGGCGGGATTTCTAAAGGGTTCCAGCACGTATTAACGTGAGTTTCGGAGAAAAATTCGGAAAACTCTCAAATGTGATCTCGAGGAGCGCCACCTGGATTTTAACACAACACCTCCCGTCTGTCCACTTTAAAATCAGAGACCACTCCATCACTGTTGACGCTGTATTTTTATGTTGTACTATAAACATAATTTGGGGAATTACATTTTCACCTACCTACGTTTCCACTAAAAATAAATAAAAATAAAAATTTGAATATTAACATGGATTAAAATCTTCCAATTTTGCTTATCGTTAATATCAGTATATTTAATATCTGTCAAAGATAAAACGTGATAAAGTTAAAGCTTAAAAATAATTCCTAAGTGAGAGAAAATGTCACCGTATCTAACAAAGAATTCATTAAGAAGTTGGAATATTTATATATTTTACCTATACATTTGGCACAACTAAATTTCATGGGATAAAGAAACTATTGAATTTATTTCTTAAAATCAGAATTCATTTTTAGAAAGATCTGAATTACAATATATTTTTTTTTTCCCAGAAACTTATTAAAATCTTCCTTCGTCAGTAGTTCTCCCATTAGCAAAACACATGTATTTTATAAGGAAAACTTCCTTCTCAATAATTAACAGTAAAGAAAAAAAAAAAAAAAAAAAAAAAAGACATCCGATAAATATATTATAAATAAAAAATATGAAAAATAAAACACAATTACAATTAATATTTAATATATATATATTTATATATAGTCTACCTTTGATCTACACTGAGATTAACTCTTGAAAAATACTTGTTACAATCACATTTATAAAAACATTCAAACACAAACATTTTAAAGGTTGAAAACAGACGTAATCTCAAGTCTAAACATACAAATAGTTTTTTAAAAGGTATAACAATCCAGCCGATACCTTTCCGACAAGAAAAAAAAGAAAGAAAAAAATCTAAAGCTTCTGTTGCCACCAACAAACAAAGACTACATTTTGTGATTTATTTCAAGTCTGTAACAACTGTTGGCGTCAGGTGTTAACCAACAAACTATGTATGATTTGGCATTGATGCTCAGATTCGTTAGATGAGACTTAAGAACTTCTTTGTCGAAAAAAGAGGTACATGGATTTAAAAATAAAAATTTGTTCCCAGATTTTCTTCTCCTTTTTTTTTTTTTTCTTTACCGATTGGTTGCAGTTTGTGAGGTGTCAGCTGTGCAGTTACTGACGCTTATCAAGATCTTTGAAAAAGATTTTTATCTTACAGCTTGTGTATCTCTTTCGGGAATCGTTTTTGAGGGGTGACTAAAAAGTTGATGCTCAGGAGCCTTGAAAGCAATAAACTGATTTTTCCTAAAAGTTAAAACTCACGTTAACAAGTTAATAGATTTCCTGTTATTACTTCTTTCTTGAGCATTTTTTCCCTTTAAAATTACTGAACATGGCTAATATATGTATTAATTTTTATTATTATTATTTTATTGCGAATTATTTTATTTACTTTTCTTATATTTCATAGCTAATATTCTTTTATTATATATTATTTATTAATTTACTCTTTTCTTAGAATTTAAAAATATTTGTATTGTATTTTCAATCAAGAATTCACGTTCATGAACAATTTTTCCTCACTGATTAGTTGTAGTTAGGGAGAATTTTTGCCAAGTGTGCGGAACGCTTATCAAAGTCTTTAAGAAACATTTTTATCTGGCACTTTGTATATTTCTTTCGGAAAACTTTTTTGGGAGGTGACTACAAAGTAAATTTTCATGAACCTTTAACGCAATTAAACTTATTTTTCACAAAAATTAGTGTTCAAGTCACGGTTAAATTTTAATTGATTCTTTATTATACGCAAGTAAGTACTTTAAGTTAAACAAAAGTACTCGATATTTAAAGTAGTACATTTTCATCTTATTTTATATCATTTTGCCCAACATTCTGAATTAATACGTTTATTAATTAAATATATAAACGAATATACATGGTGTTCCAAAAGTTACACCCCCCACCCCCACCCCCCTAACTTGAAAATGAGTCGGAATTGAGAAAAATGGCGAAACGCGTATTCAATGAATTCGAGAGGGACATCTTTTGGTGAAAAAAATTTGGAACTAGGGTAGGGGGGCCAGGGTGGCTGCTAGGAAGAGCAACTTTAAAATTTCAAATGGGAACGTATGTCTTGTGATACATCCCTGGAAACCTCTCTTAAAAACAAGGAATTTGATATAAATAGTTTCGCCCTACGATGATTATTAAAGGAGATACATTAGTTTTTAGACTTTTGAAATGTAGATTTTATACTTATGTATCCCCTTTAATAATCATTGCAGGACAAAACTATTTATATCAAATTCATTGTCTTGAAGAGATGTTTCAAGGGATGTATCACAAGACATACTTTGCCCAAAAATGTTTGGGCCCAGGCAAGGGTGAGGTAAGAGTGACTCTAGGGAGGGATACTTTAAATTTTAAAACAGGAAAGCATGTTTTGTGATACATCCCGGGAAACGTCTCTTCAATACAATGAATTTGATATAAATAGTTTGTCCTGCAATGATTACTAAATGGGATACATAAGTATAAAAGAACATTTCAAAAGTTTAAAAACTCATGTATCTCCTTTAATAATCCTCGTAGGGCGAAACTATTTATATGAAATTCATTGTTTTGAAGAGACGTTTCCAGGGATGTATCACAAGATATATTTTCCAATTTGAAATTTTTAAATTGCTCTCCCTAGCAGCCCCCTTAAGCCCAAACTTTTTTCACCAAAAGAGGTTTCTCTCGAATTTCCCGACTCATTTTCGAGTTAGATGGGGGGTGTGGGACTTTTGGAACACCCTGTATGTATATGTTTATTATATTTATATAAACTTACCAAGAGAAGTCTATATATATATATATACTTTTCTTGGATTTTATGGTATTTTAGATTGTATTTTTAATTTCAAGATAACGTTTATGGATTGATTTTGGTTTACCGAATGATTGCAATTTGTAATTCTGAGGCACTAGCTGTGCGTTTACTGACGCTTATCAAGATCTTTAAGAGAGATTTAAAACTAATAGCTTTTGTATTTTTTTTTTTTTTTTTTCCGAGAAACATTTTTGAGAAAAGACTAAAATTTAAATTTTCTTGAACCTCGAAATAAATAAGCATTTTTTTTACTACTAGTTAAAGCTCAAGTTTGCAGATTATTAGACTTACTACTAAAAATCGGTACTTATAGTTAATCAAAATGTACTCGATTTTATTAGTACATTCTCACCTTAAAATAACACAACATTAGGAACAACTATAGTATTTCCCCTCAGCTAGATTTGGCGATTTTTCGTTGGCGATTATGGCTAAATCATAAATCTAAAAATCATAAATCATATAGCATAAATGATAAAATCATAAGCTAAATTATAAATCATAAAATAATAAATCCAATATAAATAGCATGCAGGCTGCCATATTATATCGCAAACAATCCAGAACGACATCATTATCGTTCAAATCGGCGCCAACGAAAAATCGCCAAATCTAGCTGAGGGGAAATACTATAGTTGTACCCAACATTATTAAATAATACGTATGTATTTAAGAAAGAAGAAAGAATGATGATATTTACAAAAATCTACATTTCTTGGATTTTATAATAAGTATTTCTCATTATATTTTCAACCTGTAAATCACGTCCAGGAATCGATTTTACTGTACTGGTATGTTGTATTTTGTGAGATATCAGTTATGCAGTTACTGATGCTTATCAAGATCTTTAGGAAATTTTTTTATGAAATATCTTTCTTTTTATATTTTTTTTTTTTTTTTTTTTTTTTTTTAAGCATTTTTGAGAGAACTAAAAATTAAATTCTCTTGACCCTTGAAAACAATAAAATTATTTCTCACAAAACCTCAAGTTTACAGATTAATAGACTCGTTATTAAATATCGATACTTAAAATTAAGCAAAATGTACTACTTCTTTTTTATGTATTTTTTTCTTTTTAAAATAACTCAAAATATTTTAATAACTCATCTTATACATACAGTCGGCAGCAAAATTATTGAAGCACTAATAATAATTCTTACTTAGAAGATGGGCACTTATGGGGTCTGGGACACCAAATTTTTGTTTTTATTATTTACTGTTGAATTGCTGTAATTATTTTTTCTGAAATTGGAGCTTTTTTGACGATGAAGTTGAGCAAGAAAGAATCTTTAAAAAAATTTAAATAAATTTTTTAAAATTAATAATTAAAAAGTTTTGATAAATTTAAAATTTGCTATATCTCATGAACTAATGGTTCAATTTACAAACTTTTTTCACTCTTATATACAGAAAAGATTTATTGTGTTCGGGATTTTTAATTAGGAGGAAAACTTTTTTGGTAATCCAAAAGTTATGCATGAAATAAGTACTTTTTTTCAAATTAAAATTAATATTTAAAAAATTTATTATTATAATCAGAAATCTTGAAAACAAATTGAAGATAAATCTTTTCTGTATATAAAGGTAAAAAAAGTTTGTAAATTGAACCATTAGTTCATGAGATACAACAAATTTTAAATTTATCAAAAATTTTAAATTTTTAAAATTTTATTTAATTGTTTTTTAAGATTCTTTCTTGCTCAACTTCATCGTCAAAAAAGCTTCAATTTCAGAAAACATAATTACAGCAATTCATCAATAAATAATAAAAACAAAAATTTGGTGTCCCGGACCCCCTTAATTTTTTTTTTTTGTTAAGTAAATATTTGTCGAGTCATGATCTTAGGCTTATACTGCTTATAAAAAAGTAAGTTGATGATAAAAATTAGCGATCAAACTAAATATATATATATGTATATATATATATGTGTGTGTGTGTGTGTGGAAAGTGTCGATGCGTGCTTCAACAATTTTGCTGCCGACTGTATAATACATATATTACAATGTGATTTTTTTTTTTTTTTTTTCTATTTCTCATGGATTTCACATTAACTATTTTGCATCGTATTTCAATTTCGAACAAATTTTTGAACACATTTCTGATGAACAGTCTCAATTTCTTTTAAAATGTTCATGAACATTACAAATTCATTGCATTTTGTGGGATGTCAGTTGTGCATATAGTTACTAACACTTCCGAAAAATATGCAGTATACTGAATTTTTTTAAGTTAAAATTCCAGTTAACAATTCATAGATTATTTGTTAGTAATGCGAGATTTAAATTAAGCAGAAGTTACCCTGTTTATAAGTACTTTCTAATTTTAAAATAATTCAGTATATTTAAATATGTTTTTAATAATTCCAACAAATATATTAGTCTAAATGTAAAAATTAACAATTTTTTAAAATCTTTGTAATTATAGAAGGAAATAAAATCGTGTAAACATAAGAATTTACTTTGGAATAAAATTAGATTTCTATTACACAAAATTTGTAATTTTGTGTAATAGAATTCAATTTTCTAATCTTAAGAATAATAAAAGAAAAGAAATTGTGCTTAAACCTAAATCAAATATAAAACAAATATTATATTATAGTGCATAATAATATAAGAAACTGGGATTGAAATTTTAAAACTAGTCCGAGAATAATTTTAATTCATTTAAATGTCCCATTCATATATTTTAGAAATACATTTCTTTTAAAATACTCATATATTAATAAATTTAAAATGAAATTCAAATAATTTATTTGATCATTTAATAAACCAAAGATGTTATTCTTTTCAAAAATTATAATTTCTATGTAATGAAAACAGGAAATATTTATTTTATATCTTAAATCCTCATCAAACGTTTTAGGTTATTATTATTATTTTTTTTTATATAAAAATACAAATAGTAATAATTAAATACATAAATGAAAGAAATCATTTTACATTGAGTGGTGAAACATGTTAGATTAATTATATTTTTATGGATGTTTTTCTCTCACAGCATATAAACAGAGTAAGAATTATTGTCATATTAAAGTCCTTATTTAAATAGTATTATGATTTCTTTAATATTTATTAGTTTTTAGAACATTATTTTATGTTTTATTTGTAAATATCTTTGTTTGTTTAAAAATTTAATTGTTGATTAATAAAATCAGTTACTTTAAATGCAATGTTTAAATAATAATAAAATTTTAAAAGGTAGGCGATAATAATAATAAAAAAAAAATTGCATTAACTTAGATTAACTTTCTTAATTTTAGTAAAATGGATTTTATACGTATAACTAGATTCAAATCTTCTCAACAAATTTAATTTGCCTTTAAATATTTTATAAATCTAAAAGTAAATGTGAATAAGAACATTCGTGGTAAAATTTTACTTTTATTACAGAAATTATTTATAATTTAAGCTCAAAATTTCTCGTTGTTATTTTTAGTTCCCCATCATACTATAGGTATGGGGAACTTAGGTAATCGTGAAAATTTTCGACCTCGGTTTTTTGACGTTTTTACACGTTTTCAGGTGTGAGGAATCCGAAAATGACAAAATTTGTATGGTGTCTGTCTGTAGGGTGTCTGTTAGTGTGTTAGTCTGTTAGTGGGTTAGTCCGTTAGTTTGTTATTCTGTGTACACGATATCTCAAGAACAAATTGTCGCAGAGAGGTCAGATCAGTTTTAAAATATTACTTTCGACACTGGCAAGAACCCTATTCATTTGCAACATTCGAATTTAAAAACTTCGTAAGTTATTAGAAATTTACGATTTTCTTAACATGGGAGAATAGGACAAAAATTCACTTAAACGTGCATTAAATGGAAATTTTTTACTGTAAAAATGTCAGACCAGTTTTAAAATATCAGTTTTGATGCCGGAATGAACATCAGTAACTATAAATATGCTACTTTGAAAATTTCGCAAGTTATTGGAAATTTACGAATTTCTTAACATGGCAGTATAGGGCAAAATTTCACATAAACGTCAATTTTGGGAGATATTTTCATCGTAAAGATGTCAGACTACTTTTGAAATATTATTTAGGACACTGGAATGAAAAATAATGACTATGAATTTTCCAATATAAAGATTTCGTAAGTTATTGGAAATTTACGAATTTCTTAACATGGCAAAATAGAGCAAAATTTCACATAAACGTCAATCTTGAGGGATAATTTCATCGTAAAAATGTCAAACCACTATCGAAATATTATTTAGGATACTGGCATGAATATCATAGACTATGATTTTTCCAATATAAAAAATTCGTAAGTTATTTGGAATTTACGATTAACTTAACATGTCAGAATAAGGCAAAATTGAGCATAAACTTCCATTTTGAGGATCCTAAATACATTAGAAAACTTCAAAATTACGTTTATGATATTTGTTTCAACATGATTGAATACAAATATTCTAATAAGAAAAATTCGTAAATTATTCGTAATTTACGATTTTACCAACATAGCGAAATTGTAAATTTTTCATATAAATATGAATTTTGAGGATTATTGCATTGGAAATAGTAGCATGAAAACTAAACAACGAAATTGACCCTGATGAAATAAATTAATAGATTATAATAAGTAAAATATATCGAAGTAAACGGTGGATAGCCTATTAGGCGGGGATTTCATTCTGTCACTGTATCAAGCTTTGGTCAAATTCTTTTTTTTTTTTTTTTTTAATGATTATAATATATCTCGCACTAGAAATTTATGAGAACGTAAATATGATGGGGAACTGAGCAGAGTCCACCTATGCCAACTAGTTATTTTATCTCTTTCGTTTAAAAAAAAATAAAAAAATAAAATGAAATAAAATAAAAATGGCACCGTCGCAATAAAACTATATTTCAGGGGGGGGGGGGATATATATTATAGAGCTATTGTAAAATTTATAGTTTTCATTTTTATTTTATTACTTTGGTCACAATAATAATAATAATGATAATAATAATAATAATAATAATAAACCCTCGGTTATAAGATTAGTGTTTTAATGTAAAATAATAATTATTTCATAATGTAAGCTTTCTGTTTTTTTATTAATATTATTATTTCGTATCTTTCATAACCTTTTTGCGATGAAATTGTCTTGTATTTTTCTCTTTAGATATTAATATATATATATATATATATATATATATATATATATAGAAATACATTAATATAATCAGTGCAAAAAATTTTTTTTATGAAATTTAAAGATGACTCAACTTCAGTATTAAAACAATTCCTTGGATCACAAGCTAAGACTACCCATATCAAATCAAAGAAGAATTAAAGAAAAATCGAAATAAATATTGTAAATTGGAATAAGAAAAAAAGCATTATTGGCATTCTAACGTTTTCAAGGGCCTGGTAGAATGCAAATAAGCTAAAATATGGATGTTTTTCTGTAACAAAGAAAGCAAAAGCTAAGAATTTCTTTGTTCGCAGGCCCGAAACACCCATAGAAAAACCATGAAACGAGAAGATAAAAACAAAACTATAACCTAATATGACAAACCAAAACCATAAAATTAAGATTAAAATAAAAATACAAAAATTCAACTTACTGAATAAAATATTTGAAATGAACACAACTCAATAAAGAAATAGACATAGTCAATATAGAAAAACGAAATCATAATGAAACGATACTAAATCAATAATCATAATAAAACCTTTACCTAAATATGAAAACCATAACCATTTAAATATAAGATTAAAATTAAACCCATAAAACTGTAGAATAATAAGATTACTTTAACCTTTCTAAATGAAATTGAAGCAATGAACGTCGCACACTCGCACATGTAAAAATGTAACAATCAGTTAGCA
This sequence comes from Salticus scenicus, assembly GCA_963930645.1. Lineage (NCBI taxonomy): Eukaryota > Metazoa > Arthropoda > Arachnida > Araneae > Salticidae > Salticus > Salticus scenicus. Next base: position 193,227,240 of record OZ005655.1, on the reverse strand, counting down.
GTTAGATCCACAGTTAATTAGTTCAAAATAGAATTGACCATAGAGTAATTTTTAGGATTCACAGTGGAATTCATGTATGATAAGGATTATATATATTTTAAGGTGATAATGATCATTTTATATAAAAATAATTATTTCGGACATATATTGTTAGTTTAAAACAAAAGTACATTCAATTAAATAATTATATTTGATAACACTTAGACTTTTTAAAAAAATAAGGATTGGCAACTTTCTTCCGAAAGAAAAAAAAAATCAATTTATGGTCTGTGTTGAGAAATATAACCTCATTCCACTTTTATGTCTGCTTCTCGCCCACAAGTTATAAATCAGAAAAAATAATGAAGTCCTTATTTTGATGCTATTAAGGTTTTCATTAATGTATACTATGGCGCGACATTTTGATACTTAATTTTATGTTTTATTTGGACTTTTTCTAGCCCTTTATTTAATTATTCTCGTCATTAACTACTGCAGAAGGGATGTTATGTATAGACCAAAACTAAGTAAAAATAAGGCAAAATATAGCAAAAATTCCTTTTCGTTTTAAGTAATGAAGATAAAATAAAAATAATAATAATTAATAATAATAATAACAAAAATATTATTATTAATAATAGCAGCATGTTCTTTTTTTTTTTCCTTTTCCACTTTTTATTTGTAGCAAAATATACTTAATTTTACTACCGATTTCTTAAAATTAACAATTTGTTTAAAACTGGAAATGAATAGTGGAAAAAAAAAAAAAAAAAAAAAAATGCTGTATCTAACAAACTTAATATAGGATTGATTATAAAGGAAACATTTGAAGCCAAGGAAGATTTTTTTTTTTTTTTTTTTTTTTTAATCGTGCTAATATGAATATGTGTGCATGGTTCACTTTTTTTTTTTTTTTTTTTTGAGAAGGGGGCTAAAACTGCTTATTTGAAGACAGGCTCATTTACATTAGTAATTTAAACGAAGAGATACAGACGTGAGGCAGGGAAATAAGCGAAGAAAAATATAAAGAAAGGAATTTTTTTTTCCTCCCCTTAAAAAAAAAAAAAAAAAAAAAAAAAAAAAAAAATTATTTTCGAAATATTCGGTATGAATCTTAAGTTGAATGAACAAGTTTTATGTTTTATGCGTATATGACTTTCAGAACTTTATTTTGTATCCATATGAATGAAGTTTTTATTTATTTAATTAATAGAATTATTCAAAAATTCTGTCTTTTTGAATAAAAATAATAATGCTGGATATTTTGTTTTTACATTTTTTATTTAATGTTTTAGCAAATAATTTCTTTTAAGAAGTTATCGATGCTATCAAACAAAATTTTCTAGTATTATTATTATTAATTGAAATGGGCGGAACCTTCCGATAAACCTAATATTTCAGAAGCTTCAAATTTTTAAAAAAATTAAGTTTATTAGAATACGTGCAAAAACAAATATTTTTAATCATCTATTAATTGGTTCTTTAATATCAGCGTGATAAAAATATAATGCGCGAAGCTAAAATGCAACATCTTTCATTCCTATTTCCCCATTCCTATAAATGAGAAGTAAAATAATTATAATAGTGCTTTTAAGTCTATTTTGACTGTAAAATGCCTTTTATTTAATATCCACATGAAGTCCTTTTTCTGTCATTTTACTGAAGTGGCATTTCAATTATTGTGTGACATTGTTAAAAAAAAAAAAAAAAAAAAAAAAAAAAAGTAGTATAACAGTGATTTTGTATTAACAAGTCGTACAAGTTTTAAAATAATAAACGAAATCTTTCAATAAGTTTTTCCCATTTCATTATTATTGTTATTATTATTATTTTAATAAATTACTGTTAATCGCCAGTTATTATGAAACATTTTTATTCGTGTTAAGTTCTGTTTTAAGAAAGAGGGGGGGGGGATATAGAACGAACATTTTTTAAATGAAAAATATCAGTTAATTATTTGAGCAAGGACATTCCTAAAATTTAATGAAAGTATCCATGTAAAAGAAATTAGAAGTAAAATAAAAAATAAAATAAATAAATAAATAAAATAAAATAAATAAATAGAAAATAAAATAAATCTAGCAAAAATTTTACTGTTATATATACGAGATAACATGTGAAATGTAGGGGTTTTCCCCACTCCCCTTAATAAATTCTTTAATTGGTAGATCTACTATGAATAGATTCTTAGATTGGTAGGTCTATGAAATTTGTTGATATTTTGGGTAACTATTTTTTATTTTGAATAATTTGAAAATTATTTTAGCAGTATTTTGAAATTACGAAAAGATGACATAATATCAGAGCTGCCAACCTAATCCGGCAAATTGTTAGTACCACCCCTTTTTCTACACCACTTAATTTTTAGAGTATTTTTCTACTTAATTCATCATAGATATATTTGAAGAGAATTACTCTAAAAATTAAGTGGTGTGGAAAAAGGGGCGTTTTTCAATAGGCGTTAACAATTTGCCGGATTAGGTTGGCAGCTTTGTAATATATTAAATCCCAATATCTTTAATAGGTAATAATAATTTAAAAAACTTGATAAGGAAATATCGAAAAAATATTTTTAAATAAATTAATTAATTAATAAACAGGTAACAAAAGAAAAAAAAAAAAAAAGAAAAAAAAAAAAATTTTAACTGGTTAGATGACAAATTTAGATCTGTATTAACTGTCAATAATAATACTGTTATTAGTTAAATAAAAATAGCTAAAAAATTCCAGAGGAGATGAATAGTAATAAATATCTTCTATCTTAAAGGAAAGTGAAAAAAGAAAAAAAAGTAAAAGAACTTTTATACATAACAAACCTCTCATCATTTACTTCTTATAAAGATTCTCGTTCATTATTCCACCACTCTGTCTAGCAGTTTACACTTAATTACCTAGATGGCGCCACAGAACAATTTAATTTTTTTTTTTTTTTCTTACTTGCTTTTACAATAAAGACGATATTTTTTTCGCTCCGGAGATTTACCTCGTTATAATAATTTCCGAAAAGTTGCGCCTTAACCCTTTGAACTCGTTTTAAAAGCAACGGAAATCTGGCAGGGGACGCACACCAGACATGCCGTGCCGCTGCACTATTTTTAGGTGCCGGCGTGAGCAGATTTATTACTGAAAACGAACGGCCCCATAAATTCAGTTTGTTGAGAGTTAAAGAGAGAGATCTTTTTAGATGGAGGAGGAGACGGGAGAGTGGGAATTAAGATGGGCCGTGAAATATGGGAGATGGTGTGCATGTCCCATATGAACGCTAAAAAGGTAGGTTATGACATCTGATACGAGGAAAGTTGAAGGCTGACGTAAATTGTAAAAATCGTAATTCTTCATATTTTTTTTATCGCGCTTTGATTCACATCAAAGCAGGAGAAAAAAAAAAAAAAAAAAAAAAAAAAAATATATATATATATATATATATATATATATATATACTTATACGATTTGCCAAAAAACTAAATATTATTACTAATTTGGTTTAATTTACTTTGTTTTTCAATTCAATACAAAGAGTTAGTGATGATACATTGGTAATATATTTTTAATAGACTTTGGAATACATGTTCACACTAGAAACTCAATAAATTAAATGCAGGAATCATTTAGCTAATTAAATTATTTTAAAACTGTGTAATAATTAATAACGCCTTCATAACCCTTTTTAAGTGTTTGATACGATAAAAGTAAAATATTTTATTTATGAAGAAACTCTTTTTTTTTTTTTTTTTTTTTTTTTCTTTTTAAATAGCAAAGGATTTTTTATGATTATGTTTGTTTACCCAGTAAAAAAGTCAAATTTATATATTATATATTTTTAGTTTGCATAGCTAATTATTCGATCTATATTCAGATAATAAGTAAAATACACTAGATAGAAATGACACTGATGTGTTGAAAGGGTATATGCAAGTAACAAAGGAATTCGAATTTTTTTTAATGTTTTCTGTAGAAACGACTGAACAGGCAGCTATTTCATAGAACAAACATTATTTATTGTATGTAAGAGATAAATAATATAAAGTTAAACAACTAAACTAAAGATGAATAATATAACCAGACATGACGTTGAACAGAAATATAAAATAAATGTTTACAAAATGTTAAAAGCGCTAATCTAAAAAATATCAAGTAAGGAAACTGTAGTTTCGGTGACATTAAGCGTACCATCATAAGTGCAGAATGGCATGACGAATTATTATTGCTCCTATATCTAGTTAGGAAAGCGGATTCTAGAGTCAGAATAGGAATTTAAGAAACTAGAGGTGTTAACCAATAGGAAATTAGGATGTAGAAAGCTATGTAAATCGTAATTTAAGATTAAGAATATTTGGATTTTATGTAATATTTCCAACAATCAGAGAAAGGGAGGACTGCAAAATTACAATTAATGACTTTTTTTTTTTAATAAATATGGAAAGCTTCTAGAAAATCGAGTGCATGTAAATATTTAGGCCGACAGAATATTTTAGCTGAATTAAAGTTAAAAATATGGTTATTATCCCAACAATGCTTAGCAATGGCCTATTTTTTTATTTATTGTTTATGAATATAATCCATGTGTTATAATCCGCATTATAAACCCCAACCAAGTTTATCTTAAAGAACACATTGGTTATATTCAGAAAGAAGAAATAAACAAATCAGCCATTGCTAAGCATTGATGGGAGAATAACCAAGCTTTTAATTTTAATTCAGCTAAAATAATCTACCGGACTAAACATTTGCATGAAATCAACTTTCTAGAAGCTTCCCACCCCTCCTGGGTGAAAAGTCACCCTCTAAAAGAGAGAGAAACTCAGTTTTTAAGATAATTTTAGTAAACATATAATCGAGTTTTTTTTTTTTTTTTTTTTTTTTTTTTTGTTATATTTCCATGAGAAAATCTGCATTCATCATGAAAAATAATTTTAATAGATAATTTGTACTGAGTGATATTATATAGGAAAATATAGAAAAAAGTTTTGTGAAGGTTACAACATACTAGTTTAAATGTTGGCTAAGTATTAAACAAAGTATTAATAACGATTGATATGTATAACATTCTCAAAATTATTTTAACTAAAATATGATATATTTAATATGTACTTAATTTTTTTTTCTACATTTCTCACAACGAGCCCCGAATTCGAACTTGGCTTCTCTCTCTCTCTCTCTCAATTTTTTTTTTTTTTTTTTTAATTATCATTTATTTATTTCATTTTCATATTTTGAAGATCGCAATCATTAAATTAATACTCTTTTTTCAGTTCCCCATCATACTATAGGCCCCGTGGCAGAAACACGGCGACACGGCGACAATGTCGCAGAAACAGAAATGTTCTTGCAGAAAGAATTTACTTAACTCAAATATATTTTGCCATTGTGTTTAAAAGAGAGAGAGAGAGAGAGAGAGAGAGAGAGAAAGAGAGAGTGAAAGAAACTCAAAGAATGTTTTATAAACTGTTCAGCAGGACAAATTTTCGTTTCTGCAGATACGATCGCTTCAATCCTGAATAAGGAGAGGAGATAAAGCGGATGTAACTCACTTGGGTTAGCTTTGATACGGCATGCATTAGCGATTCATGATGCGGTGATATGATTCGGTGTATCGACACTTTTCACTGGTAACCTTTTCACATCGGAACATCTTCCCAGACTTTGTTTTCGCGCCGCGCCTGCCGCTCGTGTCGTGTGTATTTATTGTATTGCAAAAAGATGTTTTTTCGAAAGAATGTGGCTTTGCGACCATTTTCCGAATTTCATATTTCCTGCATTTTCAGATTCATGCATAACAAAATGGCTGCATCCAGTGATTTTTTTTTTTCTTTAAATGCGTCTTTGCTGCTGTACCGATTTTCATACATTTTCTGATTTACGCACGACAAATTAGTTGGTAGTAAATACACGTATTTTTTTTTAAAGTTGTATTAATTTTAATGTTTGGTTCAAACTATGCAATACATTTCATAAATATATACAGAAATAAGACTATGGGGAAATTTGTAACGTCTGTAGTTATACGCAAAATAAAAAATGAAGCTTTAAACCTTGCTTCAAAAAATAGAAAATTAAGAAATTAATCTTAAAAATTCTTTATTGATATTTAGCATTTTATATGTAGCTTAAAAGAACTTAACAATAAATATTAATGCGTATCTTAAGTTATAAAATGGGTAACTTTTGTAATTTTTTTCTTTACTAATCATTACTTATTTTAATTGCGATTAAAATTCTCAGCTTTAAATGTTGTTGTTTAAGCATTTGAAGTCGTTAAAAAAATTATTAATTTATTTTACAAAAATACTCTTATCATTAGTTTCTACAGTTTGTGCATTTCATTTTTTAAACATTTGAATTTTTTAAAAAATGTTTATTACTTTCTTCTATATGTAATATAGAGAAAGTATTGGATTCGTAAAAATTTTCGACCTCGGGTTTTTGATGAATTTACACGTTTTGAGAGATGTAGAACACGATTTGACCATTTTTAGAAAATGTCTGTCTGTCTGTCTGTCTGTCTGTCTGTCTGTCTGTGTGTGTGTGTGTGTGTGACAAAATTTTGTGGCAACTGTATCTCAAGAACTACTGCACAGAATTTCATACAAATTGGTATGTAGTTGCACCTTGACATAAATTAGTGCCTATCAACTTTTGGTAAAAATTGTCTTACAGGTTGCGTTGCCATCTCGCTTTTTCTAAATTTTTAACATGGTGATATAGGACAAAATTTTGTATAAATGTGCATAAAGAGAATTATTTTTTAGTAATCATTATGAAATTTACAAAAATTATTTATAATAGAGATAGTCAACTGGGAAAAAATTTTTGTATGCGTAGGAACCTCGCCACCCCCCCCTGGGGGGGAAATCCCCCCTCGAGGGGAGTAAATTTTCAAGATGGGTATATTTCGAAAGGTCTCGTCAATACCTTTAAAACGAATGGTTGAACTATAAATCTGTGACAATTTGAAACAAAGTTATCGATTTTTTTACTTTTAACAAAAAAAAAACTTAGAAAAAAAAATCTTTTTTTTTTTTTTTTTTTTTTTTTTTTTTTTTTTTGAGAATAAAATGGACTTTTTTTGGATATTTGGTGTTAAACTTTGGTGTGATTGAATATGTATATAGGAAAATATAGAAGAAAGTCTTGTGGTGGCCACAACATACTAGTTTTTTTAATTGAAATATGGCAAATTTAATAGTTATTTTGAATAAAAATCAAACCAAAGCTTTTGTTGAATATATATATATGTAAGCAAAAGGAATTTTTTCTAATAGTAGTTGTTTTGAATAAATACTAATTAAACAGCAAATGTTTTTATTTATTTATTTTTATTTACTTATTTGTATAGATATCAATATCAAATATTACTTTTAATTGATTTCTATTTATTTCATTCATCTGTAATCATTATTTTCTATTATAGATTTTATCCATGAAACCTGTTACATTTCAAATTTCAAAATTTCCTTAAAAATTAAATATTTCACTTGCCTCAATCTTTATGAAAATATTTCGACTATGCTTTGTTTATAATTGTGTTACTTAGATCTTGTATTCTGTTTTACTTTATGTATTTAAAGGATGGTATAATTATACATTCTGAATTCTTTAATGTCAAATCACATTTTTTAGATTTCAAATACTATGCTATTTGTATGCAATACAAAAAGTGATTCTTGTGTATTAGAATTTTATCGTGCACCTTTCTAATAATCTCAAAAACTATAAATGTAAATTATTTATATTTCATTATAATATTCAGTATTCTATATTAATTTTTAATTTTAATTTGTTGTATTTTAATTTTGAGTTCTGTATTATATTTTATGTTGTTTGGTTTGCACCTTATGGAATAAGTGCATTTGTGTATTTAAATAAATATATATATTTAATATAAAAAAAAAGTAATGAAATTTTAAACGTATTTGTAACATTTGTTTAATTTAGATATTTCATGATTTAAATGCCTTAAAAAAATTGCAGATTATTTTTTATATGTTACTGCATTTTATGGTTTGAATTCATTGAATGTTTTATAAACAATATTGTATATTAATGTGAACAAAAAATCTGAACCAATTAAGATCAATAGATTTATTTTCACCTTTCTTTAAAAAAAAAAGTATTTTCTTGCGATAGTGCAGATATATGCATTTGTGCCTAGTTAAAATTTAAATACATTGGTTATACTGAATATTATTTACTATTTAAAAATAATTTATTTTGAATTCGTAATTGTTAACTTCACAAACTATTCCTGCAGAAAGATTTTGGTGTTGATGAAGCTTGTCGCAGAAAGCATAATAAATTTCTGCCACAGGGACTATAGGTATGGGGAACCTAGGTAATCGTGAAAATTTTCGACCTCGATTTTTTTTACTTTTTTACACGTTTTCAGGTGTGAGGAATCCGAAAATGACAAAATTTGTATGGTGTCTGTCTGTAGGGTGTCTGTTAGTGTGTTAGTCCGTTAGTTTGTTAGTCTGTTTATACGATATCTCACGAACAAATAATCGCAGAGAGGTCAGACCAGTTTTAAAATATTACTTTCGATACTGGCAAGAACCCTATTGATTTACAACATTCGAATTAAAAAACTTCGTAAGTTATTAGAAATTTACGATTTTCTTAACATGGGAGAATAGGACAAAATTTCACTTAAACGTGCCTTAAATGGAAGCTTTTTACTGCAAAAATGTGAGACCAGTTTTAAAATATCAGTTTTGATGCCGGAATGAACATCAGTAACTATAAATATGCTACTTTGAAAATTTCGCAAGTTATTGGAAATTTATGAATTTCTTAACATGGCAGTATAGGGTAAAATTTCACATAAACGTCAATTTTGAAAGATATTTTAATCGTGAAGATGTCAGACTACTTTTGAAATATTATTTAGAATACTGGCATGAAGATCACTGACTATGAATGTTCCAATATAAAAATTTCGTAAGTTATTAGAAATTTACGAATTTCTTAACATGGCAGAATAGGTCAAAATTTCACACAAACGTCAATCTTGAGGGATATTTTCATCGTAAAGGTGTCAGAGCACTTTTGAAATATTATTTAGGATACTGACATGAATACCATAGAATATGAATATTCTAATTTAAGAAATTCGTAAGTTATTTGGAATTTACGATCCTCTTAAAATGGCAGAAGAATACAAAATTGAGCATAAACGGCCATTTTCAGGATCATAAATATAGCAGACAACTTCAAAATAACATTTATGATACTTGTATGAACATGACTGATTACAAATATTCTAATAGGAAAATTTTGTAAGCAATTCGTTATTTAAGATTTTATCAGCGTAACAAAATTGAGAATTTTCCATATAAATATGCATTTTGAAGATTGTTACGTTCGACATAGTAGCATGAAAACTAAACTACGAAATTTACCCTATTAAAATAAATTAATAGATTAGAATAAGATAAATGTATTGAAGTGAACGGTGGATAGCCTATTAGGCGGGGGTTTCATTCTGTCACTGTGTCAAGCATTTTTTCAAATTCTCAGGCTTTCTCTTAACATGATAACTATGTTAAGAGAATGTGCTGTTCTAGAAATTTATGAGTATATATATATATATATATGATGGGGAACTGAGAAGAGTCCACCTACGCCAACTAGTTTAAAATTTATTTTTAAAACTTTTAATATTTCAATGTTGAATCTAAAAATTCAAAATCTCTACTTAGTGAATTTTTCTCATTTTTTAGCTGTAAAATGAAACATAAAACTTTTTTTAAAATAATTTTTTGGAAAACGGGTACTAATTTAACGACTGTGAATTCCAAATGAGAAAACATAATTTATAAAATATATTTGGTAAAAAATAATTCCATGAACAAATTTCCTCATTGAGTTACATGGGATTCGGTGATCGAAGACGACAAATTGTAAGAGGGAGAAAGGAGCCTTCCTCAGTGCTGTTGAATAATGTTACAATACATTTTCCCTCTTAAATATAACCCTTTTTTTTTTTTTTTTTTTTTTCGGAAGTTTGCTGAAAATTAAATAACGCTTATTCTCAGTATGTATAATTACTTACAAAAAAAAAAAAAAAAAAAAAAAAAGAAAAGAAAGAAAGAAAGAAAGAAAGAAAAAAAGAAAAACTCAGGAGTATTTAATAATAACAATTAGAAGCCTACAATACTTTCAACAAGCGCCAAACCTGCTTTTAAAAATACGAATTTGTTAAAGAAAACTTCTCTTTCAATTCGATTAGATATTTTTATAATATAGCTTTCCTTTTAAATATCGTCTGCTTTTTTAAAAGATTGTTAAGAAACAGACAATGGCAACCTGTAACTATCATACTTATATTTAAAAATAAATAGTATTTAACTCTAATTTTTAAAATACTATACTTCTTCCAATAAGTATCAAATATGTAACCGAATATTCTCACAATGCATTTTTCTTTCATACATTGATTCTCCTTATTTACTTTTTTTTTTCCTTTAAGTGAACTGAAAAAATAATGGCTTAGTCTCAGATGGATATAATTAACACAACTATTGAAAAAAAAAATAAAGAATTTGCAATAATAATTCTTAAAATATGAAGTTCTTAGAATAAATATAAAATTTGTGTTTAAGAGGGGACAATACCTAATCCCGCGGACAGCCGTAGCCAATGTTATTCTATGGGAAAATTTGTTGCGACAATTACACATTACCTAATGTATATTTTTTAATTCTGTTTTCGCAGTCAGAAAATTCATAACCGTTAAATGAGTACTCATTCTTGAAAAGTTCATTTTTTTTTTAATTTTTACATTTTAATTTTGAGTTCAAAAATGTGATTTTTCACAAAATGCATTTTTCTCATTTTCTAGTCGCAAAATGAAATACTAAAATTTTAAAAAATCAATTTTTGGAAAACAAGTACTAATTTAACACTTATGAATTTTTTAAATGTGAAAACAGAATTGAAAAATATACATTAGGTAATGAGTAATTATGTAGTAAAATTTTCCCATAGAATAACATGGGCCAAGGCTGCCGGCGAGATTAGGTATTGTCCGCTCTTAAGAGGGAGATTCGTCAAGGAAAACATGGCATTCAGGGCCACCAAATAAGTATCACAATTTTTCTATAAGATTATCTGCTTTTTAGAAAGATTACTGAAAATTAAACTGGTTGGCATTGGTGAACTCTGCTCAGTTCACCATCATATGTATGTTCTCATAAATTTCTTGTGCAAGACATATTATATTCATGTTAAGAGAAATGAATTTGATCAAACATTTCACACAGTAATATAATTAAATTCTCGCCTTATAGGCTACTCACTATTCAGTTTGATATATTTATCTTATTCCAATCAATTAATTTCTTTTATTGAGGTCAATTTCATAGTTTAGTTTTCATGAAAATATTTCCAATGCAACAATCCCCAAAATGCATATTTATATGGAATATCGCCCAATTTTGCTTTGTTGATAAAATCTTAAATTTCGAATAACTTACGAAATATTCCTATTAGAATATTTGTAGTCAATAGTGTTCAAATAAGTATCATAAATATTACTTACAAACTTTGAATAAACACCATAAAATGCAATAAACACGCAACAATTGTTTCGGGTCGAAAAAACACACGACCGTTCATCAGGCGTATAAAGTAAGCACGAGTCCCGAAACAATTGTTGCGTGTTTATTGCATTTTATGGTGTTTATTCAAAGTTTGTAAGTAATATTTTTCACAACGCCAGTTTTGTGGTGCTTTTTTATTAAAAAGTATCATAAATGTCATTTTGAAATTCTCTGGTATACTTATGATTCTCAAAATTCTGCCATGTTAAATAAATAGTAAATTCCAAATAACTTACGAAATTTTTAAATTAAAAAATTCATAATCGGGAATGTTCATGTCAGTATCATAAATGATATTTTAAAAGTGTTCTGACATCTTTGCGATGAAAATATCCCTCAAAACCGACGTTTATGCGAATTTTTGCCATATTCTGTCACTTGAAGAAATTCGTAAATTTTGAGTTAATTAATGATGTCCATCCCCGCATTAAAACTGATATTTAAAAGCTGTTCTTACATCGTTACGATAAATAATTACAAGATAAAAAGAACATTTTATGTACAATGTTTTTAAATTTTCTGTTGAATCATATAAACTTGACAATTCTATGTATTAATAAATATTTATTATTATTTATTATTATTATTATTATTTTTGGTGAATTGTCCCATTAGATTGAAAGAAAATGAACAAATGTGTAATAAAGAGAGCATTTATAAGAAATTTTCAAACATTTATTAATTGAATAAAAGTATTAAAAGAATGCATTGTCACCGTGTTCTGAGCTATTCTAATAGTTTCAAATGTCTAGCTAGTCTGAAAGTTAGTTAAAAATAGATTGCACGATTTTTACTGGACAAACAAACAAGAAAGCTAGTTAATAAAAATACGGTAAAAAATATTTCTTTTCATGCACGTTAAAGTGAAATTTTGCACTATTCTCCCATTTTAAGAAATCGTAAATTTCAAATAACTTCTGAAGTTTTTAAATTAGAACATTGAAAATGAATAGGGTTCATGCTAGTGTCATAAATAATATTTTAAAACTGGTCCGACTTCTCTGCGAACATTTGCTCGTGAGATATCGTGTACTCAGACTAACAAACTGACGGACTAACTGACTAACAGACACCTTACAGACGGACACCATACCCGTTTTGATATTTTCGGATTCTTCTCATCTCAAAACGTGTAAAAAAGTTAAAAAAAACGAGACTGAAGAATTTTACGATTACCTAAATTCCCCACACCTATATCATGATGGGGAACTAAATAAAAACATCTTTGTCTCAAGTCTATATTATTATTAAGTTAGCTTTTCAGACACAAAAAATTGCTGCATTTATTTCTTATTTTCAAAATTCTAAACTGTTTAGAATAATTAAAAAATTTGTGTTTTCTATGGCAAATTTGTTATGGGAGGCATCTCATTCAATACAACTAAATAATTTTACAATATATTTTTCCTTTGCAATACCGTCTGATTTTTCTAAATTTTATTGAAAATTAATAACACATTAATCTCTAATCTATATGATTATCAAAAAGAAAACAATCAATTGAACTGCTTAAAAGAACTTATTATTATTATTATTATTATTATTATTTTATTATTATTATTATTATTATTATTTTATTATTATTATTATTATTATTAATTTTTAAGTAGGGGAAAAAAAATCACGAATATTGTTACTAAATAAATTTACAATATATATATTTTTTTATTTTTTCTTTTCAATATCGTCTGCTTTTGCTAATAATTAAATAACGATTTCTCAAATTTCCATTTATCAAAATTATGTTTAAGAAATGAAAAAAATTCTGTATTTAACACTAATTTTTGAATTTCTACACTGCTTTTAACAAGTACCAAATCTGCGTTTGAGATACAGATTTGCTAAGGAAAACATCACATTCGGTGCCAAAACCTCCTTGACATATGCACACAAGAAGAAACGGTATTTAGAAATGAGGAATTAAAAAAACGATGACTAATTTCTTGATACGAACTGAGAATGACAGTACGAAAACATTAGCATGCCGCTTCATCTATCAAAAGTTTATCAAGCCGGAAAAAAACTGATATTTAATTTCTGTTTTCACAACATACAAGTGATATGGTATTCATTATTCATATATTTGTGTTTCTGAAGTTTTTTTTCTACCACTCTCGATTTTTTCCATGCATAATTTATACTACAAGATCTTATTTACAGAGTATTAGTTGTATAAATACGCTGCTACTAACGATTACAATATTGGACTCAAAATAAATAACGGCGTTTTAAACACATGAAGTTAAATTCATCCGTTCCTCTTTGGACGAGATTTCAGAGATAATAGCTTTGTTAACAAAAGAAGTAAAGAACAATTGGAGTTTATTTTAAATAAAATAGAGATTTTAGGAAAATTTTTGATTTTCTTTTCCCAAAAGTAAATTGGTTGAAGTTAAACTAAAAATAGAAAATAATAATAAAAAAAGAACAGAAAACCTTGCATAGATTGTTAACATTTTCCAACAATAAACTTTCATTGCATTGTTTAACATTCAAAGTACAAAGAAGTCAAAATGAATATAGCGATTACAAACGGCTATAACTATTTAATGGAAAAGAATTTGTCGATAAGATTAACACAGAATGTAGACGGAACTCCAAAATTTCGTATACATACGTCATAGATGTTCTTTGTGAGTTCCCTTGGTCACACGGACAACATCTAGACGGTTGTCCATTTCACGCCATACATTATGGAGCATGTCTGCAGTCACCGACGCAAGCGCATTACAAATGCGTACATGAGACCCTGCGATTTTTATCTATGGGTTTATGTGAAAGACAGGATGTATGTGCTTCCCATGCCCAAAACAATTGAAGAACTCAAAGTACGCATTTGTAATGCGCTTGCGTCGGTGACTGAACAAATGCTTCAGAATGTATGGCGTGAAATGGACTACCACATAGATGTCGTCTGTGTGACCAAGGGAAGTCACATCTATGACGTATGTATTCAAAATTTTGAAGTTTCGTCTACATTCTGTGTTAATCTTATCGATAAATTATTTTTCATTAAATAGTTATAGCCGTTTGTAATCGCTATATTCATTTTGACTTACCCTGTACTTTGACTACGTGATTACACAACAAACAGGCAAAATTGAAATACAGACAGACAAACTAACTGAATTCATAATCACTCATAAATATTATTGGAAAGTATAAAAAATTCTTAACACAAATGAAAAGGGAATTCGAGAAATTTCCAGTTGTAGACTTTAACATAACAGAATATTTTTATGTGGCCCTGTAAATCTTAATGCCACAATGTAAAAAATGGTTTCTTAAAAAAGAGCTAAATTGTCTCAAAATAGCTCCGAAACAATATATACTTAAATTTGAAAACCCATGTACTCATTTTTGAGTACACTGACATGCTCAAAAATGTGGTTCACTAATAAGAATCCCAATATCGCCATGTTTGACATGCCAATATACTCAAAAATGAGTACATGAGTTTTCAAATTTAAGTATACATCGTTTCGGAGCTATTTTTAGACAATTTAGCTCATTTTTAAGAAACCATTTTTAACAGTGTAATCAGTACTATATTCAATAGAACGCATTCCTTGTTCATATGAATGATAAAAATGTCAATGTTGTTGTTATTTCTACAAAATAAAGTACTAAAACGTGATTTATTGAAATAACTCTCATATAATACAATGATTTGAAATGTTTTTAGGTGCCCCTTATATAAACCAGTGATAAGTATATACCTCATTTTAAAATCAGACATTAGTTTCAAGAAATTCTATGAATATTTATGGAAGTTATAGAGTATAAGGACAAAAAGACCTACATATAGACGAATTCAAAAAAATAATCACTTTTAACACATCGTTAAAATGTGTTAAAAATGATTAACCCAAAGAAAATGCAATTGCAGAAATTTTCAATTATAGCCAATTATAGTCAATTAAAAAAGTAGAGTTAATACTGTTTCGTTAAATAAATCCTTGTCGAATCATGTTCTTACACTGACTAAGAACATAATTCGACAAGGATTTATTTAACAAAACAGTATTAACTCTACTTTCTTTATATAGGAATTTTTGCTAGTGTTCGGATACTTTTGTTACCGACTGTATTTCTGTGTGGCCCTATATATCTTAATACTAATCATACTACATTCTATAGAAAGCATTCTATCGTGCATGTGTATTATTAATGTCAATTTCCTTATGACTTACGTGAAATAAAAGTATCAAAATAGGATTTGTAGATATACCTTTCGTAGGACGCAATGTTTTGAAATTTTTTTCGGGTGTCCTTGTAGACAAACCAGTTGCGGTATTTACCCCCATTTTCAATAGGAAGCAATCCCTGGTGAATTTGAATAACATATATTAGTTTCAAACAATTTCATAAATATTTATGGGAGTTAGAACGCAGACAGACAGACAGATAAACCGAAGTCATAGACACTTTCCAATTTAATTAGAAAGTGTTAAATGTAAAATTCGACAAAATCGATATGTTTTAAATTATAGGTATTTTATGAATTTTCTTTTATTTAAATTTTAACGTTACTTTTAATATAGTATTTGTCATTTTTTTTTTCCATTACGCTGCATTCAGAACAGAACCTTTATCTATAACAGTACATACAAAAATAGTAGAATGACCAGAAAGATACCAGTTAGTTTAAAGTTTCATAAAATTCATTTTCTTATTTATTAATATTTTATTTATTTATTTGCTTATTTAAGATTTTAAAGATAAAATAACAACATAATTATGTTTGTAAAATTATCAGTCAATATTATATTGTATAAAATACGGAGTTCTATGCTTTTTAACACTTTCCAACAAAATTGAAAAGTGATAATGACTCCTGTTTGTCTGTCTGTCCGTATGTCCGCGCTCTAACTCCTGTAAATAGTCATGGAAACTGATATAAGTTATTCACGTTCCCTATCGGATGTTTCCTATTGAAAATGAAGTGAATATGTACTGGTTTTTGTACAGGGACACCCGTAGGTATTCCAGAGCATTGTGTACTATGAAAGATATACAGTCGGCAGCAAAAGTATTCGAGCACTAGTCAGTAATTCCGATGTGAAAAAAGTACACTTAATAATGTTTTGTTAAATAAATCCTTGCCGAATCATGTTCTTAGACTGATTAAGAACATGACTTGACAAGGATTTATTTAACAAAGCAGTATTAAGTGTACTTTTTTAGACGGGGATTACTGCTAGTGCTCGGATACTTTTGCTGCCGACTGCATTTCTATAAACCATGTTTTCATACATTTACTTTACAAAAATCTTAATGAAAATTAAATATGTTATTCAAGTTCACTATCAAATATTTTCTATAGAAGATGGAGTAAATATCACCACTAGTTTGTGTACAGGGATACCCGAAAGTATTCCAAAAGCAATGTGTTTCATGAGAGGTATTTCTATAAACCTAATTTTAATAACTTTTCTTTGCACAAAACTTAATGTAATTGAAATATGTTACTCATATACACAAAAGAATACTTTTTATAGAATATAGTATGATTAGCATTAAGATTTACAGGGCCACATAAAAATATTCAGTTGCATTAAGGGATATTATTGGAAAATTGCTGGCATTGCATTTTTGTTTACATTAAGCGTATTTAACACTTTCTAAATGTTTTTAAACTGGGAATATGATTTGAATTTCTTACATTTGAATTTATTGTATTGTTATTTTTTATTGTACCTCTCAGTCATCTGTCCATCTGTTCGTTTGACTGCCTCTAGTGTCCGTATATATTTTCTGAATTTGAAAAAATAATAATAATATATGTTATTCAAGTTCACTACGAAATCATATTAATTGAAATTTTATTTTTCCGACTGAGTGAAAATAACGCCTCGACCGGGACTCGAACCGCGGATCTTTGACTTACAAGGTCAAGGCTCTACCAATTGAGCTATCCAGGCCGACATCCCGGTCAGCATTACTCACTCAGACATCCTTTTAAGCAGAAACATCTCTGGTCTATCATATAGATAGCTCAACAGAAATAAGCCGTAGGAAATGGAAAACATCATTAGATAATGGGCGAAAGAAATACAATTTTTTATTAAAGTCACACATCAACTGCGGAAGAAAATCATTAAAATCAAGGAAGAAAATCACCGTTTCTGCTTAAAAGGTTGTCTGAGTGAGTAATGCTGACCGGGATGTCGGCCTGTATAGCTCAATTGGTAGTGCCTTGGCCTTGTAAGTCAAAGATCCGGGGTTCGAGTCCCGGTCCAGGCGTTATTTTCACTCAGTCGGAAAAATAAAATTTCAATTAATATGATTTTCTTCCGCAGTTGATGTGTGACTTTAATAAAAAATTGTATCACTACGAAATGTTTCCTATTTAAAATGGCATATAATTGGTCTTGTACAACTGGTTTGTGTTATACAGGTAGACAAATAAATAAATAAAATAAAAGCCAGTGCATTGCGTTTAAGGACAAACATTTTTATTAATCACATTTAAATAAATTTCTACTATAAAAATCATAAAAAATTTATATTTACTTTTAATATGCTAGAATGATGTTTTGTATAGAATAAAATGTGGTTATCCATCAGATTTACAGTGCTACAGTAAAATATTCAGTTACATTAAGAGTTGCAATTAAAATCTAAGGGTCACATTTTCTTTTGCTTTAAGCATTTTCAACATTTTCCAACATTTTTAAGAGTGGTTATGAATTCAGTTAATCTATTTGTATCCCTTTCAGTCCTTCTGTCTGTCAGCTGTGTGATAACGTAGATAAAGAACATTGCAAATTATGCGATACAAGTACATACAGTTGGAAAGTAATAATCAATGCGTACTGCATGATTTTTCTATCTAGTTATACATATAAAATGCTTAAAGAACTGTACTTTTGTGACCCATAGTTTTCGAGAAAAATGCGAAAGAAAAATATGACGTCATAGGAAGGTCGTTATAGGGAGAAAAAAAAAATTCAAAATATTAAAAGAAAAATTTTACAAACTAACAAGGTGGAAATAAATTTATTTATTTTTGTTTAATTTCAATACTAATTAAAAAAAACTAATTCATTATTTTTTTTCTGTTTAAAATTTCAATGTGTATGAAATTATACTCTTCCAATATTTTATTATACTATTATCATTTTTGTTGCAGAGAATTGATTTTAAGAATACATAGTACATACTACGTCCTTCTTTTAAATTGCCAAAAATGTCAGTTATTACATTCTTCTATATGCAATATAGAGAAAGTATTGGATTCGCGAAAATTTTCGACCTCCGTTTTTTGACGGATCTACACGTTTTGGGATGTCCTGAACACGAATTGATAGTTTTTAGAAAATGTCTGTCTGTGTGTCTGTCTGTATCATTTTTTTGTGGACGCTGTATCTCACGAACCAATGAATGAAATTTAACCAAACTTGGTATTTAGTTGCACCCTGAAATGAACTGGTGCTGATTAGATTTGGGGATCAATAGCTCAACAGGTGGCGTTGTGATCGCATTTTATGCAAATTTTTAACATGGCAGTATAGGACAAAATTCCGTATAAATGGGCATAATGAGAGTTATTTTAAACTTGTGATTGTAAAATTAATATGAATTATTGATAATAGTAGTAGGTAACTAGAAAAAAAAATTGTGCATGTGGGGGCATCGGTTCGCCCCCCTGGGGGGGAAGTACCCCCCCCCCCCGGAGAAGTAAATTTTCATTTCGAAAGGTCTCGTTGATAATAGTAATAGTTAACTGGGAAAAAAATTTTGTGCATGTGGGGGCATCGGTTCCCCCCCCCACACACACTATGGGGGGAAGTACCCCCCCCGGGGGGGGGGGGGCAAAGTTTCAAGATGGGTATTTTTCGAAAGGTCTCGTCAGTACCTTTAAAACGAATGGTTGAACCATAAATCTGTGATAATTTAAAATGAAGTTATCGATTTTTTTTACTTTTAACGAAAAAAAACTTAGAAAAAATCGTATTTTTTTTTTTTTTTTTAATGAAATTTGACCAAACTTGGTATTTAGTTGGTCCCCGACATAAACTGGTGCTGATTACATTTGGGGATCAAAATCTCAACAGGTGGCGCTGTGATCGCATTTTATATAAATTTTTAACATGGCAGCATAGGACAAAATTTCGTATAAATGTGCATAATAAGAGTTATTTTAAACTTGTAATTGTAAAATTAATATGAATTATTGATAATAGTAGTATGTAACTAGGAAAAAAACGTTGTGCATGGGGGGGCATCGCTTCCCCCCCTAGGGTTGAAATACCCCCCGGGGGGTAAATTTTCACAATGGGTATCTTTCGAAAGATCTCGTTGTTAATATTAGTACTTAACTAGGAAAAAATTTTTGTGCATGTGGGGGCATCGGTCCCCCCCCCACTGGGGGGGGAGTACCCCCCGGGGGAGGCAAAGTTTCAAGATGGGTATCTTTCGAAAGGTCTCGTCAATACCTTTAAAACGAATGGTTGAACCATAAATATGTAATAATTTAAAACGAAGTTATCGATTTTTTTTACTTTTAACGAAAAAAAACTTAGAAAAAAATCGTATTTTTTTTTAAACGAAATTTGACCAAACTTAGTATCTAGTTGGTCCCCGACATAAACTGGTGCTGATTACATTTGGGGATCAAAAGCTCAACAGGTGGCGCTGTGATCGCATTTTATCTAAATTTTTAACATGGCAGTATAGGACAAAATTTCGTATATATGTGCATAATAAGAGTTATTTTAAACTTGTGATTGTAAAATTCATATGAATTATTGATAATAGTAGTATGTAACTAGGAAAAAAATTTTGTGCATGGGGGTGTATCGCTTCCCCCCCTGGGGGGTAAATTTTGAAGATGGGTATCATTCGAAAGATCTCGTCAATACCTTTAAAACGAATGGTTGAACTATAAATCTGTGATAATTTAAAACAAAGTTATCGATTTTTTTTACTTTTAACAAAAAAAAAAAAAAAAAAATCGTAATTTTTTTTCTCTCTTTTTTTTTTTTTTTTTTTTTTAAATATTGTTACTGATTGAATGCAAAAAAAAAAAATTGTATTTCTTTTTTTTTTTTTTTTTTTTTTTTTTTTTTAGTATTGTTACTGATTGAATATGTATAGGAAAATATAGAAGAAAGTCTTGTGGTGGCCACAACATACTAGTTTTTGTTTTTATCCGTTCTTTAAAAAGCGTCGTTATCCTCCATAAGATATTTCGTTTATTTGCAGTGCTTTAAAATTTCTTTACGGGTTTTATTTTATTTCTTTATTTATTTTACTACCTTCTACATATAGTACAAGAAAAAGTTTCACTTTTGTGATAATATTTGACCTCCAGTTTTTGACGCATTTACACATTTTGGGATGTCCTGAACATGATTTGGCCATTTTTTAGAAAATGTCTGCCTGTATGTGTATAAAAATAATTGCGGTCGCCGTATCTCACGAACCAAAGGACGAAACTTAAGCAAACTCAATATTTATTTTCATCTTGACAGTACTCATTGCACTTCGAAATTTTTTTTCATAATTTTAAATATTGAAATATAGGACAAAATTTCGTTAAATTACTCGATGAGAAATATTTGTTATGTGAAGTAAAAAATAACTAGTATGTTGCTTCCACCACATGACTTTCTTCTATATTTTCCTATACAAGTTCACTCAGTAAAAATAATTTATTAAAATTATTATTAAAAAATTTTTATTTTCCATGATAATGCAGACGATTTCCATATTAGAGAAGTAGTATAACACTAAATATCCAAAAACAAAAGTCCATTTTATTCTCAATATTAAATAATAATAATATTAATAATTTTTTTCTAATTTTTTTTTTTTGTTAAAAGTAAACAAAAGCAATAACTTTGTTTTAAATTATCACAGATCTATAGTTCAACCATTCGTTTTAAAGTTATTGACGAGACCTTTCGAAAGATAGCCATCTTGAAAATTTACTCCCCCCGGGGGGTACTACATTTTTTCCCCCTAGTTAACTACTACTATTATCAATAATTCATATTAGTATTACAATCACAAGTTAAAAATAACTCTCATTATGTACATTTATACGAAATTTTGTCCTATACTGTCATGTTAAAAATTTAGAAAAAATGCGATTACAGCGCCTCCTGTTCAGCGAATAATCCCCAAATCTATACAGTACCAGTTTATGTCAGGGTCCAACTAAATACCAAGTTTGGTTAAATTTCGTTCATTGGTTCGTGATATACAGCGTCCACAATATTCGTGATACACACACACAGACAGACATTTTCTAAAAACTATCAAATCGTGTTCAGGAAATACCAAAACGTGTAAATCCATCGAAAATCGGATTTTCACGAATCCAATACTTTCTCTATATATACATATAGAAGAAATACATATAAAATAAATAATATATATTTGTAATAATAATAATCGAATAAAAAATTTTCAGGGACCTTTCAAACAGATGTCGGCACAAAATTTATTTATTTATTTATTTATTTATTTTTCTTATTTATTTATTTAGTTATTTATTGTACATTTAGTGTTACGTTTCTTTGGGATGAAAGTCGCCTGCATTAATTATGTGAAATAATGTTAATAAATAATAATTTAAAAAAATAATTTGTAGAGCATGAATTTGTATAAGAAAATATAGAAGAAAATTTTTAGGTGGTTACAACTTATAAGTTCTTCCAAATAATCTATATCGAATTGTTTCAAGTTTCAAAAGATTTTGATTTATTAGAAATTTTGAAGCTTTCAGCATTGTTGCCGTATCAATTTTTATCTTCATAACAATCTTCTCCTGTACTCCTTTTATTTTCCATTCTATCAAAAATATCTGAATATGTTAGAGTTACCGAAAACTCAATTTCACGTATTGTTCTTAAAAATTAGATTTT
Source organism: Salticus scenicus (assembly GCA_963930645.1). Lineage (NCBI taxonomy): Eukaryota > Metazoa > Arthropoda > Arachnida > Araneae > Salticidae > Salticus > Salticus scenicus. Next base: position 193,204,784 of record OZ005655.1, on the reverse strand, counting down.
AATTAAATTAATGACAAAATATGTGTGAAAATGAAAGGGTATGTTTCGAAAAGAAACATAGAGGGGGAAAAAATCGTTAAATAGAGAATGAACATCGCTATTTTGAGGCTATTTTATAAGGAAATTCTTGAATTATTCTTACTCGAAGGAAAATACGTAAAATACGTAAAACAGAGGAGAGTTTAAATAGAGATTTGACTTTAAAGGTTGAATAGGAGTAATTTCTGGATAGAGTTAAAAGTAAAAAAATGATTTAATTTTATTAAAATCGACTGTTTAGGGAAAACAATTAATAATAATGATTTATAAAGCACAATTTTATGATAAACAGTAAAATTTAAGCAAACGCATAGAAAAAAAAAAAAAAAAAGAAAGAAAGAAACATCGATACAAAAAGCAAAGAAATAAGAAGAGAGGAATAAATAAATAATATGAGAACTGAAAGTGAGATGAAAAAATAAATAAATAAATAAAATAAAAATAAACATAAACAAAAATAAAAATAATAACTTTTATCAGGCTTTGCATGCTTTGCTAATCATTATATTTAAAGGAATTAAAAAAAAAAAAACTTTAATCAGTATATTTTAAGTCACTTTATAAATAAAAAATGAATATATATATATTGAAATCGCTTAAAAATTGCTTGGGATGCCCGTTGCCTTTGGCAGCAGCTTTCCAGCCTGCTCTATATCGGTTCCGAATACACATTGCCTATATTTGCATCTTAACTGAACATTCGGTTTAGGGGCTAATAGGGGAATAAGTGGAGCTGCTATTAATCAAGAACTACATTTTTCGGACTAACATTTCTCGGTTAGATTATCATCTTCACTTTATGACAACAGGTGGCAGCACCAGACAATCTTTAAATCTTTACAGCTAAAAACTTTTTAAATTAAATAATAATAATAAAAAAAGAAAAAAAAAAAAAAAAACCTAATAAAAAATTCGAGGTGCATCATTCGAGGTCAAAACGTACCTCCATGAAAAATTCTGTAATTCAGCGATCAGCCGTTTGCATACAGAGCAGCCAATATTACTTTAAGTTTAACTTTGTTTTTTGTCACTTTCTTGTCATTTTTACAGTTTAGGATACTATCAAGACACTGAAAAAATATCTTTTATCAATTGGCACCTTTTCTATTAATTATCAGCAAAAAGAAAGATGTCGACCCTTGGAGGTCCTAACCCAGCATCTTCGCGTTATTTTATTAGCACGACGCTTTAACTATCTGATCTAATGGACTACAGAAAATAATATGACTTTTTTGTTTCTATCTACAGAGTTGATTATTTCAGAAATTTATAGATTTTATTTAATTAACGAAATTAATCAAAAATTCGAAAATTGGGCTTCATGGTGCATCAGGGGAGGTCAGCATGCAAAATTCTGTCACTCTGCGATCACTATCTTCTCTACAAATCGGCGGACACACATGCGCACATCTTCTTGTGTTATATGTAAAGATTTACGCAAGTGAAAATATATGTAATTTTGAGCTCGTGATTGATATGCGAACTGATATTTAAACATACAATTTATATTTATTTATTTATTTTTAATGAAGTTGCAATCAGCTTTCTCTTTTCTTCTTCGTTCTATTTTTTATCTTTATTTAATCTGATAAATGAATAAAAAATATCACTTAAGAATTTAAATTAATGAAATCTGTATTAAAATAAAGTGCGCAAAATACATAAATTTGCAATAAGTATAATTAAATGTGCTAATTAACAATTTCGTCATTCAATATTTATGCTTTAAAAATGCTTGTTTTAATTATAACTTCTTATTTATTTTTACTTTTTTATTCAGTTTTATAGAAAAGAAATTTTTCCTTTTTCATATATATGTTATATCTAGAAAATAACAATTAGACAATCTTATAAATATCAAGGCAAACTGATAATATAGATAATTGTAACAAACTATAATTTTAGCATTACTCAAATTTCGAGGACACTTATGGTAATCCTAATACAATAAATGTACTAGCTTAATAGAAAAAGTATAAAAATAATGCCTGAAATGTCCATCGAAGTTTATCAAGTCACATATTTTATTTGCTGAAAATTCTGCTCATATATCATGCATAGCGCTCTAAAATAATTGGGCCTATCTAAGAATATATTATACTTCGCGTATTTCATTTGGTTGACAAGAAAACGGTACAGTATATAACTGCTTAACAATATGACACATGGATCACCGTAAATTGAATTAGAGTCTTGTCTTAAAAAGGGGATCTCAAAGACAACTAACCTCATCAAAAAATGCCAGTTTCCTCATTACTCCAAAAGTCTATAAATATCAGCGCAATATTTCCCACAGTGCAATATCCCACATCCTTATCCTTCAAAAAATATTTATTACACTTCGATACCATACTTCATTTAAGAGTCGAGGATGAAGCCCATACGTCGGTAACATGCGGATCTCGCAGAATACGTTCATGATTTAGTAGAGGCAATTTTACACCAACTAAGCAATTTCTCCGGTAGTGCCGGGGCAGTACCTCCTTTTTTTCCTTCTAAAAGAACTCTACAGGGTGCCGGGGACATTTGATGCATTACCCGTGGACCACCCACAGGCTTTTATTTTGGAATTTTATTTTTTCGAGTCGACAGACAACATGTGCTAAGTCATTCCAATGCCATTTCGTTCTGTCGTGAGCCATGCCTCAAAAGATGGTGAGTGCCGCGCATGGTAAGAAGTATGGTTGAACGTGAAACGTGTGATCTCAGATTCATCTCACTAGGATAAGACAGCTCCGCACGCAATCTGTAGAAGCTTAAAAACACTATTTGAAAAGACCTGACTGGATTTACAAGATCCTTGTCTTGTTGATATGACAATACAAACGCAACATAAACATTCGTAAAACGATAATCTGAATGAACAATAAATTTGTTAAAACTTTGCTGGTATTAGGTAAGACGGGATGTAACAAAATATTTGGATAAAATGTAAACCGAATTTTATGTCAAGGAATTATTTGAATGTTCAATGCAAGAAAATTAATTCTTAGGATTATCTTATTTCAAATACTGCGTACATTATGAAAGGGATAACTCTTTCAACTAAAAAATATTTAATCCACGAATAATATAAGATTATTTTAAGAAGTAAAGATGAAGAAAGTATGTAATCAAACATAGTAAAGAAATTTTGTTGTTTTATTCAGAAAACTTTAAGCTTCGGGTAATCATTTTTAATAATTTCCAGCTTATCCGTTAAATTAAATGAAAAGATATCTATTCTTAAGTGGAAAAAAATAACTTTTTTATGTTTCTTTGAGGATTGCTACGGTTCCGCCCCATTTTCCCGATTCTTTCCCCACTATATTATTTTAATGATTTTCCTTTTAACTGATAGTAGAAACATACTATAAAATATTGTTACTTAATGGTGAAAGCGTCAGGAAAAAATACGAATCGTAGAAACACTGGCTTTGAATCACATTTAATTACTAAATATTATAATATAAAAACAATCCTGAATATAAAAGTAAGTTTAAATTATTTTAATAATCTGCAATCAGCAACAATTTTACAGGTTTCGTATGTTTCTATGAATTTCTTCATATTTTCAACCTCTAATTTTGTATAATAATTTTTGTTATAATAGAAGCGTATAAATTTAAAAAAAAGAAAAATTTACTGTTGAAAATACTGGTGGAAAAGTGCTATAAAAAAAGGCGTGTCCACGCAAATCCTTTTACGAATTATGAATGCATAAAATTTTTTTATTCACCTTTGCAAGATTTTACATTTTATTTTATTCATTCATTTAATTAATTAATTAATTAATTAATTTTATTAATTTATAATTTTTTTTTTTTTTTTACTCCTCACCTTCACCTCTCTCCAATACAACTTGTATTTGCAGATGTTTATTTAAAAGAGCATTTTTATCCATTTTTATTTATTTATTTATTACAGTAAATCAAAACTAAATTTGTGCAGAGTTGGGTGTTGCTATAAAGTGTAACAAAGCAAAGTATTACAAAGGTTCCACGAGAATAACTTTATGAAATAGTAATGCTTGAAAATTATACTTGATTTTGTTAATACATCTGTATATAAATCGTATGCATATTCTCCTAAAATTTTGAGATTAAGTTAATCTAATTTGACAATTCTTGTTTCTTTCGGAGGGTTCATATTTTTCAGATAATCCCTGAAATTTCTTACACTTTTTTTTTTTTTTTTTTTTTTAAATACTAAATCAAAATTTAAAATATATGTACCTTACAATAAATAAATAAATAATAATAATAAAATAAAATAACGGCAAAATTAACAAATAAATAAATAAATAAATTTTCAGTACAAGTCTCCAGTTTCGCGTTTCTCTCTTATGAGTGTGAAACTACATTTTTCACTAGTTTGATCAAAGAAAATACCTTTAGAAAAATTCTAAGCGCTGGAAAGTTTTATTTGATAAAATAATATCCCACATTTATTAAAAAATCTATAATTGTAAAGATTGAATGTGCATTGTTACATGTAAATCTATATAACACTTTTAAAAGTTATACCTTTTCAATGGGCAAGATCTGTAACAAAAATAGTATATGGAGAACACATTTATCTCATGTACAACTTCATTTGTAGTTTTATTAGACATTCAAATAATAATAATAATAATAATAATAATAATAATAATAATAATAATTTGTGTATGAACTAAACAAACTGATTGTATAAAAATGTAGCTAAACACACACAAGCAAATAAGTAATGATACTAACAATAAAATAAAATTGAAAAGAACATAAAGCAAATGTATAATTATTTGCATCAGTTTTTTTTTTTTTTTTTTTTTTTTTTTAATTACAAAACTGAATAAGTTGATAGCTTCTTAAAACATATAAAATTTCTTACATAAAATGCATGCCTGAATATGCATCCAAATAAAAGCCAAATTATTCGCCATTTATTAAATTAAATAATTTATTTGCTGCTGTTTTAAAATTTGTTTCCAAGAAGCGTGGGATTTTTGAACATTTGGAATACATATCTTTTATGCATGCAGTTCGACATTAAAAAAAGTCAGTGCCAACTCTTATTCATATATTTTTAAAATTTTCTTCGCTTTCCCACGTTAAAATTTTTCTGGGAAGCATATTTTATGCATTTGTACCCATTGCACTTAGAAGACCTCCAATTTTATTTATCTTAATTGTAGTAGTTCCACAACCTTTCTAAGACAAACGCCCTTCTTTGAAGCTGTAACACTTACCTACGCCCTGCCGTCTCAACGATTGAAAAATGACTTGCTGGGCTGTCAAAGAGTTTGAAAGGAAACCTATTTGCAACTTAAGAGCTAAATTAATCAGTATGGTTTGGGTAATGAGCAATTACTTAAACTTAGCCTTACAGTTTGCTGTTCATATAAGTAATTACCAAATATTGTTTGATTTTTGTTTATAATATTTAAATAATTCAGAAGTTTCCTGATTTCATATCATTTACTTGACTCTCTAGTTTTTATGTAAACTTAATTTAAATAAATAAAATTAGATTTTCGAACAATGAAAAATTACATTAAAATAAAATGCATTACATCTATTGAATTTTATCAAATAGTGTACTATTTCTTTTTTTTTTTCTTTTACACACTTTTTAGATTAAGAATTTTAATTACAATTGTAATAATCATTTATAATTCATATTTTAAAAATTGAATGTGTCATCAAATTGTTAAGAAGCTTTTTGGCTTATAGTTAGTTAACTCCTTTTTTCTATCAAACTCAAGCTTAATCTCTTTCTTTAAAATTTGAATCATTATCTGCCTAACAAACAAATATTTGGTTATAAAAAAATTATATTGATCAAAGTAACTTGAAATCGAACATATGTTGTGACATTGACTCAATAACCTCAAATTAATATTTACCAGGTTCAAAACCGACTGCAATTCGAGCCACAGTTTTCTGGGTGTAATGTGGACATGTTCTGTTAAATTAAATAATAATAATAACAATAATAACATTACAACAATTTAACTGTGTCCTTCTGTGGCAATTACTGTTAAACTTAATTAATTTAAAAAATAATTTAAACCTTATTTACAAAAATAAAACAGAAATTACCACTTCAAAATAGTAAATAAAAAAATTAAATAACTATACAGGGCAGGTTCTACCTACTAAATAAAAAAAAAAAAAGTTAACAATTTTGTGGTCACAGCTGGGCCCATCAAAGATTAATAATTTTATTTTGAAAAAGATTTGTTTTTCATTGAGTATACACTTACATGACTTTAAAAGAAGTTACTTTGTTTGAAAATTTATAGAACATTGTACTACTCAATCAAATCCTTTAATACCTCTCCGGCTGTAACCTAAACAACCTATAAAAAATAACATGCATAAAATATGAAATATATATATATATATAATATGTGCATTTACTCCCCTCCCCTTAAAAAATAAATATAAATGTAAATAAACAAGAATGTGAACTAGAGGAAGTTAAACAAAACTTTTACTGCAAAATATTAAACTTTTTCATTTATATTGATTTTTAAGGTGAAAATTTACTAAGGTGAAATTTCATACTGTTTTCAAAGATTTTATTTAATTATTGAAATATTTCTTATATTTCTTTAAATTTTGATTATATACAAAAAATTCTAGGGGGGGGGGGGGGAAATCAAGGTTTTTTTTTTTCTTTTTTTTCTTTTTACTTTTAAATTTATAGTAAACGTTTAAAACTAATATATATATATGATAGATATCGCAATAAAATTTAACCTTAAAATTTAGTAATTAATAGATACAAAACAATACCAATACAACAAAAATAGAACTGATTTTAACTTATAGGTAAGACTGACACAAAAATGTTGCGATACAGATTAAGAAGCAATAATAGACAAAAACAATTTAAATTACTTACGCCGACATGAATGATAATAAAAAAAAAGGACCATTAAATTAAATGACAGAGAAAATAACAAAAAGACCACAGAAATAATAATTGGATAAAAATGTTTAAAATTAGAAATAAAAACCGTCAGGGGGCATGTACTTCATGAAGCTGTGAAAGTTGCATGGATTTCGTAAAACAATATAGCTAATCATAGCAATTCATATTGTTCCAGCCCCGATTGAAGCAGCAAAACCACTTTGAATGAGAAATTAAATAAATTATTAAATCAAATCATCAAGGAATCCATAGAGAAAACTAGAAAAAAGCAGAGTAGCCACATGTAAAACTTTTACATAAACTGAAGAATAGGAAGATGCCAACAAATTATTGAAATTAAACATAAAAGCCGTGCAAACATCGATTAATTGATAAAGAATTAACGTCTGAGCTGTTTCATTAACGATTAAATTCACTGAGTAGTTATTTATTGCGCTAGTGAAATTTTAATTTTAAGTTAGTTTAAGTTTAAACTAGTTAAATTTTAATTTAAATTGTATGTAAATCAATGAACATTAATATTATATATTGCTGAAACTATTTAAAATAAATAGAAGGAGAATTACATTTCCTCTGTGTATCAGCCTCATCATCTTCATTATTATTATTATTATTATTATTATTATTATTATTATTATTATTATTATTATTTATTTATTTATTTTTTTACTGCTATCATGCTTCTTGGTTGCTTATGATTATATGCATTTTTTCATTAACTTGGTAGTATAAATATATTTTATGATTATGCTTTGGTTATCTTTCAAATAGCTGTACAGGGTTGATAATATTTTAAAATATAATACATATGATTGATTTAATTTACATAAATTTGATTTATAAGTATCAATAATTAAAAAATAATGATTGATTTTTCCCATAATAGTAGAAAAATATATAATTTAGTATAATCTAATAGGCTAAATATGATTAAATAATTTCAACAAGTATAAATTTTCAGAATTATGTATAGAAATTTTGACTTTTACTTGCTTATTATTATTTTTTTTAATTTAATTTGAATATTTATATTTATCTGCAATAATTATTGCCTTAATTTAAAAAATTTCTTTGTTATCATATGCATGCAAAAATTTGGGGAATGTTAGGTGCGCTACAAACTGTTTAAACTTTCCATCTTAAGTCGTGGTTGCCTCTGCTCCTCCTCTTGCTATTTCTGTTTTATTTATTTTAATTTTTCTCATTGTTTTACATAGATTTCAGTTCTTATATCAATATGTCAGTAAGTATTTTCTTATTTCAGTAAATATTTTCTTATTTTGTAGTTTAATGTAGTCAAGGAAGTTAATATAATTATTAAGAAGATAGTTTTTAGTAAATTTTTAATTTATGGGATTACTAAAATTATAATCATCAAGATTACCACTATCATATGAAATAAATATAAAATCATCAATATATCTAAAAAATTGAAGATTTTAAAATTTAAAACTATGTTCACAAAATACAGATAAATTTCCGTAAGCACACTTAAATTAGGTCCTCCTTGAGGGATTCCAACATTTCACGATAAATTTGATGGTTCTGTATTAAGAAATTATTAATAATTATAAAATCGGTCAAGTATTTGTTGTAATTTGAATGAATGGACTTAGAAATTGTGACGAACGTTTTGTCGTCGCCATGCTCATTTAACTTTTGCTTGAGCTGAAACTTACTTAAATTATTGAAGTGAGCACGAGACTTGCATTATGCCTATTTAACTTTACTGGAATAGATAATGAAATAACAACAAAGCCAGATTTATAAAATAAATGAGTTTTTATTATGAGCTTAAAGAAAAGGAGGGCGTTGGACTTTAATTATATTTAATAACTTGTAAACTTAGTTGGGCAGCCTTCTTAAATACTTTTAACTATCAATAGATACTCACAATTAATCTCAACTACTTTATTTAACTTCATTCACCCTCGCGGCTCGGTAATCTTTCGTACGTGGCACAGTGGATCGAACAATGTTAAAATACGAACATAGGCCCAAAAATCAATCTCTAAATAACTGATATTTTGCAGTGAAATAATTTAAAATAATGTTTAAAAAATACAAATATATGGTTATTTCTTCAATTATACGAAGTTTTATTATGTATAAATAAGTTCAAAACGAAAACTTTTAGCAATAAGAATTTTCGATGAAATTCAGTGACTTTATTTGAATAGCCATCAAGTAGCACTTAAGATAACTATGAAAAAATATGAAATAAAAGTACCTTTAATAATGTCCTAATAAAAGTTTAAGGTACTTCTGCCAACATTTTGTTGGTTTTTTATGTTGTGATTCACGCATGAAATGTGAATATAAAATTAATAACAAAATTAAATTTAAAAGTTATGTAACTTTTTTTGTCCAAAATTTCAAACACATTTTACTACTACCAAAAGTATACATTTTAATCTGTAAAAAGGATTTTCGCCACAAATCGCCACTTTTGGAGAAAAATAAATTTTTATTCTGTTTACCCCCAAATTATCAATCGAGAAATTTATGTGAATAACTGTATTCATTGATGATAGAAAATATATTAAAATTTTTATAGTGAAAATATTATAGAAATTAGATTATTAAAATAGATTTTCTAAATCAGAAATTATTTCTTATTTTTTTAAATAATTAATAAAATAATTAATTTTACTTTAAAGCTACGGAAAAGTACCGCTGGAAAAAAAAAGGGGGGGGGGAATGTAAATGGTTGCTGTGATATGTCATAAAATGTTAAAATTAAATAAATATTTAATGCTCAATTACTAAATGTTAACATTATATATTATAATCCCATATTACGATTTAAAGTAAAAGTTTCTGTGCAATAAAAATAAAGATAAATGCGAATTTTTCATAGAGTTTGTCAGTAAATGCCTGCATGAGTTTTCTATTGAAATACTACATAAAAAAAAGAAAGAAAGAAGAAGCAGTAATGTGATGATATATTTAACATTGTGTGCTAAATTACCGTAATTTCTGGTAGATACCCCGCAGTATATAATCAAGTTTTGCACCAGAAATTTCAATTGATAAATAAATTTATATTTGTACGAGCTCTTCCTTCGAAAAAGTATAGATTTCTCTATTAAATAAAATTTCTGGTGGAGAAATGACACATCTTACCTGCGGCTTATCTACCAAAAATTACGGTAATTGTGTTATAAATGTAGATTTTCTTCACGAAATTTTTATTTATTTCCTTTTATTCTCTTCTTTTTTGCAACATTTGTTTCTTTATCAGGTATGTTTCTAAATTCCTGTTTGCAGCAGAAAAATATGATACCGTTTAACCCCTTTATAATGCCAATTTTCCCTCAAATGGTACATTAAATTGATTTCACGAATAAAAATTGGTGTAAAGAAAAAAATTCATTTAGCTTATTAGAAATAATTAATTTTAATTTTGACACATTATTCTCTTAGTTAATCGCAAACTTCTCAGAACCCATTGTATTAGCATAAGAAGAATTGCCACAAATGACTATTTTTTTTTTTTTCGCACCAATATTATAAAAATAATATTTATACTGATATTTTTCTACAGAAAAGATACACAGGAATAATTATTTTAAAAAAAAAATGGTGCCAGTTGAATAAAATGATAACGAATTTGGTGGGGAAAATATTCCTGTGGCCTTATAAAAGGTTAAAGAAAATCATAGAATCGCTTTTAGTATCATACATATATACATATTTAAATCGAAATGTGACAAAAAACATCATACATAAATAATAATAATACCATAACCTTCTTATGTTCGCCACTGCCTATACTTCGATCCACTGTGCGTGGGAGGATTCCCTGGCATCACGATACTACTCGAATTACTATCTCCTGCTATAGCCGCTAACAACCAACTTCCCACTCACTTACTTCCAACTAACCTTCTACTAACTCCCCTCCAACTCACTAACAAAAGCAATCTTCCTCCTCCTTTTATATCAATCACTTTCCAAAATACTTTATAAAATTAACATATCGCAGATTACAATTTCATTTGTCACTTATCATAGAAACTAACTCTATTGATCACCTGAATCCTAAATTCTTCACATTCACGTGTTATTCGTAAAGTACGAATTTTAATTGTAGAATTACGCTAATTGTGCCTTTACCTCACAAAATTTGTAATTAATTCCTAAATTTATTGAATGTTAAATTAATTGTGTGACAAAATTCTTATAGTTCAATATTATTAAATTAATTTTGAAAATCAAAAGTCTGAATACTGTTCATAATTTTAATATTTTTCAAATGGTCAATTAATTGATAGATTTTTTTTAAACAATAAGTTTTATCAGTTTTAATGGTAAGTTAATAAATTTGGTTTAAAATATTTTGGAAACATTTTGTTTGCCAGGTAGTATTCCATCCTGTAGTAACAGGGCGGAATTTAATTAGTGTTTTATGGAACTTAGGTATTAATAATGAATTAAATGATTAAAATTTTCAATAGGGAGATTAAAAAGTTAAAAATAATGTAAAATAAAAATACGGTGATTGTGAATTATGGTGTTATTATCAGTTATATCAAAACTATCATGATTAGAGAGAGGGGTGTTTAATTTATAATTGCAGGATTTGCATGTAAAAGTATAATTGTTTGGCAATTTACCAACATAATTAATTGTAAAATCTTGTTCTTTATATTTCAAAAAGAAATTCAAATTATGTGGCAGAGAAACAATCTAAGTTTTTATGAGATTCAAATTAACTAGCATTTTTTAATAAAAATATTCCAGTTCATCCATTCAAGTTTCTGTAAATTTCAAAGTGAGAGTTCTTCTCTTGCAGACTAGTTCATCGAAAATATGTCAGCATACTTATATTTTTAAGAGGAAAAAATACTTTAAAAAGTTAAACAGAGGCAAATAGAAGAAAAAAAAAAGAAAGAAAATACATTATATATAAGAGAAGAAAAATTATTTTTTGAAAAAAACTGTTAAAACGCATAGTAAAATAAACACTGTAATGTACTCTCGCAGAAAGAAAAATTGGTCGCATTTTTAAAGTTTTTCTACAGAAAGCTAATGAAGAGAAGAAAGAAAAGACTAGTTTTCTTTTTACCGCTCCTGTTTTTAAAAATATAAATATTTGGTAAAAACAGAAGTGATAAATAACGCAAGATACCGAAGTAAACGAAAATTTTTTTATTAGATGCCGCAAATAAAGCATTCACTTTATAATAGATAATAGAAAGGAATCTCATTATTTATTTATTTATTTATTTATTTATAAGTATGAACATATTAAAAAAAATAGCATTGCTTGAAATATAGCATTATATGTATTATTATCAAGTATCAGCGTGGCTAGTTTTTATAATACTACATTTTTAAATAGAAAAATTTGATAATAAATTACAGTAATTATTTTCGTTTGAAGTATAAGGCGAACATTTTATAAAAAATAGTGGTGTTCAAAAAAGTGATTGTGTTGACCCCTGTATTATTTAACTGAAAGTGGAATAATTTGAAAATCTTATTTTACATTTTTATAAAAAAAAAGGGGGGGGGGAGAAAAAAAAAAGGGAAAGAAAAAATCATATCAAAGACTATTCATCTGTATAACTTAAAAGCATGTATGTAATCTTTATCGTATAGGGTACAAAATATATTCACAAATGTTCATTAAAAAAAATAAAAATAAAATAAATAAACAAATAAAAATATGAACTTTTACTTTAAAAGAATTAATTACTTAAAAGTAAACTTAATTTTTACAGTGTTCTTATAAAAACGTTAAAAACGTTCACACACAGCAAACCATCTGAGAAAAAAGACATAACAACAGCAAAAGAAAGAAACATAAGAGAAAATCTTTCAGAAAAGTATAACTAAGGGAAAGGTTGTAGAAATTTTATAAAAACAAATGCTGAAGCGCATAGTAAAATAAACACAGTAAAGCGTTCTTATAAAAACAAATACTGTGAAAGTTATTTTTAAATAGTAATGCAAAAAGCTAATGAACTGGTAAAGGAGAAAAAATAATTTCTTGTTTACCGTTTAAGCTTTTAAGCCCGTATTTTTCTGTAATACAGAACGAAAAAAAAAAAAAAAAAGAAAGAAAGAAAGAAAGGAAGAAAAATTCTATTTAGGACAACTGACCAAAACAGAAATTTCATCTATATTTAAAAAAGGATTTTCTGAATAGCAGAAAACAATACGAACATATCTTAAAATGTTCAACTTCCAACGGACGCGTTTTTTTATGCAAAAATAAAATATCGCAACTATTTGCTAAATATTTATTGTGAATGTAAATTTTTAAGAGTGTAAGCATTAAACTTGCGTTTTTAATTATTTAAGTGTGAATAAGTACAACCTAATTTAAAAAAAAAAAAAAAAAAAAAAAAAAAAAAAAACTAACAGATAAGATCTCTCTTAAATGCACCTCCTTCCCGCATACGCATGACTTCTAGAAGATTAAAATAAACTATTGATGTATTGCTGACGAAAACAGAAAAGGAAAGAAAAGAAAGAAAAAGAAAAAATAACTTAAAAAACAACTTTAACAGATGGTCCTTGGAGTAAGGGTTAAGGCTAATTGTCTCATGGAGGGGCCGAGAACTGGGTGAGATGCGTTCTATGAAGTTCTTCCTAAATTATACTAGTCCGTATCGGAGAAAATCACGAAAAATTCCGAAAGCATAAGAAAACGAACGTGACCTGCGTTTGAATTCAATACCTGCTCCCGTCGGCTAGCTTTGAAAGTGGCTTTAAAAGAAAGCTAAATAATTAGGCAAGATTGTGAATGGGTACAATTTTATTTTAAACTGGTTTAATAAATAGTGACTGAAAAACTGAGTTGCAACTAGCAATATATATATATATATATATATATATATATATATATATATATATACAGAGAGAGAGAGAGAGAGAGAAACAGAACGTTCAGTAGTAATGTAATATAATATTATCAGTGCAAACATTTGAAATTTAAAGATGATTTAATTTCAGTATTAAAACAATTATTCTGATCAAAAACGAAGACCACCAAAATCATACCAAAAAAGAAATAAAGTAAAATCTAAATGAATTATAGCAAATTAGAATGAGAAAAAAGCATTATTTGCATTCTAACGTTATCAAGGGCCTGGTAGAATGCAAATATGCTAAAAAATTGGATGTTTTTCTGTCACAAAGAAAGCAAAAGCTAAGAATTTCTTTGTTCTCAGGCCCAAAGCACCCATTGTAAATAAAACAATAAAAAACGAAGATCAAAATAAAACTCATCACTTCAAATGATAATCCAATAAATCATTTAAAAATTGAAATTTTTAAAAAGATACATTTTTAGCATAAATATTTACGCAAGTAAATCAAGTTTTTCTTTTAAAAGTAGCACAGTTCAATTATTTCTGGATCAGGAAATAAATAACGCATTCATATCTGATGTCATTAATTGGAATTCTTTCATTGATAAAAAGTTTCTAAAATTTTTATTGTTATTTTTTGGTAGGATATTTTAGTGATATTTTATTTATTTTTTATCTGTTTCGTCATTTATTGATTATCATTATCACACTAGTAATCCTCATAATTTTCAAACTTTTTTTTTTTTTTTCTAACACTTTATAAGAGCATTGTCAAATTATTAATGTAATCACAGTATTATGATAAAACGTACCATAAAAAGGAAAAGGTATAGTTAATGTCTAATACATATCATATAAAAATTTGCTCGATTATTCTTAAATATAAAGTGCATTCGTGCAATAAAATAAAACAGAACAACAAGCAAATAAAAGGAGAGTCTTATTATAATATCATTAGACATAACACACTTGCACGTCTACATTACGAAAATATTTTTACATTTTCAACAGGCTAAGTGTAAACTACACTTCTCCAAATATATACTCAAAAATGATCTCGAAAACAAAGCCCCGCACTGCATAAAAATATCACTATCCCAATTCTCACATTGCCCCTTCTCACTTATAAGACATTCCCCCCACACCTTAAAATACTCTATATTCACCCCCTAACGTACCTGCTACTGTTTAGTTGCTACCGTTCCCATATACCTGTCAGCGCACATGCGCTCGAATCTACCGAAACGACAGCTTTACGGCTGCCGTCTTTGGCATTAATCGAGCCGGCAACCGCTGGAAGTCTTTTCCCGGACCAAAAATTATGCTGCATCTTTTTTCGTTGACGGTCGTAATTTAAGGCTAGAGAGTGTCACAACTCCCGGTGCTTCATTTTAGTCCTAAACCAATTAATTTAAAGAAGAGTGAATGATCTTTCGGCCTAGAGGTGTTTTTTGTTTATTTGTCTTGGATTATGTGGAAGTTTAATTATTCCACATCTGAAGTCGGAAGACCGCAATATAGCCTGAAATCTCAGAAAGACGGAAAAATTATGGCAGAAGAAGTAAAGAAGTATCTCTAAATACAAATTTATGCGATGAAAATTTATTTCTTGGGGAGAAATTCTTGATTTACTTAGAACTGCATTTGTCTTTGTGGAACTGTAAAAGGCGTGGTTAAGTGCCGAAATTTATGACAAAATAATCTTTTTTTTTTTCTTTCGAATTTCGCCTGTGACATTTTATTTTCTAAGTACTTCATTTAAAAAGATTAATTTCTTTATTTTCAATTTTACCCGAAGTTTAAATAAAATGGAATTTTTTTTTTTCTTCTCTTTCTGAAGCTCTTGGGGATGTGGTGATTTTTTTTTTTAAATTACGATACTCTAGACTTTCTTTTTTGTAACAGTACTTAATTTCTAAAAGTAATTTCTTTATTTTGATTTTTAGTAACCTAAATAAATAAGTAAATAAATAAATAAACAGGGATTTTTACTTTTAGCACGGGATTTACACAAGGATGATGCTTACAAAAATAAATAAAATGTATTCAAGAAAAACATTTATTCATCATTAAAGGTGACATTTAATGTCAATTTAAGCTCCTAGGTGACTGGCTGATTGTTCAAGCTTTCAAATCCAGAGGGATTTAAAGCATAAAATACTTCATTTTTACCAAAGGAGTAACCCATTTCGCTTATTTACAAATGACGTCAAGAATTTGTTTCTCCGAAAATTTAATCATATTATTCTAACAGAAATTAATTATAAAATGAGAAAAAATAATTAAAATAATTGTTGTTAACACACTATCTAAATAGAAGATTTATTTATTATTTATTTATTTACACCTTAATTTATTTTAGGGTCGGATCAAGCCGCATTGTTAGGCCCAGGTTCTGAAGCAATTTGGTATGTGCCCTCATCGCGTAGCCCACCTGTGAATTTGAAAATAATATTTGCAGAATTATAGATCTGTACTAGTTTTAACATGGTAAAATATTAATGCGAATATATATATCTATTTTGAAAATCTGGTGAATTGAAATAATTCTTATTCTTGGGAAAGCCTCTACTAAGAAATTCATAATAAAAATGTACATTATGAAAAATATAAATTTGTGATCATGTGTGGAAATTGGTGCTTCAAAAATTCTGGCACTTAGGTTTTGAAATTTTCTGAACCGAGAATAAAACAGGTTCTGATTTGTTTATTCGTTTACTTATTTTTTATTTATTTGCAAATCACTGAACTAAATACAAGCAAATTTTTTAAAATTATTTTCTTTTCTGACGACTTATCATTACATTTTTTTTAAACCCCAAACCAGTTCTCTCTCTCTCTCTCTCTCTCTCTCTCTCTCTCTTTTTTTTTTTTTTCCCTTACCTGTTTTTCTTCCCCCCCCCCCTTTTATTTATTTATTTATTTATTATTATTATTTTTTTCCCCTGAACATATATTCTTGCTACTATTGCTATGGGCTAGGTAATTAATGTCAAATGTCATTGTATCCTGATTTTACTTAGCAGATTTTTAATAGCAAGATTTGTCATAAAATAAGCTTGTACATTTAAAGGAAATTTATTGTACGAGAATAGTGATAGAGAGTGTCGAAAAAAGAGCGGTTTCTACGACACCTGTAGTGTCAATATAACTTTCAAAAAATGTTTCTCTGGTTAATTTTGTAGTTTTATATTTTAATCTTAAAATTTTCCTTTCCTTGATTTTGTTCCATGATTTTTGAAAGATATTTTAAAATTTCATAACTTAATTTTCAAAGATTTTTCTTTCTTTCTTTCTTTCTTTTTCTTTTTCTTTCACTTTCCAATTATTCAATAAGATATTATCACCGAGTTTTATTTGTAACACGACATAAACACAAAGATAACGCTGACTAAAAATAAATGCAGAGATGTCAATTTGTCACAGATTTCCCGTAATCATTATACCATTATTTTTCAATAGTAGTCTTTTGTAATAATTATTTGAAATCAAATAAGACTAAGATTGCTATTTCTAAAATAGTGTATGAAAATTATTTTAAGCTGGTAATAACTTGGCAACTATGAAATTTTACTCATGAAAAGCATTTATTCAGCATTAAAGGTGACGTCTAATATCGATTTAAGCTCCTAGATACCTATCATATTATTTAAACTTTTAAATCGAAAGGAAAGAATACATGAAATAAGTTTTTACATTTAAAAAAAAATTATCATCCTAGAAATGTCCTGAAAAGTGCCGAAAAAGAGAATGGTTTCCAGTACTCTACCATTTTACTTTATTAAAATAAGTAATCCATTTCATGTATTTCAGGTTTATGCCAGACCACATTTTTTCCCAGATTCTTCTGCCAGTATTTTTCGTTTAGAACGTTTGATAGTAAGTTCACTGAATTAATTAAGTAAAATATCATCATATAAATATACTAGTAGGAGAATCAGGGGTTGGGTTGGGTTGTAGAGATTAAGGCCGATTGACAGCACTAGGGTCCTAGACCTAAGGGGTAGTGCCCTCCGTAGGGTCTTTCTAATGGGTCTTAGCCTGTATTTACGCAAGTTTCGAAGAAAATCACGGAAAAATCTAAACGGCCAAGCTGACGAACGTGACGTGGGATCGAACCCGGCACCTCACGTCTACCAGCCGTAAGCGCAGAACCGCTTGGGCGCTGGTAGTCCATGGAAGAATCAGGGAAAAGTTTTTTTACATAGTATTTTTAGAAACTGATAACTTAACTAATAATTACAAATTAATAATTGATATCTGATGGTATCTTAAAAAAAAATACTATTCAAAAATTGTGGTATCCAAATTTCCCTTTGTGAGAAACTTGATAAGGATAGACAAGGACCACACATTCCATATTATTAATAAATCCTTGTCGAATCATGTTCTTAGACTGACTAAGAACATGATTCGACAAGGATTTATTTAACACAACTGTATTAACTCTACTTTTTTTATATAGAAATTTTTGGTAGTGTTCAGATACTTTTGTTACCGACTGTGTCTAAGAACATGATTCGACAAGAATTTATTTAACAAAACAGTATAACTCTACTTTTTTTATATAGGAATTTTTGCTAGTGTTCGGATACTTTTGTTACCGATTGTACATGTAATTCCTTTATGAGAAAAATCAATGCAAATACATAGAAAATTTTCAGTATAAAAAATCAACTATGGCTCATAATAAAAATTTTAATTCGAAGTGAAAAGAAAAGAAATTACTATGGTTATTATTTTTAAATTGGTGAATGGAATAACCGATGCAAATTGAAACTTTAAAATTGCTTCGTAACGATAACAGAGTTTCAAGGGAAAAAGTATTTTTACAGGTAAGCATATGAATGGAGAAATTTAAATAAATAGACATTAATATGTTTTTGGCACATAACTTAATAATAGCGCAAAGGATTTCTTTTTCTTTTTCTTAATCTTCAGACAATTGCTGTTTGAATTTTTATTAAAACTCCAGCCTCATCATAATCAAAATGGCACCGAACTGTGATGTACTGAAAATAAAAGGCGTTTTCTGAAGCTCTTGATTTCCAGTAAGCTAACTTAATTTCATTTAATTTCTAATTATTTCGCCAATTTAAAAATTTAAGGATGGCAACATTCAAACTAGGTAAAGCAGTGAATCACTTCATTTTTTTTGCCAAACGATTACTAAAATTAATTGGATTGGTTCTTTGAAAGAGAATTCTTTTAACTTCTTGAAATTCTGTATTACTGTAATTACTTTGTATACGGAATAAATGAAAGGGGGGCGGGGTGTTGAAGTTTTAAAAAAGAGCTAATTCATAAGCTAGTGGATATTATCAAGCTAAAAAATACTTATTCGTTCGATGACTTTTTTAAAAAGTATTTGTAAAGTTAGAATTCAGCAATTAAGTTTTCATTTTTTTTTTTCTCTAACTTCTCATAAAAAAAGTCGTAAAAAATGGTGGAGCGCCATAACAAAACAGCCAGCATAAACCATATGGATGAAAACGTACTGATTTTAAATTTACAAATATCCAAATGATATTCATTTTATAATTAATAAAATAGTTTTTCATAATACGTTAATGCCAAAAAAAAAAAAAAAAAAAAGAAAAAAAAAAAAGCTGAATTCTATAAATCTAATGTAAAAAATTTTTACATGATTTTATTTAAAGAGTTATTTTAATCAGACTAGTAACGACTGAAAAGAAAATAGAAAAAAGAATATTTTTTAAGCACTAATGGAAAGTATATAAACTTACTATATTAGTGTAGTATAAAACTTTTTGATATAAAATCACAGTTGTTTCTCATTATCAAAATTTTAATTCATAGTTAAAAATAAATAAATAAATAAATAAGATTAATTGTCGCCGACTGTATCAATTGCTCCGTAGCAATAGTATATTTCCAAAGGAAAAAGTACTTATACAGGTAAGAATATGAATTAGAATGCTAAGTAAACAGATAATAGTCTTTGAAACGTAAATTAATAATGATTCAAAGAATTTTTATAGGAAGTGAATTCTTAGTATTTTCACAGCTTGGTAATCATTAAAAGTTCATTTGTTTTCCATAAAGACATAATAATAATAATAATAATAATAATAATAAAATCGACAAAAAATCATATTTACGCAATATTAAATATTAACCTGAATATTTTTTAACAAACAGAAATTTTTCTCCCAATATTTCGAAAATTTTTGCTTAGTTGTATCTCATTATCAAAATTTTAATTCCTAGTTAATAAGTAAATAAATGAACAATGTATTGATGAATTGATTAATCGATGCTGTCTGTATTAATTACTCTATAGCAATAATAAGATTTCAAAGGAAAACGTGTTTTAACAAGTAAGCAATTTGAATATGAGAACGCTAAATCAATAGATATTAATATATCTTTGAACGAAATTAGTAATAACGCAAAAAATAATTTTAATTTATTAATTAATATATATTTTTTAAACCTTCACACAGTTTAAATTTGAATTTTTTTAAATCAATAATAATGCTTTAAAATATTTTAAATAAAGTTTAATTTTACGTGTTTCAAAGTGTTTTTAATCTTAAAAAAAAAAAAAAAAAAAAAAACGTTTATGCAAAAATTTGTAATTTCTAAAATTCAAATCAAGTGTTTCTAATCTATTTTTTTTTTTTTTTTAATCATGAATACAAAATTTAATGACATATCAAACAAATTATATTTGGAACAATGATAATTACATTTTGTACTTTTACAAAACAATAAAAATCAAGAAAGGTGCAAACAACTACGAATAAACACTATTCTTCTGCTCTTTCACCGCAATTTGTGTGTTCCAAGAAAAAGAATAAAAACTTTTTCCACTTCCTTTTTTTTTAAAGCAGAGCTTTCAAAGAAACAAACAAAGAATCTATTTACAGGTTTCTAGTCACGCTTCGGAGACAATGCCCGCAACAGAGACAAAATACTACAAATTGTAAAAGAACCCAGAAGATATACTGAAAAACACGTGGGTATTAGTAAAATAAAAATTTCGTTTCACACATTTTTAAAAATGCATAAATAAAGATAAATGCGTCCTGCGGATAGATTATGAGGCATTTTCCAGTATTATTAACATGTTACGTACTGCCTTTGGAATTTTTACTGCAACTCATAACTTTCTAAACAAAACAATATTAAATATTACATGGTTCGATATAATCCAAAAATTTTCCCGTAATCTCCCAACACTAATTAGTAATTTTTGTCATAAAACTGGCCCATAAATTAAAAAAAAGTACATCATTGTTTACGAATAGTTGTAGAAGTCTAATAGAAAAAAAGTGTGTCTGTAAAAACCCTACAATAGGTAAAAACCCTAACAACACAATTGTCTATAATACATCCTGAAGATGTCCACAGGATGTTTCTTCATCCATAGGACATCCTGAGAATGTCATTTGGAGAAGATGTGCTGTTAGGGAATAAAAATTTCCCATGCTAAAATCGAACACAGCTGCCGATTGTTACAATAACGGTATTCTTTATAGGAATTTTTTAATAAGTTTTTGAAACTGTTTTCTATGGTTAAAAGGTAAAAAATTATATTAAAAATTAGAATTATCCAAAAATTCTAACCCTGGGCAGCTACAATCGGTAACAAAAGTGTCCGAACACTAGCAAAAATTCCTATGTAAAAAAAGTACACTTCATACAGTTTTGTTAAAAAAAACCTTATCGAATCATGTTCTTAGACTGACTAAGAACAGGATTCAACAAGGATTTATTTAACAAAACCGTATGAAGTGTACTTTTTTTACATGGAAATTTTTGCTAGTGTTCGGACACTTTTGTTACCGACTGCATAAATGAGGCAAAACTTGCAACGTGCATGGATTGTTCTACATACTTTCCAGTAATTATAAAACTTTACAGAATAAAACCACCAATGAAACATCGCACAGAAAATGATACATAAAACATTAACAAACTTGCGTAATATACTTTTTTATAGCGCAGGTAAATACGTACAAGTTTTTAATTTTAACCTATTAATAAATTACACGAGATTCAAAAATTATACACTTAGAAATTTTTTATTGGTTAAATAAATATATAGTTAGTTTTACTGTCATTATAGTCATAGGATAAAATAAAACAAATGCATAAATAGGTTATGAAAAAACGTAAGTGTAAATAAAACTTCTTCGTTAACATTTTGATTAAATTAGTAAGAAATGCCAAATTATGTTTATGCCAAATTAATATTTGTTATAGAAGAGAATGCTTTGAAATAAAAATTAATTATTATGAATATTATATGTTTAATCTAAATTAAAAACACATTTCATAAATGGTAACAAGACATAATTTATCTACCACAGTGAAATATATTACAGATAAAATTAATATTCTATGAATAATATTTTTTTATTTCTAGTAAAATAAGAAATTTCGTGAATACAAAATAATATCAAAATTGTGTTTAAATAATAATAATAATAATAATAATAATAACCAAAAAGGGATGCTAAAAGAACATACAAAATAGGAAATTTGTAGTCACATTTCTTTTATGTATATTTATTTCTCAGCAATGTTTACGAAGGGCCACTAAAGAAACCATAAAAAATATTAATGAATATCAAGTAAGTTAGGAAAATGACACAAAAAATATTAACCATTCAATTAAAACTGCAACTGGTATGGGTTATCCCAAGCGAATTATTTATTCTATTATCTATCAATGAATGTCACTGTCTAAAAAAAAATGTATAATGTTCATTAAAAAAATAAATTAATTAATTAAAAAATTTAATAAAACATGTGGAGGATGGGAGGGAAGATGTTTGATTAAGGAGGAAGGGTGGTGTTGTATGGCTGGCTGGTCGGGAGGGTTGATGAATTTAATTTAAAAAAAAAAGTAGGAAGCATAGTATTATTGCAATTGCAGGATACATACTTTTTTTTCTGGTTGATATTATGAAAGCTTCAACTCTTCAAACTTAAAATTTGTTTAATTATTCACACTTAAGATTTCATTTCATGCATAATCAAATTTGGTGGTTTCATTAATTTTAATAAATTCTACAGATTTAATAAAAAATCTATTTAAGAAAAAAATAAAAACAACAACAACAACAATAATAATACTAATAATAATTAATTCACCAATAATCATAATGTCTAAATCATGACATGTTAAACTACTGTAAACATTTGTTAAATCGTACATTTTCTTTGATACTCAATAGTAAATCTCTTTCACATTTTTTCACATAAGATGGCGCTTGCTCACGCTTTTAAAAACCACCTTTTAATAGTTAATAGCTTTTAAATATTAATAACTATCACTTAATGCATTCAATTATTGCATTACAGTAGCAATCGTTTCTTTACCTTTAATCTTTTCTTTTTACTAATGTTCGTTTGGCAACCTGTTTATTTCTACTATCTCCGTATGAATCGTTTAACATGTGGATTTCTAAAAAGTACTTATTCCTTGTATCAATTTTGGTTTGTGTTATTGTTTAATATAATTTCCTTTTTAAAATTTGTTTTGTTGCAAGATAAGAGACTTGGGCTGTATGTTGGCTTGAATTAGCTATACAGTTTTCCGAAATCTTGCATTCTGCTGATATAAATGCAAGTTTCCTGATGAGTAAACATTTCTATTTTTCATCATTTAAAATTCCAATTTTCAATTCATGAATTCTCTCTCTCTCTCTTTTTTTTCCTTTTATCGAATCTCTTTGGTAAATTTATCGTTTTTCTCTTTTCTATAAAATGTTGATTGTTTCTATTACTTTAATGGTTTTTGCAAACTATTATCTCATCGTTAGGCTTATGTGTTATGTTTGTGTCATTTCTCTTCTGCGTAAGTACTTTAACTTGTTTTTACTAAGCAATAGTACTCAAATTAAATTATCACCATGAAAATAATTTTATTCGAAATAAATCTCATTTAAAATTTAATTATATGTTTGTATTTTTATCTACATTTTTAATGCTGAGAGTTACAAAGGTATTAAATTGTTCAAATTATATATATATATATATATAATAACATACTTATTTATTTATTTATTTTTCAAAGGCGCGGCACTTGCAAATGAGCATTAACTGTGCGGTCGTTAAACTGATAACCATTTGTGAAGGAGTACCCAATGGTGGCCATCGCCACCACTTACAGGGATAACAAACCCATGCTTTGTCCAGGATTCGAGCCCGGCCCTACTGTGAGGGAGTTAGGGATGCTAACCACCACAATATACGGGTGACCTTTACTAATAATATATACAAGGGCTTTTAGAATAAGAATATATTACAAAACTGATTATAATGATAGAAACTATAGGAAGTACATTGTTAAAAAAACTGTAATTTAAAAACTTTAATTGAGAACAACTAGCACTAGGAAGCGCATTTACCAATAAAATGGATATTTTTGTTGTCAGCTCAGTAAGACCTCTCAGATGATATATAATATGTATAAATACCTTTTGAACAGTTGGTGACCCTCCCTTGTTAGTATGACATTTTTTAGTACTTCATCCGAAGGTATTCATATTTCAATATTTTTTTTTTCTGTACTATCTAATTAATTTATTCTATTTATTTAATTATAGAAACATTTTAATTCCAGTTGTAAGTTAAAATTTTAATTCTAAATTGAGTCATCTTACTGCTTGTGTTCTTTATTTTTGTACTATATTTTTAAACACCTTTATTTTAATATGTTGTTTATGTGTGTGGCTCAAATCTAAGAATTGAAATTTAACGGCCCTCTTCACTCACCGTCGCCGGAAGCCCGAGCCAATGTTAATCTATGGGGAAATTTTCTTTACAAATAACTTATTAACTAATACATATTTTTAAATTCTGTTTTCACATTCTGAAAATTCCCAACTGTTAAATTGACGCACCTTTTTTAAAAATGTTTTTTTTTAATTTTTAATATTTTATTTTGAAATTGCAAAATGAAAAAAATTCACATATTGAAAATTCGTATTTTGCAGCTTCAAAATAAAATATAAAAAAATAAAAAAATAATTTTTTAGAAAAGGTGCGTCAATTTAACAGCTGGGAACTTTCAGAATGTGAAAACAGAATTTAAAAATATGTATTAGTTAATAAGTTATTTGTAAAGAAAAATTTCCCATAGAATAGCATTAGCTTCGGCTTCCGGCGGCGGTGAGTGAAGAGGGCCCTTAAGCTACTTATCACTCGACTGAGTTGAGATTTTGTATGCATGTATAATTCCGACAACAATACATGCACAAGAAATAACGGACATGGCGGGTGCCAAAGGGTAGAGGGGGAGGTCTGAGGGCCTGGAACCCCATCCCTAGTTAAAAATACGTTTTAAACGCTAATATAGTATGTTAAAAAATATACTGTTTGAAAATAGCAATAGTAAAAGAATAAAACATTGAAACATATTTTTTCACATGAACTAAAGAGTTTTAAAAGACGTAAAAATCCTTAAGCAACTGAAAAAAAAAAAAAAAAAATAGATTTATTTTATAATATTATGTTTGGTTGCTTGGGTTTTACGTCGCACTAGTGCTGCGCAGTGGGCAATTATAATATTATGTCATAGGGTATTGTTGCGTACTTGGGGGTTCATGAGTTGTCCGAGAATGAAAGGCCAAACGTACAAAAATTCAGTAATTTATTCACAGAAAGTTCCAGAAAAATGCAGGTCTATAAACCAAGTATCAGCTTCAATTCGACCAGTAAACACAGCTTAAACAACAGCTGTCAATAGCAAATCCACAGTACAAACTGTATAGCAATAACACTTAAAGCAAATCTCTTTCGAAGAGGCTCAATGCAAGCTGACCGACTCTGATCACAGACTGAACTGAACTGCCTTGGCGACAAAGCGCTTCTTATATACTGTTCCATGGAACCCAGATTTTTCGAGAAAACTCTAGAAAGTGGTCAACCAATCAACTTACAGCTTCCATATTTGGTATATCCCTAATAAGGATTTTCTCGCCAAGGTCGCCAAAAAAATCGCCAAGGTGGGAAAAAGTCGCCAAATTTGGCGCCAAATCCATTACCTGCCTTATTGGGGCTTTTTAATGCGTTTTTAAGGGAAAGTAAGGCTATTTCAATGCTAAAACGACTAGAAATGCACAAAATTAGCACTTTATCAACTTACTAAGCCTCTTTGAAAGAATTTATACAAAAATAAACACAATTATTTACAATTTTGTAACACTGCCCCCCTCCCAAGGACTGCACGTCCCGGGCAGTGCAACCCTTGGTCAAGAGGCGAAACTAAACAAATTTACGCAATCTAAAATACAAAAACTAAGTTGCATATAACGATAAAATAGAAATACAAATCAAGTGAGAAATATTTACAAAATTCACAAATATGTTCAAATATTTACAAAATTCAGAAATATGTACAAATATTTATATACAAATATTTACATTACGCATGCGCAAATTTTACCAGTATTTACATTTAAAATTTTTAATATTACCGTTAATTGTGGTACTTGGCTAGCCTGTTATAGTGCACCACCTTCGGTTTTGATGAAGGTGTTTTAGTGATCCGCACCACTACATCATTCAGTCTTTTTAAGACTGTGTATGGTCCGTCCCAGTTGCACTGTAACTTGGGAGAGAGTCCTTTGCGTCGAACAGGATTCCACAACCAGACCTTCTCTCTTTCCTGGAACTCATGTTGCGTAGCATTTAGATCGTACCTTGTCTTCATTTTCTCCGTTGCAATGTGAATTCGCTCCCGAGCAAAGTTGTGTACGTCCTCAAATCGAGCCTGGAGATCTTGGATGTACTCCTCTGGCGATGAAGGCGCATCGGGTGGACAACCAAACAGGACATCACAAGGGAGACGAAGTTCACGTCCAAACAGCATCTGGGCTGGAGTATAGCCGGTGGTTTCATGGAGAGCACTTCGATAAGCCAGCAGGAACAATGGCAACTTCAAGTCCCAATCTTGCTGGTTCCTTGATACTAGAAGAGAGAGGTTATTCAGGATGGTACGATTGAACCTCTCGACCATGCCGTCCGACTGGGGATGTAAGGGTGTTGTCCGGGTTTTGTCTATGCCGAGTAGTTGACACATTCCTTTGAAAATATCAGAGGTAAAGTTCCTACCTTGGTCGGTATAAAGTTGTAGGGGTGTGCCGTACCTTGACACCCATTGCTGCACTAGGACTTCTGCGACTGTGCATGCCTCTTGATTGGGAATGGGATATGCCTCAGGCCACTTGGTGAAATGTCCATCACGACGAGAATGTATTTATTTCCACTGGAGGTCCGTGGCAAAGGACCCAAGATGTCGATTACAATCCGTTCAAATGGTGCTCCCACGTTATACCGTTGCAGTCTTCCTCGACTTCGTTTCTGCGGGCCTTTACGTGCCGCACAAGCATCACAGGATTTACACCATTTCTCCACATCCTCCTTTGCCTTGCACCAGTAGAAGCGTTCCCGAACTTTCTGCTATTCTTCATTACCCCAAAATGGCCTCCGGTAGAGCTACTATGCAGTTGTTCTAAAACAGCTGGAATTTTTGATCTTGGTATTACAATCTGCCATCTGAAGCTTTTTCCATCATCAGATTCCCACTTTCTGCATAATACGCCGTTTCTGGTATGAAGAGAGTCCCAAAGTGCCCAATAACTTTTCGTAATGGGACTGAATCTGGAAATGTCCTGCCAGGTAGGTCTGTTGCTGGTCGTCTCCTTCAGCTGTAATATTAGCTTTATGTCAGGATCTTCCGGTTGTCTAAGTTCTTCGTCACTCCAGGGATCGGGATCTTGTTCTGATGGTGTTGAGACAGTAACTTGGCAGGTTACCGGATTTATCGGCAGGTATTTCTGTTCGGCTCTAAAGCAGTACTTGCAGCTTTCCGAGCAGGGCTTCCGTGACAAGGCATCTGCATTACCATGTAGAGTCCCTTTACGATGACGTATCTCAAAGTCATATTCCTGGAGGCGTTGTATCCACCTGGCAATCTGTCCTTCCGGATTCTTGAACTGGAGCAACCACGTTAAAGATGCATGGTCAGTCCGGAGCAGGAATCTTCTGCCATAGAGGTAATGGTGGAAATGTTCTATGGCTTTTACGATGGCGAGTAGCTCTTTCCTGGTGGTACAGTAATTTCGCTCTGGTTTAGACAGGCATTTACTCCAATAGGCAATGACATGTTCTTGACCATGAATTTCCTGCGACAGAACAGCACCGACACTCTCATGGCTGGCATCTGTATCAAGTATGAACTGTCTGTCGGGCTGTGGATACGTCAAGACAGGCGATGATGTTAAGGCCTCTTTAAGTCGCTTGAACGCATTTTCACATTCATCTGTCCACAAGAACTTCTGTTTGGCTTCCGTCAGCTTGTGGAGTGGTCTGGCAATATTTGAGAAACCCTTGACAAACTTCCTGTAGTAAGTGCATAACCCCAGGAAACTTCGTAGTTGGTGTACATTTTCAGGGCGACTCCAGTTCTCGACTGCAGAGATCTTCTCAGGATCAGTTCTCACACCTTCGGCAGAGATGATATGGCCGAGGTAGCTCACTTCACGACGAAACAAGTTACACTTGCCTGGATTCAATTTGAGGTTAGCCATCCTGAGTTTCTCCAGCACCTTTCGGATGTTTCGTAGATGGTCTTCAAAGGTGCGCCCCACAATGATAATATCATCCAAATACACCAGACAGGCTTCATAGGAAAGTCCTTTTAGCGCTGTCTCCATCAGGCGTTCGAAGGTGGCAGGTGCATTACATAATCCGAACGGCATAACTTTAAATTGCCACAGTCCTTGTCCCGTGGTGAATGCAGTCTTCTCACGATCATCAGGATGTAATTCTACTTGCCAGTAACCGCTCTTCAGATCCAAAGTCGAGAACCATTTATTGCCAGCAAGTGTGTCTAATGTGTCGTCAATTCTGGGAAGAGGGTAACTGTCTTTCTTCGTGATGTCATTCAAACGACGATAATCCACGCAAAATCTTGTTGAACCATCCTTTTTCCGCACCAGTACTATGGGAGAGGCCCAAGGACTCGTTGATGGCTCGATGACATCATTGTGCTGCATTTCACTTAGAAGTTCAGTGACCTCTTCCTGTTTAGCAAATGGAAGTCTTCTTGGATATTGTTTGATTGGAGGATGATTTCCTGTATCAATTCTGTGCTGGGTGATGTTCGTTCTCTCGACGTCTTCAGGTGTTCGAGAAAAAAGGTCTTTAAATTCTTGGAGTAGCTTCTCCGCAGCACATCTCTGTTCCTTTCCTAACTCTGCATTCTTGAGTAATTCCGTCATTAATTGTTCGGAAGACTTGGATTCGGTTGATTGCGTGGGGCGGTTGATGCATGTGACAGGAGTGCAGGTTGCTAACACCTCATCCTTCTTCACTGTCCGGACCTTATCGCTGATGTTTGCGACTCTCACAGGAATAGTATTCTTTGAGAGATCAACTAGAGATGAAGCTACCAGAACTCCTCTTGGGCCATTGTCTGTATTCGGGTATTCAATCAGTCCATAGCGGAAGTATTGCTTGGTAGGGGGTGTTCCTAAAACTATTGTCTCTGTGTGTGGAGGGATGGAAATTTCAGACTTGGCTGTTATCTGGCAAATTGTCTGAATGTCTTGATTTTCAGTGTTGAACACAGCGATGTCTTCCGAACTCGAATGCAGTTCATTATTCTTGAAGTCCAATTTAAAGTTAAATTTTCTCAGGAAATCAATTCCAATGATTAAAGGATCTCTTATATCAGCCACATATGCCATATGATGGTAACTGGCATTTCCAAATGTGATGGTCAAGTTCATTTTTCCATATATTTTGATTTCGTCTCCGGTCACAGTCTGGAGTTTAACGCAGGGCGGGGTCCAGATGATCTTCTCTTTTAGTTCTTGAGCCAAATCCGTTCTAATGATGGTCACGTTGGCTCCCGTGTCCAGAATCATCCGGCAGGTGATGTTGTTGACTTGGCCGTAGACGTGAAGTCCATTATCGCCGCCACTCATCGATGAAACATGAAATACTGTAAATTGGGGCTCTTTAATTTTAGGCAACCTCCGCCCTGCGAGATGGCCACCTCTTAGTTTCCCTGCAGTGATGGTGAAGCCGGGTGATTTCCTATAGTTGGTCGTACGGGGCAGTTCTTCTTCACATGACCATTCCCTCCACAGCCCCAGCACTTTATCTTCCGATCATTTATTTCTATATTATTTTCCAGGCTGCACAATCTCTTTAAGATCACTGCGAAACTTCTCTTCATTTCATTCTCATCAGCAGGCGTATCATTTAATGAGACTGCTCTTATGGTATGGCGGTCTTTACGGGAGGCTTGTTGGGCTGCCTCTATCCTAAGTGCATAGCCTAAAGCTGATTCTACGTCTCTGATGTTGGAGAGTCTCAGCACTTTTTGAATTTCTGGATCCCGAACAGCATCGATAAAGTACTGAAGAGCTAAGTCGTTACGAGTGTCAGCTTGACAGTCTGAGAATGCTAGGTGTGACAATCTCTGAATGTCCGCTGCCAGCTCTTGCAAACTTTCGCCCGTTTTCTGGTAACGGGACTTTAGCTGGAGGCGGCTATAGTCCTTAGAACACTTCTCTCCGAACCGTAGCTCCAGTGCTCTAGTCAAGGCCTCGAAGTCGTTCCTTTCCTCTTTAGAAACATTTCTCAGTATCTCAGCTGCATGTCCCCGTAATGCTGCTGCTAAGTGGACTGACTTGGCGGTAGAATCCCAGCCGTTAGCTTCAGCTACGATGGAAAACTGCGTCTTATATACATGCCAGGAGGAACTGCCATCGTAGGTAGATAGCTTAATAGATTCCTGATTCTGGATTCTTCTTTTCAGTTTCCTGGGGCATGGATTCTAACTTTTCTTCCACTTTTCTCTCCAGATCTTTTTCTATTCTCTTCAGTTTACCTTCTATCTCTGAAAACCTTCCTTTCAGTTCCTGATCAAAATTTTCTTTAACTTTCTCCTCGAAACTCCGTTCTATTTTCGTAACACTCTCTTCAACCTTCATAACATTTTCTTCTATCTTCATAGCTTTCTCTTCAGCCTTCATAACATTTTCTTCTATCTTCATAGCTTGCTCTTTAAAACTTTCTTCTATTTTCAAAACTTTCTCTTCAAAATTTTCTTCTATCTTTATAACTTTCTCTTCTATTCCATCCATTCTATTTTCCATCACCGTTAATTTACCCTCGATTGATTCTTTCACCGTTGAAAGCTCTCTCTTCATCTCATCTTGATTAGATTTAATTTCTTCCTGAACTTCACCCATAGTGTCTTTCAACTCTCTTTGCGATGTTTCCATTTTCTCTTGTACTGCTTTCATTTCTTCAGTTAATCTATTTCTCATCTCTTTTTGTCCAGTTTCCATTTTCTCTATCAATCCGGTTTCCATCTTTTCCTGTCCGGCTCTCATTTCATTCATCTCTTGACTCAGGCTATCTTTCATCTCTCTCTGTCCTTCTTTCATTCTTTCGATCAATCCGGTTTTCATCTTCTCCTGTCCTGTTTCCATTTTCTCTATCAATCCAGATCTTAAAGGGCGTATCAGACTCGACGACTTTACAGGCGATTTTAGAGCCAACCACTGATTAGCGCCGATTTTTCGGAAAAAATTGTCTCTACTCCCAGTGTGATAGCGCAGACCGAAGTTGCCCAACTTTTTCAGAGCTGCCTTGATAAAATTGTCCGTATACTCAATTTCTCCTCGGATTCGTCCAATCAGGATGCGCTATTTTGATACGTCATATTTCCAAGATGGCGGAACACGGGAATCCCTTCAAGTGGAGATTTGAAGAAGAAATATTATCTTTAAGCACGTTTATTTTACCGTTAAATGATAAGAATTTTCAATTAATCGTTTTTATTTTCGTATGGCGTTATGACAATAGTTGTAAAAAAAATCAAAATAGAAATAATAATGCGATATTTTACACAAATGAAAGGGAATTTTAACGCTAATCATTGCGTATTTTATTCGCGCCAAGAAAAGTGATAAGCGTCAGAAGTTAGTCTTCTTTCATCCAACTTTTCACCCGACTATTGTAACCTCTACGGTGTTTTCGTCGAGGAAAAATCGGCGCTAAAGTCGGCTCAAAAATTGGTTGTTTCTAAAGTTGCTGAATCTGATACGCCCTTTACTCATTCATCTGAGCAGTGAGACCTTCTAGAATTTTTTTCATCTCTTGCTCCATAGCTCTCGTTATCACCATTCACAGACAAATCCCGCTTCTGACACCAGAAATGTTGCGTACTTGGGGGTTCGTGAGTTGTCCGAGAATGAAAGGCCAAACGTACAAAAATTCAGTAATTTATTCACAGAAAGTTCCAGAAAAATGCAGGTCTATAAACCAAGTATCAGCTTCAATTCGACCAGTAAACACAGCTTAAACAACAGCTGTCAATAGCAAATCCACAGTACAAACTGTATAGCAATAACACTTAAAGCAAGTCTCTTTGCTTGCATTGAGCCTCTTTCGAAGAGGCTCAATGCAAGCTGACCGACTCTGATCACAGACTGAACTGAACTGCCTTGGCGAGAAAGCGCTTCTTATATACTGTTCCATGGAACCCAGATTTTTCGAGAAAACTCTAGAAAGTGGTCAACCAATCAACTTACAGCTTCCATATTTGGTATATCCCTAATAAGGATTTTCTCGCCAAGGTCGCCAAAAAAATCGCCAAGGTGGGAAAAAGTCGCCAAATTTGGCGCCAAATCCATTACCTGCCTTATTGGGGCTTTTTAACGCGTTTTTAAGGGAAATTAAGGCTATTTCAACGCTAAAACGACTAGAAATGCACAAAATTAGCACTTTATCAACTTACTAAGCCTCTTTGAAAGAATTTATACAAAAATAAACACAATTATTTACAATTTTGCAACAGTATTATTACATATAAAAAGTGATATTTTGATCATTGAACATTGTTTGATAAATTATTTCAAAAGTACAATTATTCAATTTTTGATTTTACATGTTTGTAAACTTTTCTTGTTGTTTTTCCTGGTAAAATCTTCCGAGCAAATTCTAACTCACTTCTTATCATCATCTGATTTAATTGAAATTAAGCATATATGTATGATGTGAGTAATATCCGATGACATTGCAGACCGTGGCTCCTTAATTCCAGTTAAAATTTTGATTTTGGTTTTTTTTATTTTTTATTTTCTTAACCTATTTCCAATCATCCAAATAACCTGAAATTTAGCATATATGTATAACAACTGAGAGGATAATACACAATCAAGCAGTAATAGACATAAGAGAATGGCTGTAGTTTCTGGTCCCCCATCTCCATTTAAATATTTTATTTCGAATTTTAACATAATTTCTCCGATTGAGTTCAAATTTTGCATACATGTATAACTCGAATGACAAAACATTTTCAAGCAGTAACAGACTTAGGATAGAGAGTCTGGTACCAACTCCAGTTAAAAATTTGATTTCAAATTTTAATCCACTTCCTAGCATGTAATTGAGTTGAAATTTTGCATACATATCCGATCCACAACACGCAATCCGCAATCCGAAATGCAATCCGCATGAATTGCTCCGATGGAAATTTATGTGTAAACAGTAAGGGATTTATTTAGGGGTGGGACTCTATAAGATTTCGGCTACCATGTACAGTTAAAATTTTGATTTGGAATTTTAACCCACCTTATCATCCGATAGAGCTTAAAATTTCCATGCATATATAATTCCAGTGACGATGTATGAGCATTACCAATCTGAGTGGAGACTGTGGACCCAGAGCTTCCAACTCCAGTTCAAAATTTTTTGCGCAAATTGGAATAAGAGCGAGTTTTTACTTTTATTTTTATAAGAAAAGCTGCATTCTAAGTTGGTAGAATGAGAAATTAATGATAAATCATATTTGATAAAGGAAACAAATTATGAATTTGTGAAGCAACAAAGTTAATGCAGATAGCTAAGGTATGAATCATATTAGCATATTCCTGATATACTTATCTGCTTTCTTATATTGAATAAACAAATGAGTAGGAAAACAAATCGTTTTGTTAAAATTTATTTTTGGAAATTGATTTCTAAAGAGATTTAAAATTAAATTATTGTTTTTTTTTTTTTTTTCCTATTTTTATCCTCATAATTTTTCATGATACATAACCTAATTTATCCTTAAAGAATTATTTTATTATCAATTCTCCAAATCGGTTAAGATTTGTTGTAAAGAAAATTTTATTTGTATACATGTGTCACAAGACATTTTCAAGTGTTATTCAATTTAGGTTCACAAGAAGCAGACATTTTCAATTTTAAAATATTTTAATAAGAGGATGTGTAAAATATTTATATAAATTTGTGATAACCATTTTAGATAACCATTTGTGAAGGAGTACCGAATGGCGGCCATCGCCACCACTTACTGGGATAACAAATCCATGCTTTGTCCAGGATTCGAACCCGGCCCTACTGTGAGGGAATTAGGGATGCTAACCACCACAATATACGGGTGACCTTTACTAATAATATATACAATGGCTTTTAGAATGAGAATATATTACAAAACTGATTATAATGATAGAAACTATAGGAAGTACATTGTTAAAAAAACTGTAATTTTAAAACTTTAATTGTGAACAACTAGCACTAGGAGGCGCATTTACCAATAAAATGGATATTTTTGTTGTCACCTCAGTAAGACCTCTCAGATGATATGTATAAATACCTTTTGAACAGTTGGTGACCCTCCCTTGTTAGTATGACATTTTTTAGTACTTCATCCGAAGGTATTCATATTTCAATATTTTTTTTTTTCTGTACTATCTAATTAATTTATTCTATTTATTTAATTACAGAAACATTTTAATTCCAGTCGTAAGTTAAAATTTTAATTCTAAATTGAGTCATCTTACTGCTTGTGTTCTTTATTTTTGTACTATATTTTTAAACGCCTTTATTTTAATATGCTGTTTATGTGTGTGGCTCAAATCTAAGAATTGAAATTTAAGCTACTTATCACTCGACTGAGTTGAGATTTTGTATGCATGTATAATTCCGACAACAATACATGCACAAGAAATAACGGACATGGCGAGTGCCAAAGGGTAGAGGGGGAGGTCTGAGGGCCTGGAACCCCATCCCTAGTTAAAAATACGTTTTAAACGCTAATATAGTATGTTAAAAAATATACTGTTTGAAAATAGCAATAGTAAAAGAATAAAACATTGAAACATATGCTTAAATTTTTTCACATGAACTAAAGAGTATTAAAAGACGTAAGAATCCTTAAGCAACTTAAAAAAAAAAAAAAAAAAAAAAAAAAAAAAAAAACAGATTTATTTTATAATATCATGTTTGGTAGCTTGGGTTTTACGTCGCACTAGTGCTGCGCAGTGGGCAATTATAATATTATGTCATAGGGTATTATTACATATAAAAAGTGATATTTTGATCATTGAACATTGTTTGATAAATTATTTCAAAAGTACAATTATTCAATTTTTGATTTTACATGTTTGTAAACTTTTCTTGTTGTTTTTCCTGGTAAAATCTTCCGAGCAAATTCTAACTCACTTCTTATCATCATCTGATTTAATTGAAATTAAGCATATATGTATGGGTGTGAGTAATATCCGATGACATTGCAGACTCAAGCAGAGACGGACTTAGGGGAGGGAGGATAGGATAGAGACCGTGGCTCCTTAATTCCAGTTAAAATTTTGATTTTGGTTTTTTTATTTTTTATTTTCTTAACCTATTTCCAATCATCCAAATAACCTGAAATTTAGCATATATGTATAACAACTGAGATGATAATACACAATCAAGCAGTAATAGATATAAGAGAATGGCTGTAGTTTCTGGTCCCCCATCTCCATTTAAATATTTTATTTCGAATTTTAACATAATTTCTCCGATTGAGTTGAAATTTTGCATACATGTATAACTCGAATGACAAAACATTTTCAAGCAGTAACAGACTTAGGATAGAGAGTCTGGTACCAACTCCAGTTAAAAATTTGATTTCAAATTTTAATCCACTTCCTAGCATGTAATTGAGTTGAAATTTTGCATACATATCCGATCCACAACACCCAATCCGCAATCCGCATGAATTGCTCCGATGGAAATTTATGTGTAAACAGTAAGGGATTTATTTAGGGGTGGGACTCTATCAGATTTCGGCTACCATGTACAGTTAAAATTTTGATTTGGAATTTTGACCCACCTTATCATCCGATAGAGCTTAAAATTTTCATGCATATATAATTCCAGTGACGATGTATGAGCATTAACAATCTGAGTGGAGACTGTGGACCCTGAGCTTCCAACTCCAGTTCAAAATTTTTTGCGCAAATTGGAATAAGAGCGAGTTTTTACTTTTATTTTTATAAGAAAAGCTGCATTCTAAGTTGGTAGAATGAGAAATTAATGATAAATCATATTTGATAAAGGAAACAAATTATGAATTTATGAAGCAACAAAGTTAATGCAGATAGCTAAGGTATGAATCATATTAGCATATTCCTGATATACTTATCTGCTTACTTATATTGAATAAACAAATGAGTAAGAAAACAAATTGTTTTGTTAAAATTTATTTTTGGAAATTGATTTCTAAAGAGATTTAAAATTAAATTGTTGTTGTTTTTTTTTTTTTCCTATTTTTATCCTCATAATTTTTCATGATACGTAACCTAATTTATCCTTAAAGAATTATTTTATTGTCAATTCTCCAAATCGGTTAAGATTTGTTGTAAAGAAAATTTTATTTGTATACATGTGTCACGTGACATTTTCAAGTGTTATTCAATTTAGGTTCACAAGAAGCAGACATTTTCAATTTTAAAATATTTTAATAAGAGGATGTGTAAAATATTTATATGAAACAAATACACTACCGTCATTACAGAATATGTTTCTACGTTGTATAAATATCTAATAGCATTAAATTGAGTTATTATTAGTATTATGAGAATTAGATATAAATTTGTTACAGTTTTACCCGGTAAAATTTTAGAAAAAGAGCTAATTATCTTCACAAAAATAACAGAATTCCATATTGTGTGATCGAAGCCATTATTTGATCAGAATAGATTTACTTAATACTAAATAATATTATTAAACAAGAAATTTATGCGATTCCGTTTCATAGAAGCTAGTACATAGATAGAACTCTAATCATGGAAAATGCGACATCGTATAGTATCACTTGTCAGACGATATGCATAGAAAAATCAGCAGAACTTGGCAAATTGAGTGCAATTATTTGTTGTAAATGGTGGCTAACCATAAAGCAAATATAGAAAACTTTTTCCAAATACATAAAAGCGCAGTGTGTAAATCAATGTTCAAAAAATGAATAAGCACAAAATCTCATAATTAGCGTTTTGCATATTAAGGTTGGTGGCATTACATTTAACAGACTTTGCGCTATACCCACCTTAAAAATAATATAAAATGATTAGTATTTATTAGGCGATATACATTTATATTTCCTAAAGCATATTAATATCCAACTAAATGTAAAACTTCGTGAAATTGCATGCAGTATTACTTGATCTACAGCCTCATAAATTTTGGCACCAAACAGATTCAGAGAAAGACAGGCATTTTTTAAAAGTCCTCTTAAACGTATACGCTAAAGACATCCTAAAATATATAAATCTAACTTAAGTTTTTTTATTAATTCAGCGCTATCTTCTTATGCACATATGCATATATATATATATATATATAAATGAAAGAAAAAGAAAAAAAAACTAGTCAAGTTACTTTTCTTCTTTTTCCTGTAAACCAAATTTTTAAATCACGGTTTTCTACCGATGAAGTGTATAACTTTGCTGTCCAATTCTACGCTGCAATTTTCTCATACTATCTCTGTCTTCCTCCGCCATAAACGATTCACAACGACGCCACAATTCTTTCTTTGCACCTCAGGATATATATCCTGATTTTTTTTTTTTTTTTTTTACTTTCTCTCTCCAACCTATTTCTGTAACTTTTACTAGAACTGAAAAAGAAAGTGAAAAGTAAAAGAAAATTAAAAAATAAAGAAAACGAATAAAAAAAAGGATATCTGTAGAATATTTCCTCTGAAGCCGTAAATTAGTGCCTTGCTCAGATTTACAGTTGGCCGTAAATTCAGCCGCCAGAGTCCCCACAGTGTCGGATTGTGGCTATAATAAACGGCAGTTTTGGGGTACCGATTTACCGCCCCGTCCGTCGTAGAAGTTGGCTTCCAGCATTAGAATGGCGTAAAAAAATAGACCTCGGCGACAAATTTTCAGTAGGAACTTTTTTCTTATGTTGTATAAATCAAGTCACAACAGCAATCTGTATTATCCAGCCGGTTTTTAACTTGGATGATTCAATTCGATAGGATAGATCATCCCGGAATGATTCATTAGTACTACAAAGCTTTAAATATATTTTTATTTATTTTGTTCTTATCTAGAATGCACATAGTTTTAGTTTTGATTAGAATAAACGCCCGTATCATGATACTGATTTACCTTCTCATTCGAAAGTAAAGTATAAAAATCAACTCTATGTGATTTTTAGTAAAAGGTAAAGTTAATAAAATAAAATAAAATAAAATTAACCAGAAATAACTGATACAAACATTTATTTTGCATACAAATTTGAATTGGAAATTTATAAATATAGCCTTATATATGTTTAATATATTATTTTATTAATAATAAATCGAGCACATACAATGTTATAATTCTTTTCATGGGTGTAAGTTCCTGTCATTAAAATTAAGACAAAATGTCTCTTATGATTTGGTTATAATTATTCATTCTGGTTTCTTAATCATATGTTTACAAAACTTACGATGCTCTTGTAGAGAAATTTTGCGTAAAACTCTCGATTTACATTTTAGTAACACGTAGAAAATCTTGAGGTGTATTAGATAAAGACCTTAAAATTAATGTAATAGACCTCATTAAATAAATTAAATACAAGTCCAAAGGGGCTTATTTATTATTTAATTACTTCAAACGTAAAATAACAAAACATTTGGAAATTATAACTAATTTTTCAATATTTCATGATAGTAATATTTCAAGTTATTTCTGTATTTTGTTACTTTTGTGGGAATCGCATAATATGATTCATTTTAAAAACTATATACAAGCGATACATGTAAACACATATGCATACAATGACATTTATTTATGTAAAGACAATTTTATATATATATATAAAATATTGAGATAAAGACTTTTTTTCCTCTCAGAAATAATGCTACATGAATAGTTTGTTCCAGTATATAAAGCAACACTTGAAAAAGAAAATCATTACTAAAAAGCTTCCAAAATTCAAGCAAATTAATATTAAAGTTTATTAGAAAACTATATCGACAAATAAAATAAATTTGTATAATTAAAACCATTTAAGTTATAGCATGTGTTGCCTAAATTAAGATTTTTCAAACAATCCCTATCTAAAGACCATCTCTAAACGACGTCAATTTTCTATTCCATTGTAGTTGGTCCTCTTAGGTAGTTTTCTCTGTATTCATTTATTATATTTTATTTATTATTTATTTATTTAAATTCTTCCTATCATAAACTCATGATAAAAAGTATATTCTAAAACTGAATTGAAAAGACTCAGATAGGGTGGGGTGGGGGTAAATCAGTGGTAAAATAAATAAATAAATAAATAAATAAATTAAATGCTTATCTCTTTTTATAATTTTTATTAAATAAAATAATGCCAAAATGTTGTTTATACTTTTCTTAACAACAACAATAATAATAATAATAATAATAATAATAATAATATATATATATATATATATATATATATATATTTATGTTCAAATATTTGTTACACACAAAAATATAAAAAAATGAAACGTTTACACCCATTTTTTTTATTATTGCAAACCTTAAATTATGTTCGTTTTTATCCAACAAAACGTGTTGTAGAACCACTCAGATTTTGAAAAAAAAAAAAAAAAAGAAAAAAATGGCAAAATATGTAATCTCAAGAAAAAATATATCCTAATCTATATCTATATGAATATATTTTTTATATCAAAGGGTATATGGGGGGTTGAGGGCTGAAAATTTTACCAAATTATCCCATGTAAGGAAATTGATGGAACATTTTATTTCATTTTATTTTCAATTTATTTTTATTTAGAATTATTTCAAAATGTTATAAAAAAATTTCTAAAGGCATTTTCTTTTATCTCTTAACTTAATTTGTACAATTATCAAGTCAGTTCTACGCAATCGGTTTTACTAAAGCGAACTATAGTAAAGTAAAAGCATTATTGTATAACAAACGTGAACAGCTGGAATGTTTGCTCTTATATAGGTTTAAAACAGGAGTGACCAACTCGCGGCCCGCGAGGAAATTAGCGATATTTAAATTTCGAAACTTTGATTAAACATTAACTAATCCGTTCTGAATTTTTGAAGTGAAAATACTTTTCAAAGGTAGATAAATAAGAAAATAACACACTGTTCTAAAAAAAATATTATCAAATCTATTATTCATTCTTTTTAATATAGCTAGTCATTAATTTTTAACGGCCGTATTGTTAATTTATGAATGAAAATAGCTTAATATTAACGTATTTTTCTGTAAACCACCCTGTCTCCTCCCTCCCAAAAAAATACATTATATACGTGATTCATGCTCTCACAAACCCACATAAACAAATGCATATGCATGCGTATATACAGTGCGGCCCGCCTGAATAAAAGAGATTTTCAATGCGGCCCGCCAAGTGTTTGGGGCTGGACAGGCCTGGTTAAAAATATGGCCTACCATTGTATTTTTTTCTTATAAGTACGTTTCCTAATTTTGAAGTAATAAATTTACTTAGTTTGTTCAGGTCCAAAAATATCGATTTTTGGCAAATTTTATACGTTTCTAATAAAAATTCTGTAAAAATTTTAAAATAATCTGTGTGTCACTCACACGATTTTCTCTTACCCTGAAATTTAATACTATAAATACAGATTGGAGATTAAGTAGTAAGATAACGAGTGCTGTTATGAGAACCTATGTTAAAACAATTCAAATTAGGCTTCGGAACAGCTTTATTTTACAAATAATTCTGTGCCCCCCCCCGTTCCTTTACTGTACCTACATTTATATAGGATTCAAATCTGTTATTAAATTCAAAAATTAATTTAAAATTATTCAGCTAACTTTCACACCAACATTCCTTGAAATTTAACAATCTTGATCAAACTTTTCTAGTAACAAACATATTAACTTCAAAATACAACATTTGGATCGCCTGAAATTATTTGTTTTTAATTCACTCTAACAGACACAATCAAAGATCAAACGTTAAAAACTTCATTTCGGTATTCAGGAAGAGGAAGCTTCAAAACGTGTAAATACACAAAAAACCAAGCGAAGAATATTTAGCTTAAAAAAATACATTATTTACCATATGGTTATGAGAAATTTAATTCAATTCTTGAGCAGCTTTCCTGGACATATTAAAATATTAAAGTAAAGCACTCCCACTAATAATAAAAAAGAATGTTATGGCTTATATATTAGCACTCCTGTACATTTTCTGAAATTTATGTACAAATCACATCGTGGACATAAATATAATCCTATATTAATAACACACGGCACAACCTGAAGTACACTTCCATCAATTTTCAAGTATTGTCTCAATATAACCTAGTTCTTTTGTGTAGCCTTGTAAATGAACAATGAATGATTTCTATACCATATTCTACATGAAACATGTGTTTACGTATATAAAATATACATATACGTTTAATTTGGATTAGTGCAATCTATAGATGTTAAACTCTACTTACCTGCAAAATCCCCTATAGACGTACTGTATTTGAATTCTCTTGGATGTCCCTGTATACCAACCATTTGCTTGATTTCAACGAAACGTTTAGTGTAGCATCCCTATATGATACAAGTTTAGAATAAAAGTTTGGACTGTCTGCTATAATTTGTTTTTGAGATGCGCTGATAACAGATAGACACACACAGTGACACTCAATTACACAGGCCAACTGCTAAGAACATGATTTTTGGATTCAGGAGACCTCAAAACGAGTAAATATAACAAAAAATCAATTTCGAAAATTTGACCCAAAACAATATTTTCTCTACCTTATGGGTAAGAGAAAGTAAAAATGGGTTTGTTTTTCTTAATCCAATTCTATTTGTAACAATATCAATTACTACTTTATGCCTTTGATGAGGACGCCTGCACAAAACAAAAGTGGTCTCATTTGATATTTTTTAATTTTAATCGCATTTTTGAAGCATTTTTATTTTTTATTTATTTTTTCAAATAAAAGTCTGTTTTCTGTAAATGTTTTAATTGTTGTTTTAGCGCTACTTTATCCACATTTTTAACATGAATCTGAATAGGCATGACACAAAATTACCCCACGTGGAATAAATTGGAAGTAACTTTTAATTAATTAATTAATTAATTTTTATACAACGATCTCAGCGTCATATATTAATGAACTCTCCTGCTATAGCAATTTTTGTAATGAGAAAAGTGTTAAGACTATGAGCATCATTTAAGAAAAACTAAATTTTCCACTTTTTTTTTTTATAACCTACCCTATATTATATACTAATAAAAATGGTTAAAACGCTTATCAGGAATGAAATATGTTTCATTTCATAACCCCAAAAAGTTAATGAATTAATAGAAATAAAATTGATCATTTTGCTATTAATATATTAGCGAAATAAATGTTTGTAAGAATCAAAAGTGACTAGACCAGCATTAAAGTCTGGGACTTTTGGGTTGCTATCCCAATACTCTAATGATTGAGATGTACTATGATATAATTTGTTCATATGAAAATTGGAAAAGATATATAAATTTGACCATTTATACTAAAGATGCTTCATGGATTAGTCAAATCAATTTTTACAAGGACGAAACTGGAAATTTTAGGGTAAGCTGTTATGTCATAATTCGTAGGTCTCGGGTTCTAGCTCAGTGATCTACCAATTTGTTATTTTTGTTTATATATTTATTTATATCTATTTTGTTTTATTTTTATGTTTCTTAATTTAACTGATTATTTCCTATGCTATGTCCGCGTTGAGCAAGAATGTAATGGAACATGGAACGGATTGTGATAAATTTTATTTCATGTGAGTTACCCATTGGGGAATATTCTTATTCTTATATAATTTTAACCCCTTATCTGGCGACAAAAATTTACGAGATTTGCTTCACACTGCCACCGTTCTATTTCAACTATGAAATGAGTAAATCTTTCAAAAACACTGTCAAGATCACTTTCAAGTTCATTTTATTGCATTCTCAAATCGTGTCAACAGTTTCACTGATAGCAATACAATATACAAAGGAATGTACTTCAGAAAAAAGTATATAGACGCCCGGGGCAGTTAAGGGTTAATTTAATAAATTTATTTATTTTTAACCTGTAAACATAATCATTAACAACTAGAAACTAAATTTGTAAATTTAAGAATACGTATATAAAATCAATAAATGCTTTTTTTTTTGTTGGTATCTTTTTATATCAAATATTTACATAAGTTATATCATTTATAAAAGTTTTAACTATAAAGTTTTTCTGAAACTTTCCTACAGAAAATTTCTGTTTTGTAAAACTACAAAAAATTACTAGAAAATTACATCGAAATCTCTTCAAAGTCAGTTTTTTCTGTAACCGAAAAAAATCTCCTTATCAATAGTTATAGACTTGAAGAAAGGGTGTAAGAGCAGATAACATGTCTGGAAAAACATGAAGACAAAAGTAACACAGACTAACCATTAAGAAAATTATTAAATAATACAGTACTAACTCGTGTTTTGGTAGACTCAGTATGGCTGTTGCGGTAGTATTGATATTGCAGTAGCCATCTTGGGTACACAAAACTTACAGTGTTGCCAAACTTAGGGACTTCTTTATTCAATAATCACCAATAATTTTGAGGAGTGATATTTGATATACATAATAGACATTTATTCTTCGAAGTAATTAGACAACTGTTACAATTAAAACTCAGCGGTGGATATTGAATAAA
Source organism: Salticus scenicus (assembly GCA_963930645.1). NCBI lineage: Eukaryota > Metazoa > Arthropoda > Arachnida > Araneae > Salticidae > Salticus > Salticus scenicus. The sequence continues at coordinate 193,161,042 of OZ005655.1, read as the reverse complement.
AATTTCCCTAAATTTGACAACATTGAACACTTAACTTCTTTTGCTCAGCATGCTGATACGCCATATGTCAACCTCTCTTATGCCATTCCTGCAAGGTCACAAAATTTATTTGTTGGATACATATCATTTCTGTTTTATATATAGGAAATCTGGTACGGAGGCAGGTTTGGGGGTGCTGAGTAACAGAGCAAAATTTTTTCCCATGGCTATGTGGTATAGTCTTCGCCTATAATGCAGTGGATTCTGGTTAGAGCAGGACCTGACAGAGCAGAAAAATTTCAGTTAGCGCGAGTTCTTTTTTTTCTTCTTTTTTTCATTTCCCTAAATTTGGCAACAGTGAACATTTAACTTCTTTTGCTCTGGATGCTGATACGTCATATGTCAACCTCACTTATACCATTCCTGCAAGGTCACAGAATTTATTTGGTGGGTACATATCTTTTCTGTTTTATACATAGAAAATCTGGTACGAAAGCGGGTTTGGGGGTGCTGAGTTGAGTAACAGAGCGAAATTTTTTTCTATGGCTATGTTGTAAAGTCTTCGCTTATAATGCGGTGGACTCTGGTTAGAGCAGAAAAATTTCAGTTAGCACGAGTTCTTTGTTTTTTTAGTACGATAGGACTACATCTTTCAGACAGTGATTTTGTGTTGCCGCCATTTATTGTATTAAACCTTGAAACTTTTATTTATTTATTAAGTTTTAGATAATATTTAATTTGGGGGGAGGGGGGAGAGCGAAAGAAAATAAAAGAACATTAAAAAAAAAAAAAAAAAAAAAAAAAAAAAAAGTGAATTTTGTATTATTTAGACCAATTACAAAATGTTTTTTTCCTTTTTGCCCTCTCGCATTAAATTAAAAAAACGTTTAAAATGAAACTGAGAAAAATCGTGCTAGAGCAATAAAACAGCTTGGAACTCTTGGCGAAATTTGAAATTTGGCACCGAAGTAACTCGGACGTTTCTCGCCGGAATCTTGACATGCGCAATTACGATAGGAAAATTTAATTCATCATCAAAAACTTAAAAACTAGCAAGGGGCTCCTCTTCTAAAGCTATACAAAGTAATTTTAAGAAATGAATACAGAAACCAAATCTAGGTAAGGAAATACTGTTCCTGGAAGAATAGATTTATATATATCCCGTGGTACTAAATTAAATTCTGTTTACAAAGAATGTAAGCTTTATTATTATTATTATTATTATTATTATTATTTAATTATTTTTTTTCTACATTGAGCCCTACGACAAAAAACTTATATATAAGTAATTTTTGTACTAAAAAAAGCTGTAAAGTATTTTCCCTTAGTATATATTTTCTATAATATAACTTTTTTTTTTTTTTTTTTAACGTAAAATAATAATAATAATAATTATAATAAAAGGGATGAGTAAGATTAAAAATTATTCCATATAAAAATAATTTAAATCTAAAAGAAAAATCTTAAGAGAAGACTGTAAGTATGGCCATCAAGAGGGTAAAATTAGAAAGGTCACTTTGTTCTTTTCTTGCAATTTCAATAAGTTCTTACAAATTGTGTATTCCATAAAAATTACATAATAGTAAAAATTTTAAAGGATAATTAACTTCTAACAATAACAAAAGACGTTAATTTTTATCGAGATCTGTTTGAAATACTTTAATGATAATTAAAAAACGATAAATAAAACTAAAAATATTAACTTATGTCAAAATAAATCTCACTATTTTTAATGTTAGTAAATTCACTTTGTTTATAAAGAAACTAAATCTATGAAAAATTAGTTGAATAATACCAAATTAAACAGATGCAAACTACAATACGACCATTCCATGAATCACAAATTTTGAAATTTAACTTTAGGAAATTAAACAAAACAATTCTACTATTTAATTTCATAAAATTATTTTTAAAAATTATTATGATGTTAATGGTTCAATATAAAAAATCATGGAATTGTTATATTAAATATCATTATATTTAAATTTACAAAATATATTCATATATATATATTATCCATTCTCAGTATCTGAACATTTATATACTATACACACACACACACACATTGTTAAAATAATGGCAACCTGCTAAACCTTCCTCTTCCACTAATGACATTTTCTTTATATATATTTTTTTATCAGCATTAGTCAACAAGCTGTATTTATAAAAAAGGATTAACCCCCTATTTTTTTTTTTTTTTCTTCTTCTTTTTATATATCCTCTTCAAATTAATGTGATACTTATTTGTCACTTTTTGGGGTTGTTAACGTCATCTAAAAATTGATTGCTCAGCTTATTAAGGGAATCAACGAAGACCATTAAAGATTCCCCCCCCCCTCATATCATAAAAGACAGAGCAGATTAGAAAAAAAAAAAAAAAAAGAGAGAGAGAGAGAGAGAATATGGTCTAAGAAAAAAAAATTAATATATAAAAATCAAGCTCTTTTTTAAAAATGATTTTAAAGGAAAAATAAAATCTCTGGCTAATATTCACTGCCTTCGATTGGCTTTCAAAAATGATTTTTTTCCCCCCTTCGTATTGTTATTTAAGTGACAACGAACTTTAAGATATTAATTTATTTGTAAAATGCTTGAAAGTACAAATTTGTAACTCTTCCAATTATATTTTTAGCAAAATTATAAGAAGCAAGTAATATTAGCTTCATCCTAATTTCGACTGGTTCTAATGTATATTTATGACTCAAAAAATTTATCTGGTAACGAAATCAAAACCAAATTATTCCAAAAAAAAATTATTTCCTCAGTTTATTATGTAAGTGATAACGAACTTTAAGAAATTATTTTATATTAAGATGATTAAACAACTTGTTTATAATTCTTCTAATGATATTTTTAGCAGAGAAATATACAAAACAAGTAAAATTACTTGCATCCTAATTTCGGCTATTCAAGTAAAAATTAAACTCTGTAATAAAATTTATGTTGAATGTCTCAAAGAATTTATGAAGGTGATAAAATCAAAATCAAATCCTTCCAAAATGATTTTTGTTTTTCCTCAGTTTATTATTTGACTGACAACAAAATTTAAGATATTACGTTAATTATAAAATGTTTTAAACTACATTTTAATTATTCCAATGGTATTTCTAGTGGAGAAATGTACAAAACAAGTAATATTTTTTATATCCTAATTTCGATTATTGAAAGTAATGATTAAAATCTGTTCTAATATTTATATTGTATGACTCAAAGAAGTTGTGTAGTTAAAGAATTCAAAATCAAAATCTTTCCAAAATTAACTATTTCCTCAGTTTATTATTTAACCAACTACGAACTTTGAGAAATTATTTTATATTAAGACGCTTGAAGTACTTAATTATAACCCTTCAAATGACATTTGGCAGAGAAATATACAAAATAAGTAATATTATTTGAATCTCAATTTCAGCTGTTAAAAATAACAATTAAATTCTGTTCTAATATTTATATTGTATGACTCAGAGAATTTATCTAGGTGAAAAAAATAAAAATTCTTGTAAAGTGGAATTTTTTTTTCTTCAGTTTATTAAGTGACAATGATCGTCAAAAAACTATTTATAAAATAGAAATTTTATTAAAATCACACAATCAACTGTGGAAGAAAATCATATTTATTGGAATTTTATTTTTCCGACTGAGTGAAAATAATGCCTGGACCGGGAGTCGAACCCCGGATCTTTGACTTACAAGGTCAAGGCTCTACCAATTATTGTGTGATTTTAATAAAAATTGTATTTCTTTCTCCCATTGTTTAATGGTGTTTTCCATTTCCTGCGGCTTATTTCTGTTGAGCTATCTACATGATAGACCAGAGATGTTTCTGCCTAAAGGTTGTCTGAGTAAGTAATGCTGACCGGCTGTCGGCCTGGATAACTCAATTGGAAGAGCCTTGACCTTGTAAGTCAAAGATCCGGGGTTCGACTCCCGGTCCAGGCATTATTTTCACTCAGTCGGAAAAATAAAATTCCAATAAATATTTATAAAATAATTTATTATACTCGTGTGTAATTCTTCGAACGATTTTTCTAGCAGAGAAATATGCAAAACAAAAATATTATCAACATTCCCCTTTTTTATATTATTCACGTTTCAATTTTTTACAAGAAGAAAGTATTACATTGGAGAAAAAATTTCAACACTTGGTTTGAGATGGATTTACACGCTTTGGAATGTTTTAAACAGGATTTGACCATCTTTAGAGAATGCCTGTCTCTGTGTGTGTGAATTAAAATTTTGTGAACGTTGTATCTTACAAACTAATGAACGAAATTTAATAAAATTTTATATTTAGTTGGACTTTGACTGAAATTAGTGAACTGAAACCTTGACTGAAATTATATTGGGTAATCATGTAGCGCTTTCATCCCTTTTTTTTTTTTTTTTTTTTTTTTCATATTTTTTAACATGGCAGTGCATGGCAAAATTTCGCATAAATAGACATAATGAGAAATATCTCTAAATTTTCAGTGTAACATTTAAAAATAAATATTTATAATATTAGTAATCAACCAGGAAAAGAAAAGAAAAAAAAACGAGGGGGCATCACTGCAAGGAGAAGTTATTCCTCCGAGAATGTAAATTTTTATTAAAGGCATCCTTCAAAAGAACTCGCCAATACCTTTAAAACGAATGTTTGAACTACAGATTGGTGATAATTAACAACAAATTTATTGATAATTTATTTATTTGTTTTTAAACATAGACAAATTTCCTCAGAATCTCCTCAGATGTTTCGCACAAAATTGAATTTCTTGCTACATTTAGTGTTACATTTTTCTATGTTGAAAACTATGTGCATTTATTATGAAAAATGTCTTTAATAATTAATTTGTACAGCACGAATTTGTATAAGATAATATAGAAGAATTTTTGTAGAAACCAAAACTAAAAAGAACTACAAGAAATGAGGTCAACTATAATACATTTTAGTGCAACTTGCAATGCGTTTCTAAGCCAATAAAATTATATAAAATTATTAGGGGTGGGAATCGATTAAGAGTTTTAACTGGGTTAATCGTAGTTCATTAATCGATTAATCGGTCGATTAATCGAATTTTTAATCGGTTTTCATTTTTCTTTATATAATTTTATTTCAATGATGAATAAAACTCTCATATTGTGTATATATATATATATATATATATATATATATATATATATATATATATATATATATATATATATATATATATACATATTATTTATAAGTTTGACTGAATTTTTTTTTTTTTTTTTTTTTTTTTTTTTGTCTTTCAAAAATTTTTGTCTGATTTCAATTTCATAGCTGAAATTGAAATCAATTTTCAGAGTAGTAATTGGTGACTTTAAGTGTTAATTTTATATAAATATTTTCACTTTTTTTTTTTTTTTTTAAATTATTTTTTTTAATTTATTTTGAAAGAAACATTAAATGAATTTGCACATATTTTTGTTTTATATTTGAACGCCTTGTCTATCTTGCTTGTCACTATTTTTAAATGAATTCTGAAAATTCCATATCATTATCATAAAAATCTCAAATTCTTATATTTTAGTTCTTCTTTGTCACTTCGGACAAGGACACAGAATGTTATTTTCTGTTTCTACTTCAATAGTTACTATCAGCAATTATGAACAGACAATAAACGCTTGAAGATATTGTGAAACTCTGTTGGCATTTCCCCCATCAGAGAGATAGTGGAAATCACAATCCCTTCTTTTCTTTTCTTTTATCTTTAGCATTTCCATTTTTTGAAAGCTTCTTGTTTCTGGGAATACTATTACCCTAGCCAACACTTTCCGTAGAAGGCTAAAGACAGATGGTGTTGCTCCAGAATGCACATGAAGCGGCATTTTGTTTAATAACTGTCCTCCCCTTTTTCTCTATCAACAAAAATGCAACAATTTCTTTTGAAAGGTTTTATTTTTATTTACTTCCTTTTTTTTTTTTTTTTTTTTTTCTTTTTCATTATTTGATGGATGTTTTTTAGAATGTTAGTTAGTAAAATATGTTAAAAAATATTTTGTAGGCAGAAAAGCATTTTTACTTTAATTCGTAGTTTGAAAATTTTAATCGGATTTTGAAAAATTTTAATCGAATTAATCGATCCGATAAACTCGATTAAAAAAATTGATCAGCATTAAGCATTGATCGATTAACCGAACCGATTAATCGATTAATCGGCACAGCCCTAAAAATTATTATTATTATTATTATTTATTATTGTTCTTGTTATTATTAAAATTATATTTATTAAACGTCGGAGAGTTTTCCCAATAGAGACCCAAAAAGATTTTAATGTCGGTATGTACCACGAACACAACAACAGTAAAAAAAATCTTCCAATTGATTCAAAATTTATATTTAAAAAAATTGTGTATTGCAAGGAATGAGCTATATATTTTTTGCTCTTTCTACTGTTTGTGGTTCATGTAGAGACACACAAACAGATTTCGATACGTTACGATCGATGGACCAAGTGCATTTTAACGTCTTTATTTTACATTCAATAAAATAAAATCAATATAAATTATAAGACTCAGAACAGTCTCATTTTTAAATACCACTTTTTTAAATAGAAAAGATTAAAAATCGTTTGCAATATTTTTCTTAGATTGAATATTACGGAGATTTTTTTTTTCTCTTTTTTTTTTTTTTTATAAATAAAGGCATTTGAAAAAGTGAGTGACACTATAAAAATGCATTTTATTTTACTTTACTTTACTTTATTATATATATATTTCTGTAGCGCATAGAATTGATAATACATTTACAGAGCTGCTGAAAAATAATTGTGGCATTTTATGTACTAGGAATGGTAACATTGTACGCATGTTTTTGGTAGAGTAATACTTAAATAGGGTAAAGTAAGGGAATATTCATCGACGGGTTAAGCGGGCGGTAGCATTCCTGAAATATATACAGTCGAACCTCGTTAACGTGAATCTCAAGCGGGATAAAAAAAATTGTTCATGTTATCAGTAGTTCGTGCTATCAGTAACTAATTTACATGTAACTAAACTAATCTTGATTTTCACAGGAATTGTGGGAACAGTTCGAGTTAAGAGTAATTTACGTTAACAGTGTTCACATTAATGATGTTTGACTGTATCTCTATTAAACGAAATTATCTTATATAAATAATCGATAATTACAAATGAAGAGGTCTGTCTGTTCATTTAAATGTTTAGACTTAACGGAATGTAGAAATACAAAAATTGACATACGGGTGCATATAAGTTTGCCGTAGGAGATATACAGAAAAAAAAAAAAAAAAATTAGTTGCGAAGATATTATATTAATTAAATATTATTGTATGCCAATAAAAAAAACGAGTCAATTCTGAGTTTGAAAAGCGTTTAAGGAGAAATAGAAATATCAATCCAATTTTTTCAAAATCAATACCAATTTCAGGATTTCAAAATTGTTTTTAGAAATTTTGTGGGGTGAGAGTTTTGGAAGTATAAAATTATTTAGGGGCAGATATGGGGGGTCTATATCTCGTACTTTTCTTTCTCAAGTCTACGACTTGGAAAATTTGTGTGTTATAACGTAAATTTTGTATAGTTAGAAATGTCGAAAATCGTAAACTATCTGGTCACCAAAGGCAGCTAGTATAGAATAAATATTATAAATAACGAAAAATAACTTTTTCAAAAATGTGTAATACAAATGAGATGTTGAAACGTCTGACTTGTATCAATTAATATTAAAAAAATAAAATTCTTCTTTATTCAGCTCGCTAAAAAAAAAAAAAAAAAAAATATAATGAACGTAGTCTCAGCTTTAAATTTCATTGGATAAAATTTCATATCTTAAATTTTTATGGAAAGACTAAAAAGAAAAAAAAAAGTTGTGAGGTTTTTTTTTTTTTTTTTTTTTTTTTTTTTTTAATGACTGTATGGCTACAAAACACGAGAAACATGCTGAGTGACGGCTTATTTCTATCCCAGATCTCGTTATGGCCTCTTCCATTAAAATAAACTGCAAATAACTTTTTGCGGTTCACTATTTACGAGTCAATTAATTTGATAGAGTTGTTTTCCAAGAACAGCTCTAAACCTTCGGCGCGTCTTACACAGGAGCCACTTTTCATGTTTAACAAGATCTATTGAAGTTCCATACTCGTAATTGGCAAAACCTTATTATTTCAATGAATACGCAAAGTCTTGTTTGCAGTGGATAAAACACCACTAATAACTAACTACTCGTATTCTTCATGAAATAATGAAATAAAAAATAGTTTTCTTTAAGACTCTGTTTCTCCAAAAATTAGCTAAATGTCTTTATTTTACAGGGTTAAGAATTTTATGTACAAAACAAAGAATCATTTTCTATTTTTTTTTTTTTTTTTTTTTTTTTTTTAAGATTTAAAAAACTTTATTATTATTATTATTATTATTATTAATAGAGCAAACGTATTATCTTGTTAACTTTTAACGTGACGTAGTAATTTTAGATGTATGTAACTGGTTAAAGTTTATTACATAGTGAATGCGTAAAGATTTGTTCTCAACAGAGAAAATGCTCCTAATGATTGTTCGCTTTCTTAATACAGATAATATTAAACACAAAAGTTTTCTTAAGACTCTGTTTTACTACAAAATATTCATAATGACATAATTTTTCAGAGTTGAAAAGTTTATATAGTAAAAATCAATTTAGTTTGTATATTTAAGGTTCATAAAATCCTTTTTTTTTTTTTTTTTTTTTTTTTTTTTTTTAACTAACAAAACAAATAGTTGTCAACTTTATGGTTAACGTGATGTATCTAATAGCAGAAATGAATATGTAAAGATTTGTATTCAACAATGATAATGACGCTAATTTCTGCTCGCTTTCTTCAAGTAGATATTACATAAAAAAAAAAAAAATCTTTAAGTTTCTGTTTCACTAAAAAAGAAAAAAAAAAAAAAAAAAAAAAAAAAAAACAAGATGCATAAAACACAATTAATCTCAACCTTAACCCACAATGCTTTATTTTTTTCAAAGTTGGAAAGTTTATACATAAAGAAAGAATTTATTTTGCCTTTTTGGTATAATATTTTTAGTTTAATATTTAGTATGATGTATCAAATTTGCATGCATGCAATTGTCAAGAGTGTGATTAATATACCAAATAGTTGTTACCTTTGTGTTTAGCATGATGTATCAAATTTGCATCTTGGCAAAAGTTTGATTAATAGAACAAGTAGTTGTCAACTTTATGTTTAACATTATGTATCAAATTTGCATGCACGTAATTGTCAGAAGTTTGATTAATTGAACAAATATTTCTTAACTTTTCGTTTAACATTATGTATCAAATTTACATGCATGTAATTGGTAGAAATTTGATTGGTAAAACAAATAGTTGTTAACTTTATGTTTAACATGATATATCAAATTTGCATGCATGTAATTGTCAAAAGTTTGATTAATAGAACAAATAGCTGTTAACTTTATGTTTAATATTATATATTGAATGACAGAACTTTGTCATTTTTTAAATACGTAAACATCTCAACAGATTTCAACAGAGAAAATTCTCCTAATGGCTACCCAATTTCTTCATATAGGTATTGAATCAAAATATTACTTAAAGTTCTGTTTCTTTAAACAATTTCCTGAATATAGTATTAGTTTTTCAAAGCTGTTTATGTATAAAAGAAAGAATTTGTTCTGCACTTTTAAAGTCCAAAAGTTCATTTATCGATTAATATAACAAACAGTACCATCATTTTGACTTTGTCTTTAATGACATATATGAAAAATATCATGAGCACAATCATGCGCACAATTAGCAGAACTTTATTATTTCGACAAACACGTAAAGATTTGTCTACAACAAACAAAATATCCCTAACGACAACTTCATACAGATAATAACTAAGAACTTTTTCTTTAGGTTTTGTTTCGCTAAAAATACCCAAAGTGTTTCAGATTTTCAATGTTGAAAAAATTGTATATTTAAGAAATATTTAGGTTGCCTTTTTAACCTTTTATGTCCTGACCGGGCTTTAAAATCTCATTAGATTTAAAATCGTATAAAAGCAAATTTGTGGGAGAAATGTCAAGGATACTTATAAAGGTTAAATACATCTATGTTTTTCTTTAATCTCTTTCTATATGGAACAAAAACTCTACATGAAACGTTATATTTTTGTACAAGGAATGGATTTATAGCGTACTACCACAGTTTCTGATGGATATTTTTCTTTATTTTCACCTGTGTTATAGTTACTTTATATAATGTTTCGAGAATCTATTATTAATCTTAGAAATAACATCAAAATTATAACAAATAAATACGTTTTTACATCTTATTTTCGAAGTCCTGATTTTTTTCTAACTTAATGTACCTAAAGGTAGTACATTAAAGTATCACCCCATTATATCCTCATTAATTACACTGATGACAGGGTTCGTACTGTGAATTCCCTTGATTTTCGCTACCACTAATTTCGTAGAATATTTTTTGTTATTTAAATAACATTTGAATTTAAAATCAAAGTTATTGTTCAAAAATACTGGTGGAAAGTTCTTGAAAAAAGCTGGCTGTACGAAGTCTGGGTAAGGTAATATGCACAGTTTTTACCGTTTATATCTATAGAAATTCATCTTAGCCAACTGAAAAAGTAGGTTTGAAATACTTTTTAAAATTATTATTTGGAGCATAAAGCGTTGAGTTTCATAATATCATTCTTTGATTAATAGAACCAATAGTGCAATCTTATAAACATCATGTTTAACAAGATGTATCAAACTGGTATACGCGTAACTGGTAAAACTTTATGAATGAATTCATTACGACCTATTTTCACTATAGAAAGTATTCCTATTGGTTTTTCATTTTATTCTATTGTTATTAAGTAAAATCTTTTTCCGAAATCTTTTTCTCATCAAACATTATCTACAAAGAAATTAATTTTTCAAAGGTAAATATGCTACGTTTAAAAGAAAGAATATATTTTGCAGTAATTGTTTGATGGATTGGTTGGTTGTAGGATTTAAGGCCGATTGACCAATTGTTTGATGGAATTAATAGAGTAATTCCGTTAGCTTAATATTTAACAAGATAAATCAAAGTTGTTTGTTGTTAATGTATCGAATTCGTGTGTTAAAAATTTATATTTCATAGAATACGTAAAAGCATGTTTTCAACAGAGAAAATTTCCCTAATGTCTGCCCGTTTTCTTCACTATTATTATACAGATTGGGAAAGTCGGCATACTTTTTGTTTAAAATTTCTGTAAAATCCCCTGTTGTTTATATTTGTTATTTATTGATATCTTGTGAAAATTTTTACTTTTGAGTATATATTTTAAAAATATTTCTAACTTCAAAAATGTTATAAAAACTTTGAAATAAAAAATTTTCCTAACGCTTTTGTTTCGGCATCTTACTCCCAATCTTAAAAGTAAAAATGGTAAGATGGCTTATGCAGGGTTTCTAATAGAGCACGAGACGGGGAGAATCTCGCATAATTTTTTTTCATTTTCTCACATAAAAATTTTAATATTGCAAGAAATTGGCGTACTTTTTCCTTTTTGAGTAATAGATTTAAAAAAAAAAAAAAAAAAAAAAAAAAAAAAACACTAAAAACTTTTTCAATAGTTTCTTTTTAGAATTATATTTGTCCTGTGATATAAAAAATCTGTGACAAACAAACCGGGCCTTAATCTGATCAAGTATATGCAACTTCCTGGACTCCCCTCCCTCCCCAATCCATTCAATGGAATACAGTTAAAAAACTTCAACTAAATAAAATTTGAATGCAACTAACACTTCATAAACACATTATTTAGAATCTGTCCTAGGGAAAAAAATTGCTCAGATAAGTAGGAAATAGGCCCTAGTTATTTTTGCCCTGCATTCTCTATAGAAAACACACAAAATTAGAAAACCATGGGGAAAAAAAATGCATTGGTTCCAGATACTAATTCTGTGTGTCCATGTAAAAGACCTATTTTCAAAGTTTATTTGGGATATTATTATTATTAAAGTATTATTTTTAAAATCTCACTTTGTTTTTGAGAAAGTGTGAGAAATTCTCATGCATTTTTCTTTCTTTCATTCGTTCGCTCTCTCTCTCTCTCTCTCTCTCTCTCTCTCTCTCTCTCTCTCTTTTTTCCCCTGATGAGAACTCTGTTATGGTATTTCAATGTAAAATATGCATTTTAGTTGAAACGACAAAATAAATTTTTAAAACTACTTTTAACGTTAAGTATCTTAAATTATTGTCTTATTAATATTACTCATTTAAAAAACATAACTTTTTTTTTTTTTTTTTTTTTTTTTTAAGTTAATATAAATTATAGTATAATCTTGTTAACTTCATTTTTAAGAAAATTTATCAAGGTTAAATGTATGTAATTAACTAAACTTCATTATTTCAATGAATAGCTATCTCTCTTTACATCCACAATTTAGTAGCGTCCTTAAAAACGTATGATAACTTTCATGGGTTTCGCATAAAAATCACTCCTAGTTAGTCTTTGTGATGTGGTCCTAGATGTTCACATTAGCGTAAGTAATTTAAAATGGATTTTTCTAATAATTGGTACACCATGTCTCTGTCAGTATATAAAAAAAAAAAAAGAAAAAAAAATGTGTACGCTTAAGTGTATCTTAACAAAACAAAAAAATTAATTTTATAAAATAATAAAAGACAATAAAAAAGGGGGCGGTTGGGTAGGCAGATGTTTGATTAAGGAGGATGGGTGGTGGTGTTTGGTTGGTTGGGTGGGTGGGATTGTGAAATTAAATAAAAAAAAAAAAAGCAGAAGGCTTGTTGCATTTACTTTGTATTAATATGCAATCTTTCTTTTTCCATAAAATTTTCAGTTTCTTCATTATTGAGTTGTCAATTCTTAAAATTCTAATCATACTATTAAACACATAGTAATCAATAAATTTAATTGTTGTTCATAGTTTCATTATTCTTTATCTGCTATGAAATTTTGCTTTTTTTAATCCATATGGATAAAAAAAAAAAAAAGCAAAATATGACTCCTATTCTGGTCTTGGCAGGTTGGGGGAGTGTAGCCGGCGTGAAACTGGTTTAACCCCACAGGCAAGTCACAAGACTTGCCGCCTACCTCCTTCCTTCCTTTCTTAAGTTTCTTTCTTTTTTTTTTTTCTTTTTCTTTTTTTTTTTTTTTTTTTATAAATTTCGTTTCAGTTTAAGTTTTACAGTTAAGATATCGTTGAGTTAGTTTATTGTTTCGTTTGTTTTGCAGGCTGTTAATTAATAAGTTTGTTTTCTTTAAATATGTTTATTTCATCCCCCGATAAATTTTTTTCACCTTTCCGAGCTTCTCCGACAATTTTTTTTTTCTTTCTAATTGGTCTTTGTGTTTTCAGTGATCTTGTATCTGTTGCTTGGCTTTTACTACGCTTAATAAATCATTATATATATATATATATATATATATACTTTCGATTAATCGATTCTCTACTTTTAATTATTTCTTTTCAGTTTGTTCGTTTTGGCAACCGCCCGGATTTTTATTTGATTTGGATTTGATTTACATGTGGCCAGCTCCTTTCACGAATTCCAATTTTCATTATGGTTAAGTTATCAGCCAATTTCCTTTTATCTTTCTTTCTTTCCTTTTTTTTTTTTTTTTTTTTTTTTTTTTGCAAGATTGAAACTAGTGTTGTATATTGCTGAAAAGCTATACAATATTCGAAATCTTGCATTAATTGTTGACAGTACCGCTAGTTTCCTGATGAGATCGGTACTGGATTTCAGCATTTTTAACTCCATTTTTCCTTCATGCATTTCTTTTTATTTCAATAGACTTTTTGGTTAATTTCTTTCAATTCTTATCTTGTGTTGCATGAATTTACTGGACTAATGGATTAAGACTACTAACTCACCGTCTAGGTTTAAGTGATATACGTCATTTCTCTTATGCGTAAGTACTTTAACATGTTTTTACTATTCAGTGAAATTTACTTAAATGGTAATTGTGACAATAAATTTATACGTAATACATCTAATTATTAAATTCATGGTTGGTATTTTCATCTTTCTCTCATTTGCTGAGTATTGTAAAGGAATTAAATAATTTAATATATATATATATATATATATATACACATGTGTATTCTTACACAGTTTCTTAAATCATTAGGATTGAAACTAATTCTAACTTTTAAAAAGTATCTACATTAATTATTATTAATTTCGTGTTAAGTATTTACTCTTGTACTAGACCGTCCTCTTTCCTTGAATTAAATGTTGTCCTCCCCCCTTCCCAGAAAAATATTTTTCTCCCTATCTGAATTCAAAAGTATTAAAAATTTTCCCCGAAAATATAGGTATCTTTCATTTTATAAATGCCCGGGGCAATTTACCAAATTAAATACTCTGCGACTGCTTCAGTTTTATCCTTTATCAAAGAGAACACACCTGCCTAACTTACGCCAGTAAATACTTACTTATTATTTATTAATAACTAAAAAATATTGCTTATACGGATGATGAAATTGTGCTAGCTTTTAATAAGCACATCTAGAATGTTTCAGAATTTTGATAAAATTTGCTTTTTACAGAGTTAATTTTTTGTAAAAGGGGTTTAAAGTTTTGCTATAAAGTATAACCTAACACGTCGTTGGCTATGAGTTTTGGTGTTAAATTATTTATCTTGTAGAATCTTCAATAAATCATGTCTCTCAGAAAAAAAGGGTTTGATAAATATATATATATATATCTGGGATTACTCAGGAATATCTTTAAATATTTTGATAATTTTTATTATTTTTTAAGATGATAATCCGATCTAAATTATCCTCATTTTCAGGAAAATTAGCGTTTACTAATGATAACCCGCGCTTCGCTCGAAGCATACAGTAGAAGCTTGATTTTCTCTGAAACGACTCGAACGATTTTAATAAAAATTTATTCTTTTATTTCTTTGAGGTGACTATTCCATCTGATTTAAGGAATCTAAATATGTTAGATACATATATGGTATATCCATCCTAGATACATTTACTATTTCATTCATATTTTTATGGATAAAAAATATTTCCCCAAAAATGTCAGAGATTATTTACAATTCTCAGGACTTTAACGAACTCTGGCATTATTCTCTTTTTCATTCATTTAAATCACTTTCATCTGACATAGTCTTTTGTATCTGCTAAATCTAATTGAAATATAGAAATATGCCTCATTCATTTAAACTAAATACATATAAAAATAAATAAACAAACAAACAAATAATAAATAAATAAAAATAAACATTATCAAAAATTAATTTATCTTTTTTGAAAACATGATTTAAATGAAATATACTGCTAAACCTCCTTTTCTTTCTGTTTATTTAATCAGGGCAGATTAAGGACTTAGATAAGCGCAAAAAACTTATAGTCTTAAAATTTCAAAACTTACATAAGTCTTTATTATCATGTAATGTCAACCAAACAAGTTAATCATCGAAATCAAGATATTATTGTTCTACAATTTCTAAAGTAGTGTCCACCGTCCAGTGAAACATCCAACAGTCTTATTTAGCTAAATTTTCCACGGTTTATTACACTTTTTTTTTTTTTTTAATCTAATATCTTACACATACACCAAAATACTTTACTTCTAACTTTTAAACTATTAAGCAATACAGTAAAATTATATTATATATTGCATAAAACTTACTCTTTTGCCCATAAATTTTAAATCAGAAGCTGCACTAAAATACTATAGAGCAAGGAGCAATATTCTATCTTACACTAAATCTACTGTTCTTCATCGCCTTTTCATTCATTTAAAGCACTTTAATCTAAGATAATCATTTGTATCTGCTAAATCTAATTGGAATTTTCGAATGTGCCTTATTCTGCTGTCAACAATATTGTCAACAATGTTGTCAACAACGTTCTACAAATTCTAAAGCATAGTCAGTCGTCCACTGAAACATTTAGCATTTTCTTTTTACTGTCTTTCTTATGGTTGCTGAATATATATATTTTTTTTTAAATCTAATATTTTACACATATCCGAAAATTTTCTGCTTCTAAATTTTTAATTATTTAGTAGTACAGTAAAATTACCCCATATGTTATATAAAATTTACTCTTATTCTTGGCCATAAAAATTTAAATCGGAAGCAAGATTAAAATGCTAAGAAGCAAGGAGCAATGTTCTATCTTGCACTAAATCTACCATTATTCACTTTTTCATTCATTTAAATCACTTTCCTCTGAGATAATCATTTGTATCTGCTAAATCTAATTGGAATTTACGAATGTGCCTCATTCTGCTGTCAACAATGTTGTAAACAACGTAAACGTTCTACAAATTAAAGCATAGTCAGTCGTCGTCCACTGAAACATTCAGCCTTTTCATTTTACTCTCTTTTTCATGGTTGTTGAATATTTTTTTTATCTAATATTTTACACATATCCGAAAATTTTCTGCTTCTAAATTTTAAATTATTTAGTAGTACAGTAAAATTACACCATATGTTCTATAAAATTTACTACAGTAGAACTTGGATAATTCGAAGTTGAAAGGACCAGAGAAAAATTTTCGAAATATCCAAAATTTCAAATTACGTAAACAGTTTTGTAAAAAAAAAAAAAAAAAAAAAAAGATAAATTTAAAAATTAAAACTCTACAATCAAAGATTTAACACATAAACTTTATATCTAAGAATACTGCTACATCCCCCCCCCTCCCCACACTAAATAAATATATTTACAAGTTTAATTATTCAACACTTTTTTAAAAATAGTCAGATATTTTTTATTTCTTCTTTTGATTTCTTTACTCATAGCATATGACTTGATACAGAAATATAATCTTCTTTATTAGACATGATTTTCAATAATAAAAAAAAAAAAACTTGGAAGTTCATGTATATGCACCATATCTTCTGATGCACTAGCTAGGGGCTTCTTTTGTATTTCCTTATTCTTTTTTTGAAAGACTGTTAAAATATATTAGCTGAGAAAAATCTCGGGAACAAATTTTACAGTAATATTTTAAAGGTAATCGTATGAAAAATTCGAATTATCCGAAATATAATTCGAATTATCCACGATTTTTTAACATTATTTTAATACAAAATTCACGGGACTGAGTAAAAAATTCGAATTATCCAGAATTTCGAATTAAACAAGTTCGAATTATTCAAGTTTCACTGTATTATTCTTTACTATAAAAATTTAAATCGGAAGCAAGATTAAAATGCTAAGAAGCAAGGAGCAATGTTCTATCTTGCACTAAATCTACCATTATTCACTTTTTCATTCATTTAAATCACTTTCTTCTGAGATAATCATTTGTATCTGCTAAATCTAATTGAAGTTTACGAATGCGCCTCATTCTGCTGTCAACAATGTAATGAATGGACCCTTTCACGCTGGTAACACAAAATAGAACAATGAATCTGGAGAAAGACCAAATTACTTCTTAATCCATCTAGATAAAATGCTTTCGGATTCTCGGTAGCCAACTGGATTGCGGGTTAATCATTTTATAGGATCTAAAGCTATATATGTTCCATCCGTTTCTATATATATCGCCCCATGCACTTTTCCCAGATTAAAAATACTTCTCTAAGTTACCTACCAAACTGGAAAGGCCTTGTTGCAAGCTGACTGAAAGATAAGGAGTATTTTCTAATTTTTGGCAACAATTTTGCTGTAATCTAATTAGTCTTCTTTACCAGCAATTACGTTTCCCACTTATTCTACACCAGAAAATTAACTAACGTTGCAAATATGTAACTTAATTGTATTGGAAATCTCTAAATACAATCAATGTGTTTTTATTTATTTATTTATTTATTATTATTATTATTATTTTTTTTTTCAGCATAAACTCTTACTAAGTTCGAAAAGACATTAAAAATGAATATTTGTAGAAAAAGAAAAAGTTTAAAAAATACAATACTGTACCGATAATTTTACTATTGCGTGTTAAACGTATTTGCAACACAGGCATACATTAAGATAAAAAAATAAAATAAACTTAAGTTATTTTTTCCATTTTTTGCAACTAGTTTATTGGAATGCAATTATTTTTTATGTGTAAAATTACTAGTTAAAATTATTTGCAATAAATGAATAAAAATACATGTTTAGTAAAAATGAAACAGTTTATAAATTTTTAGCAATGCATTTAATATAGGGTGAAATTATCTGAGCAATATTCTATTTCTAAACTTTATTTTTCATTTTTACAAACATACATTAATATCTATTTGAACTTAGGAAGAGTTTATCCTGAGAAAAAAGGAATAGCAATTTCATTGTATTTAGAGATCTCCAAACATAAACAAGGAAAGTCTCCTGACAACTTACATTCGAAAATTTGTATATTGCCATAATATACCAAAATTTTTTTATTTTAATTCAACTTAGAAAAATTCTTTAATTTATTACTTACACTATAGTATAATTTTGAGATTTATAATGACAGTACGATGAATTCTGATTCACCGTTGGTACAATCTCTTATTCACTGCGAAGTAATTTTAATAACTACTCACACTTTTAATAACTTTATGGCAATATAAGGCTATAAAACGAAAAAATGATTGTGTAAGTGTTCCTTCAAAACAATTTCTGTCAACTCTTTCGATATTTAGAATAACATATCTCATTCTTTTTTTTTATTTCGTACATCACCAATTGCCCATTGCGTAATTCTACTGCGACGAAAAATCAACTCTACTCCATTTCATTTGGATTTATACCTATGTCATTTTTTATTATCATCATTATTGCTACATGTAAACAGAAAAAAATAAATAAAAACTTTTTGAATTTTACCACAAAAGAAATAGGACTACGTTTTCTACTTAAAAACTGAGTGAAAATTTAAGTAAGATGTTGAATCTATCTGAAACAAAATAAATATATTTATTAATAGAGTATTCATTAATAAATCTTGCACAGCTACGTTATAGTAAAAGATGATGACAGATTTTTTTCATTCAAATAAAGCATCCAACCACAACACCATCATTTATAACAAACGAAATACTAAGAACATGTCAATGCATATTCAGTTACACCTATGAATACTCACCGAAATGAGTTTTCATCTTGAAGCATGTGCTGAGTCTCGTTTTAGCTGACATTTATTTAAACACATCTATCAACCTCGTTACTTCTGTATGAATTCATAGATAGGTAAGCTGATGATTGACAGCAGCCAAGAGGATTAATGATTGAGTGAATATTCAAATACGATATAAGTTAAATCCGTTTCAAACACAATAAACATAAGCCCATTTTTATCAAAAGATTTTTCATTAAAAAATCTTGCACAGCTATGTCATAATAAAAGGCAATGACAGAATTTTTTCATTCAAATAATGCATCTAACCATAACACCGTCATTTATAACAAATGAATCAATAAAACACGTCAATGCATATTTCAACTGCATCGATGAATACTCACCGAAATGAGTTTTCAACTTGAAGCATGTGCTGAGTCTCGTTTTAGCTAACATTTATTTAAGCACATATATCAACTTCGTTACTTCTGTATGAATTCATAAGATAGCTAGTCTGATGATTGACATTTTTACCTTAATGATGTTAAGTCTCAGCAGCCAAGAGGATTAATGATTCTGACGATTGCTGAACGAATTGGAAGCGTTGCTGGCACCTAGCAAGGTATGTTGGCAAAGTATCCGGAATCTGAAGTAACCCCCCTTCAACTCGACTGAGGCATTTGTCACGCCTGCTTTACTAATGATTTAATTCTTTTCCCGTGCAGCGATACGTGGTGAGCATTACTTCTGAGTGATACCGGGGATGATGGTGTGTTCATTTGCTCAGTGTAAAACGTCGTGGTAGGTTATTGATGTTGTTAGATGGCAGATTGTTAAGGTTTTTATTCGGAGAAGATTGGTGAAAAGCTGAGGTTTAATGAATGAGATATGTTGATAATAGTTCTGAACTTTGTAGAGGTTGGGATAAAGGGCGATAAGATATAAACAACAAGGTACATAATTAATGATTTTCCTAGAAATCTAAAACAATGTAAACATGGCGGCCAAAATGTGTTGAAGTCAGCAATTGTTACGGAGCCATTTAATTGTAGGGAAATTGTAAAGGGAACGCGAGAAGTTGTTCTTCATTTAGCAAGTCGGCTTGAGTTTAACAGTTTGATTAATTGTAAGTCTAGGTCCTTATCTTTTAATTATTTTTTTTTTAGAATGAAACTATTGCAGATATGAACAAGAAACATTTTGCAAAATTTTAAAAAAGGCGTTTCAAAGTCTTTGATGTTGATCAGATAAGCGAAATTAGCTTATTTTTACATAATTTCCAACGTTTAGGGTTTTCCGGAAGATGTATTGCCAAAAAACTTTAATAGAATTTTTTGTAACAATTTCCTACTAATTATCTATGGTTAATTTTATCAATAAATATTACTCAGAAAATAGTTGTAGTTATTAAAAAAACTAAATGTTAACTATTATGTTTTTAGAATGAAAAACATGGACGAAAACGCAAGATGTAAATAAAAGGGCGACGAAATAAAAACGATAATGTTATGAATTTTCAAGAAATTAATATATGAGTTATTTAGACATAAATCTAAAAAAATATAAACTTGGCGGCCAAAATGACTTGAAGTCAGCAAATATTAGACAGCCATTTAATTGTAAAGAAATAGCAAAGGGAACGGGACAAGTTGTTCTTCATTCAGCAAGTTATCTTGGGTTTAACAGTTTAATTAATTGTAAGAGTCTAGGTCTTTATCTTTATCTTTTTCTTCTTCTTCTGAAAATATTTAAGTCAATTTTTTAATTTTGTAAGGCATGTAAATTCTATCTAAAATACAAAAGTGGCCGAAATCTGTATTAATTAATCAATTACGTTGCAATGGCAAGTTCGCAGTATTTTTGGTATTGACGCACTTCTTTAAAAAAAAAAAAAAAAAAAAAAAAAAATGTGTGAGATTACACAAAAATAATTGAGGTAGCTTACATGCCACAACCAGGTAGAGAAATGTTACCAGAAGTAACTGTGTTACTGTAGTATGTTACACAGTTACAGTTGGTAAAATTTTTCTACATGGTTGTGGCAAGGAAACTCAGAAGACCTCAGTAATAATAAACTCAGAAAACCTCAAAACGCGTAGAATGTACTAAAATCGCATAATCAGATTCCAGCATTATTAAAATACTTTCTCAATATAGTACATGTCCAGGATGTAAAGTTACAATTAAAGTTTGAAAAGAAAACGAATTTACCACCAAAATTAAAAAAGAAAATAAAACTGACCCTGTATATTGTGGCCATCACAAATTTTTGTATTATGTCGTTTTACATAACAGCGCCATCACCTACAGAAAAACATAATCAGCATAACTTTTCACAATGAAGATTTTATATATGAGATTTGATACAATTTTAATCAATAGAAGCAGAGATTATAACCTTATGGGAAATCATAAAATGTAGCTCGATAAATAGAATGTAGCACAGGATGCGGCTAAATTGAGTCAACATTATTTTTCACAATGACAATCTCATTTGTTGGGTGCATTTATACACTATAGAAGATGAAATATAGCTTTCCCGTTAAAGGAGGAAAATTGCAGCATAACATCTTCATCTGTAAGCCGATATACAACCAAATTGTATCGGCAACGTTTTTCACAATTTCCCTCGCGCACATTACATTTTATTTAATTAAACATAACAGAATCTGACTTATAACCTCCCGTAAATCGGGAAAATTGGAGCATAGCAGTGCCACCTATCAGGTGACACTAATCAAAACTTAATTGACTTTTATTTATCTCAAAGTGCAATTAGACATTTTTTTTTTTTTTTTTTTTTTTTAATGAAATTCTGTGAATTAGGTCTTGATTTAAGCTACAGAAACATTTGTGTCACACACACACAAACACAGAAACATCGTTCCAAAAGTGATCGAATCGTATTCTAACCGTCTTACAAAGTATAAAATTGTCGAAAACTGATTAAAAAAAAAAAAGAAGAAATTAAATGATTTTTTCAGCTAAGTATAGTAGAAAACAAAAATAGTGATATTAAGATTAAGGAAGAAAACAATGCTCCTTAAAAAAAAAATAAATAAATAAATAAATAAAAGCAACACGGATAGAAATTAATAAGGCATTTACTTCTATAAAGCAAAGCGTTTGTCGGCGGAACACATCCGGGCGAACCCCTTCTATTTTTGAATGGTCTAGTTTTAACTACTTTGGTGAAGAAAGTTGGCCATTTCTTTTAGTAAAAACTGATGAATTTTTTTAAAAGATATTGCATAGATGTTATACAAAAGAGCTCTAAAAACTGTTCATTTTTTGTGAGGACACTATATACATCAGGTTATTAGATTTAAAGGTATTACGTTGCAAAGTTTCACATTGCGATATCATTCGATTGCTTTTATCTTAAAATAAGAGTCTAATATTAATCAAAAAACAGTTTAATAATAAAGAATAATTAATATATATTACTTACATTACCCTACTACCGTAGGTAATGGAAGTATTGTATTCGGTCTGAAAATTCGATATCGGGTTTTCACGTGATTTACACGTTTTAAGGTCCCCTGAGTCCACAAAAGTGGTTTTTGGCAATTGGTCAGTGTGTATGTGTGTGTGTGTGTGTGTGTGTGTGTGTATGTATGTGGAGAATCTTCTGGCTATTATAGCTCAGAAACTAATAAAGATAGACGTACGAAACTTTAGAATTGAAATACGTCTGGTGTACAGATGAAATTTCCAAATTTTGGTGAAAATTGAAAAACCGGAAGTGGGACATCGGAAACCAGAAGTGGGACCGTAAGTCCGTATCTCAAAAACGGCTCTAACGATTTTCTTCAAACTTCATATATAAGCACTCTATTAGATGTCCTTTCGAATGATATAGTTGGTTAGTTCAGGAAAATTGATAGGCGTCCTGTATAAATAGCTCAATTTCAGGCCTCGCAAAGGCGTTCCTTTAAAAACGGTTGTACGGATTTTTTTCAAACTCGCCATTTTAACTCACTTTTAAATATGCTTTTGTATGTAATTATTGTATTCCTGTCAATAATTGAGTTTAACCGGAAGTGGGACATCGGAAACCGGAAGTGGGACCGTAAGTCCGTATCTCAAAAACGGCTCTAACGATTTTCTTCAAATTTGCTATATAAACACTCTATTAGATGTCCTTTCGAATGATACAGTTGGTTAGTTCAGGAAAATTGATAGGCGTCCTGTATAAATAGCTGAAATTCAGGTCTCCCAAGGGCGTTCCTTTAAAAACAGCTGTACGGATTGTTTTCAAACTCGCCATTTTAACTCATGTTTAAATATGCTTTTGTATGTAATTATTGTTTCCGATCAATAATTGACTTTTTGTAAATGTTGGCATCTCAGAAGCGGCTCTAACGATTTTCTTGAAAATTTGTATTTGGTTGATTATTATTTTTCTAATTATTATTTTAAATAACTTATTTGACGGATAGAGCAATTTTGTTACTTATTTAAATCAAAAATGTATATAAAATGTTTATAATGTGTGTAGTACTGGGTAATGGAAGTCGTGTGGCTGTTACACACCAGATTTTTTTTTTTTTAATTATCAGTTTTGAAGTTCTAACAGCTGCAATTTTTAAATTACAGCGTACTTATTTCCAATACATAATCCATTAAATTTGTAAACAATTGTTGATTCATTCTTGAGAATCATTCGCATATAAGACCATAGAGCATTGTTGCAAAATGAGTGAAAAAAGAAAGAAATATTTTATTTTATTTTATTTGTAATATGTTATTTTGACTTTTTGACCTTAAAAGGAATTCTTAATTATGTTACAAAGGCCAAAATGGGATATAAAAAATAAATAGTAATTCAATTATTTGGAAAAATTCATACAAATTTACTGACCAGTGAAGCGGACGTAGCCTGCTAGTATGTAATATTCCTTTAACAACACGTATAATTATAAAGTATGATGTTGATGTTTTGTATCAGGATTATTTTTCTATTTTTATTTATTTATTCTATACAGGAGCTTAATAATAATAATTAAAAAAAAAAAAAAAAAAAAAAAAAAACTGAAAATTTTACGGTCGAAAACATTTACTATTTCATTATGGGAAGATTTATTTCTGAGAAAAATAAGCTATAAAATTTTTTTCCCCTAAAAAAAACATTATAGTCACACTGACGAAAATAAATAGATATATAAATAAATGAACTTTTTGAATGAAAGATGTGATGTTTAATTGGTTACGAATGAATGAATACATGCGTTAAAAACGTACAATTTACTTTTAAGGGCCCTCTTCACTCACCGCCGCCGGAAGCCGAAACTAATGCTATTCTATGGGATTTTTTTCTTTACAAATAACTTATTAACTAATACATATTTTTAAATTCTGTTTTCACATTCAGAAAATTCCCAACCGTTAAATTGACGGACCTTTCTTAAAAATGCATTTTTTTAATTTTTAATATTTTATTTCGAAATTGCAAAATGAAAAAAATTCACATATTAAAAATTCGTATTTTGCAGCTTCAAAATAAAATATAAAAAAATAAAATAATAATTTTTTAGAAAAGGTGCGTCAATTTTACAGCCGGGAACTTTCTGAATGTGAAAACAGAATTTAAAAATATGTATTAGTTAATAAGTTATTTGTAAAGAAAAATTTCCCATAGAATAGCATTAGTTTCGGCTTCCGGCAGCGGTGAGTGAAGAGGGCCCTTAAGTTATTTAAGGCAAAGGAAAAAAAAAAAAAGAGCTGAATTATTTTTGAGAAATATTTATCAGTTTATTGAACTGAATATTTTACAGTGTTTTAAACAGCAGATTTTTCTTTAAAGGCTTATGTTTATGTGTCCTTTCGCTATTTCGAAAAAAAGAATCAGATTTGTTATCCAATATTACTGTGCATTTCTTACAGTTTATTAGAAAATATTTTAAAACTTTTAAACATTTTTATACATGTGTTTTTCTTTAGTTAATCTCTTTCTCCCCCCCCCCCCCCTTATTATTATTTATTTATTAGGACTGAGGACTATTAGTCTCAATCTGGGATTTTTGCGGTGTCATTTTTCGATAGTTGGACATTTATCGAAATCTAAAATTTATCGAAAATATAATTGAATAATTTGAAAACGATATTATAATTTGAAAAAAAAAAAAAAAAACTATTAGTCCACCGTCCTAAACTAAATTCTGATTTTGCCAGAATTTCATCAAAATCATTTATTTATTTATTTTATTTTTTATTTATTTTTATTTTTTCGAAAGAAAAAGAAAAGAAAAGAAAATTAATAATAATCAATATCGAAACGAACACTATCGAAAAAGATTTAAAAAAAAAAAAAAAAAAAAAAAAATTGAATTAGGAAATAAAAAGTGCGCGTGCAAAATGAAATAAAAATAAGTAAAAAAATTAATTTAATAATTTAATTTTTGTATAAAACATGATCGCGTGCTATCTTAAAAAGTAGATGTAAAATTTAAAGTTTCTGTAGTACGTGTGGCATCCATAAAAATTGTTTTAAGAAATAGAATAGAATCAAGAAAGCAACGATGTTGGTTGCATTTAGTTATATAGTTTGAATTTTTGAACTTTATAGACGTAATATCTACTGTAGGAATAATTTCTTATGTTAAAACTATAGGGAATTGTTATGCGAGCACAAGCGATGCTACTTTATTAATTTTAAAGTGTAGATAATAATAATAATAATAATTAGTAGTAGTAGTAGTAGTAGTAGTATTTCATAGATCATTGGAAACATTTGTTTTATGATATGAGATTTCATTTTTAGAAAAGAAAGCTAAAAATCTGGTTTTTTCTCAGCAAACACTGTAATCTAACTTCCTAAATAAATAAATGCATTTTCGAATGGGAGATCCATGAATGAATGACCATATATTAAATTAATACATTTTAATTTTACACGATTTGTGAGAATAAAATGCGTATATCAGAAATATTTTTCAGAAATAATTACCAATATGTTAAACTGAACATACAGAGTTTTTACAATATTATAAACAGAAGACATTTTTTTTTTTCTTAATTATTATATGTTTATATTTTAATGCATGTCATTTAATTATTTTGAAAGAAAAAATAATCAGATTTGTTAGGTAATAGTATTTTGCAGCATTGTCGATAGGTTAATTAATTAGTGTAATTTTAAACGACTAATTTAAATTTTTATATACTTTTCAAATTTTAAATTATTTATTTATTGATTTTACTAACACTGCTCGGCATGAAAATTGCTTCTGACACCATTTCAGCGTATTCTAATGTAAAATGACCTATGATGTCCATTTCGCACTATCACCCACCGTTTTTTGGGAACAGATCTCTATTTTCAATATTTTTCGACGATTTTATGGCTATAAATTTGATTTTTAGGACGAAGGAGGATTATTTTAACCGTTAAATATCTTCTGAGGGGCTACAGATTTGGAAAATTGTAAAACATGGACATTTGCAACAAAGGAAAAATTTAGGGAGGGGGGGGGGATTTGCCGATGAAATTATGTATTACATATCTTAGATTTTTTACTTTCTCTTACCCATAAGGTAGAGAAAGTATTGTTTTTGGCTCAAATTTTCGAACGCGAGATTTTGTCATATTTACACGTTTTGAGGTCCCCTGAATACGAAAATCATGTTTTTAGCAAATGGTCTGTGTGTCTGTGTGTGTGTGTGTCTGTGTGTCTGTGTGTGTGTGTGTCTGTGTGTGTGTGTCTGTGTGTGTGTCTGTCTGTTATCAGCATATCTCAAAAACAAATTATGGCAGAAAGTTCAAACTTGGTATTCTAAATGTGTATCATATAGGGATGCTACAGTAAACTTTTCGTTAAGATTAAGCAAATGGTTCGTGTACAGGGACAATCAAGAGAATTCGAATACATTACGTCTATGGAGGAAATTGCAGGAAAATAGAGTTTAACGTCTATAGACTGCACTAAACCAAATGAAACAAATATATATTTTTTGTAATAGAGACAGTTAACTGGGAAATTTTTTTTGTGTATGTAGGAGCCTCGCCTCCCCCCTTGGGGGGAAGTCCCCCCTCGAGGGGAGTAACTTTTCATGATGGGTATCTTTCAAAAGAGCTCGAAAATACCTTTAAAACGAATGGTTGAACCATCGATCTGCGATAATTTAAAACAAAGTTATCGATTTTTTTTACTTTTAACGAAAAAAAAAACTTAGAAAAAAAAATCGTACTTTTTTTTTTTTTTTTTTAATATTGAGAATAAAATGGACTTTTTTTTTTTATATTTGGTGTTAAACTACTTCTCTAATATGGAAATCGTCTGCCTTATCATAAAAGATAATTTTTTTAAATAATACTTTTAATAAATTATTTTAAAAAAAGAGAAATATTTTTTAATAACCGAATTAAATTCTATATAAATGTAGGTGCATTAATGAAACAGGGGGTTGAGGGGGGCGGTAGCCCCCCTCACACAGTACTAATTATCATATAAAACTCTTCAGAAGCCTAATATGAATTGTTTAACATAGGTTTACATAACAGTACTCATTATCTTACCTCTTAATCTCCAACCTGTATTTATAGTATTAAATTTCAGGGTAAGAGAAAGTCGTGTGAGTGACACACCAGATTATTTAATCATTTATTAATGTTATTTTTTAAACTTCATATATATAATGACTGTTTAATATCAAAAAATCTCATTATTAAGAATATTCTTGCTTTACAGTCAAATTATCTTAACCATTATGATTGGATTTACATTAGAAAGTTTTTATTTGCTACCAAAAAAAAGTATTTGTCCATTTACTTAAATGTATTTAAAAACCAATGTTATAACCAACATTTTTCTGATATTTTCTATGATTTAATATTATAAAGATTAAAACTCTTCAATTTAAATATTTCTAAAAAACCTCACAAAATCCAATCTAATTCACAGCTTATTCTAAATTATTCTAATCAAATATTTAATAGCATCAATATTTCATCCATTCTTAATGATAAATCTTGCATGTTTCCAATTAAAGACATTCACATTTCTCGTACCTTTAAATATCCTATTACACTTGGTCGCCTGCTTTTTAACTATAATTCAGTCTCTAAGTCTAATTTATCTTCCATTGTGACTTGTAGTTGTGCTCATCCCTCTTATGTAAAATTTGTTGACAGGGACCATGCACATATTATCACTGGTGATCTGAATATTATTAATGACTCTAATTTAAAGAAATTTATGGATTACGGTACTAAATATCGACTCCCTGCAAAAACTAATATTTCACAGATTCTACAACAGTTTTCATATGATATTGATTTGTTTATTTATAAACTATCCATTTCTTATAATAAACCTATTGAATATTTCAATCAATGGAAATTTTTAGTGATTTCAAAACTTAAAGCTGAATTAATTCAACATCGATCAAATCTCACACACTATAATAAATCAAATCTCTTTAAATCTATCAAAGAATTGCAACAAAACTTTGTTATTACTTATGTAGATAAATCTCCTAATAATTGCTATAATCTGTAAACATTATTATCTTTCTTTACTCAGTTCATCCATATCTACGAGTCCGTACTTTCATCCTACCAATAATGATCTTAAAATCAATAACCGTAAAATTCACTGCTTTTATAAATTGCTAAAGCTTCCATTTAATAATTTTAAATATCCTTATATTGTACTTATCCCTAAATTTCACAAAAATCCTATTAAATTTAGAACAGTCACTGTAGGTTGTAATACTTATAATAACGCTAACAAAATTCTCCTTGATATTCTCAAACAAATCTATGACTTAATTAGTAAATCAAAAAATTTCTTTTGCCTTAAAAATAGTTATCAACTTAAAGCTCATGTCTTATCGATGAACAATGTAACTGATATCATGACTTATGATTTTGCTGACCTGTTTAATAATATTAATTCAACAGATCTTCATCGTATCATCTTTAAACTTTTTGAAAAATTTAAAAGTCAAATCTCTTTACCAAAATGCTTTTCTGCAACATCATTTAAGACACTTTTAAATTTTATTATTCATAACAATTACATTCTACACCGTAATAAGATCTATATTCAAAAGGTCGGTATTCCACAAGGAGGATGTAGCTCGAGTTTGTTAGCTGACTTATACCTTTACCATTATGAACAGGGATTATGTATTGAAAATGTCTGTTTTTACCGATACGTTGATGACATTATAATTTTTTATGTCAATAATTTTTCCCTTAATTTATTCAAATTTGAATATCTTTCTCACCTTACCTTAACTCATAATCTTCTCAACAATAACTGTATTAGTTTCTTAGATTTAAAACTTAAACTTGATGGTAGTAAAATTTATACTAATCTATATGACAAAAGACAAGATTTTGGTTTCAAAGTAAATTTATTTACACATTTTACTTCTTGTCTTCATATCTCTGTTTACAGAAATATCATTCTCAATCACCTCTTTCGTATACATAATCTTCGTTCGTATAGGTTTAAAAACAAAAATATCTCTCACATAATTAATGCTGCTACAAAAATGGGTTATCCCAAAAAATTTATTTATTCAGTTGTTTATCATTAAGGGTCTCTGTATAACACACACACACACACACAAAAGAAAAAAAACTAAGGTTTAAATATATATATATATATATATATATATATATATATATATATGTATATATATATATATGGTGGATGGGTGGGCAGATGTTTGATTAAGGAGGATGGGTGGTGTTGTTTGGCTGGTTGGTTGAGAGGGTTTGATGCTGAATTTAAAAAAAAAAAAAAAAAAAAAAATGGATCACTGCAAGAAACATTCTTCTTATTTTTTCTGGTTGATACTATGAAATTTGAACTCTTTTATCGTTAAATTTAATTGTGTGCATCTGGCTACTAGTGGCTTCCCTTGTTTAGTTTGATCTATTTTAATAACAAAAATAATATCTTTAAAAAAAATCACCTTTAAAATTATAATTTTAATTATTAATAACTGCCTTATAATGCTTATCCTTATGTGTGCTCTTTGGCATTATTGCTTGTGATTGAGTCTTTTTACAAATTAACATTTAATTCTTTTTAATACTTTGATTTTAATTCTTCTTAATACTTTGACTTTAAGTTTAATTAATTTTGGGTTAATAACAATAAGTTCAACTCTTAGCTTAATTATTTTAGGTTTAACTTTAACATGTTCCACTATTCATAACTCTTATTATTTGATTGGTGCTAAAAATTCTCTTAATCTTGCAGTTAATACTTCTTAAATACACTCATTATTGCATTGGTTTTTTCACCTGAAATAATTTAACTGACTTATTGTTTATATAGATACCGCTAGATGGCGCTTGCTCACTGCTGTTTTATGCATTCTTTCTTTAGTCCTTTACTTAAACGATTTGATGATTCATGTTTTATGTACGATTTAATTTAACTCTACTAGTTTAAAATTTAATTAACTTTAAAATAAATTTTGACATTCTCAATTAATAATTACTCTGTGTATTTTATCGTTAATGAAAATGCTCTAAAGTTCATTCAATTAATCGATTTTTGTAAAGCTTTTATTTTTAATTTCAATTTCTGTTTGGCATCATCCTCTTCTCCAGTTTGTGTTAACTGTTTTACATGTGGTTACAATGCTTCTTTCTCGTTTTCCATCTGGTTTCCATAAAGATTTTATTTAATCTTTGTTTTAATTTAATATTTCACTTAATTTCTCATTTTATCTGGTTTTGCTGCTTCGATAGAGGCGTGAAATGATATAAATTGCTATGATTAGCTATATTGTTTTACGAAATCGATGCAGCGTTCACAGCTTTATGAAGTACTCGCCCCCTGATGAATATACTTCTAATTTTAAGCACTTTTATCCAATTATTTCTGTGGTTAATTATTTGTTTTCTCTGTCATTAGTTTAATGGTCCTTTTTTATTATCATTCATGTCGGCGTAAGTATTTTAAGTTATTATTGTACCTTATTGGTTCTTAATGTAAATCGCAACTTTTTGTGTCAGTCTTTCCTCTAAGTTAAATTCAGTTCTATAGTTTTGTGTGTTGTTATTGTTTTAGTTCTATTAATTGCTAAATTTTAAGGTTAAATTTTATTACGTTATCTATCATTTATATATATATATATATATATATAATCTGTTAAATTAATCATTTTCATTCATCAAATAAAATTCATGGTCATGAACTTATCAAAAAAGGGAAAAAATTGAGGGAGGGTGGTGTTTCCAGAAAACGGTGGGTGACTGGGCAAAATGCGAGTCATATTCGGATTTAGGAAATCATTTTACATAAGAATCAGCAACAATGATATCAGAGCTCGAATTTTTTTTTTTTTTTTTTTTTTTTTTTTCAGAGCAATGTAATTTTCTTTTAAAACTGAAGGAAGAAATTAAAATTTTTGAAACATTTATTTTGTGACAGGAAGATTTGATTCTTAGAACAGAATGCTAAAAACTTTTTTTTTATTCTCAGAAAACACTATAATAAGATCAGACTACCGAAACAAACAAATAAATAAACTTTTGAATGAGAGGCCCACGAAACACTTAACAAATAAGTATATTATACTTTTATTTTATTTGAGACAAAAAAAAAAAAAAAAAAAAAAAGCAATAGTTTTCAGAAATAATTGCTAGTTTGTTCAAGTGAAAACACAGAAATTATTTAAATATTACAAACATCATGTGTAACTTATGTTTTAATGTATTGTTTATTTATTTATTTTTAAATATTTATCATATTTGTATTGTCATAATGTTGTGTGAAGCTATATACTCGTTTGATAGTTAATTAGAAAATAATTTAAATTACCGATATTTATGTACTTTATTACATTTTATTACCTTTTCTTATAGAATTTAAAAAAGAATTTTAAAGTTTGGTAACATTTGTTTTAACAGAAAGATATTTAATTTTTGGAAAAGAATGCTAAATATCTTCTTATTTTATTTCAACAAACACTATAATCTAATGGCCAAAGTAAATAAATAAATACACTTTTAAATAGAAGGTCCACGAATGAATGATCACATATTTTAAATAAATACAATATAATTTTACATGATTTGAGAAAAGAAAATGTCGGAAATTTTTTTTTCGGAAGTGATTACCAGTTTAGTTTGTTAAACTAAATATGCAGAATATTTACTATATTATAAACAGCAGACATTTTTTCATTTTCATTTTCATTTTCATTTTTTTTTTTTTTTTTTTTTTTTTTTTTATTATTACGAGTTATATTTTTAAATTTATGTTTTAATGTATCAATTCATTATTTTGAAAAATAAATAAATAAATAAATAACCAGTTTTATTAAGTAATAATATTATATGAAGTTATCTAATATTATGTCTGTTAACTTGATAATTAGAAAATAATTATAAACTGCGTACTTACACTTTTGTATACTTTCGTGCTTTATTATTATTATTATTAATATTATTATTATTTTGGATTAATTAATATTTAGAGATATTTATTTTGTGACAGGGACGGGGAGACCTGATTCTTACAAAAAAGTGCTAAAAACCTTAAAACTCCAGCTGCCATAATAATAATAATAATAATAATAATAATAAATAAATTTTTGGATGAAAGACCCATAACACACTTATAAGTATATTTCATTTTTTTCGTTATTTGAAACAAACAAAAAAAAAAATCAGCATGTCAGCAATAGTTTTTAGAAGCAATTACTGGTTTGCTGAACTAAATCTGCAATGTTTTTACAATATTATAAAAGCAGTTTTTTTTTTTAATAATAATATGTTTAAATTTATATTTGAATGTGACATTTCATTGTTTTATGATATATTTCTCAAATTCGTTATATAATCATATTGTATAATATTACATGCTAATTAACTATTTAATTAGAAAATAGTTTTTAACTACACACTTACATTTTCGTTTATTTTATAATTTTTTATTTGTTTTTATTTACTTTATATATATATATATATATATATATATATATATATATATATATAATTCGGGAAATAAGCTAATGATATATATCTTTAAAAAAAAAAAACTTTTTTTTTTTTTTTTTTTTTATGTAGGGTAAGTGCTCCAGTGATTGACACTTTTAGAGCAATCTCTGATGTTTTTAATGTTCTAGTCATCAGAAAATATTTTTAGAAATCTTAAATTAGTACATATGGTATGAAAGACATTCAGAACTACATATATGTTAAAATATATACATTTAATAACAATTATTATTATTATTTTTTTTTTTTTTTTATGAATTTTTGTTTGACTTCCACTCAATGTTCCAGTAATTGACACTGTCAGTTTTTCATTTTATCAGTAATTGGCACCCTATGTTCCAGTGTTTGACAATGCTAGTTATTAATTTTACCAGTTATTAGCACACCATGTTCCAGTATTTGACATAGAATGTTAAAATTCTTATATGTAAAATATATGATTTTCTTATTTTTTTTTCTTTATAAATTATTTCGGGATAGATGTCAATTACTGGAGCACCTACCCTATAGTGTTTTTAAAGATACAAAAAAGTAAATATAAAAAGTAAATTTAAAATAAAAAATAAATAAAAAATAAATTTTTAAGCTTACATTTAAATGTGTCAGTTTTTTATTCTAATAAAATTAATCAAATTTGTTGTTTAATAATATTGTGCGATGTGTGTACCTATATTACAGTTAACTAGTCAATATGAAAATAATTATTCATTTATATATATATATATATTACTATTTATTTTTATTTATAAATTTTATTATTTATTTTTTTTCTATAATTCAATAAAGTAACTAAAAGTTTATGGTTGGAAAAATTTATTTTACGAGAAGAATATTTGATTCTCAGAAAAGAATGCTACAATTTCTTTTCTCGGAAAACACAGTAATCAGGCTTTAAAAAAAAAAAAAAAAAAAGAATAAAAAACTAATTTTTGAATGGAATTCTGATGTTCTAATTGGTCATG
Source organism: Salticus scenicus (assembly GCA_963930645.1). Lineage (NCBI taxonomy): Eukaryota > Metazoa > Arthropoda > Arachnida > Araneae > Salticidae > Salticus > Salticus scenicus. Next base: position 193,127,152 of record OZ005655.1, on the reverse strand, counting down.
AATGAATTATCAAGCATGTAAAAAAAGTATTTTTTACTGTTACGTTATTTAAGACAGGAAAATTCAGAAATAGTTTTCAGAAACATTTACCAGCTAGTTAAACTGAATATACAGTGTTTTTACAATGTCATGAAAAGCAGTATTTTTTTTTTTCTTTTTACATAGATGTTTTTATGTGTTTGTGTTTCAGTGTGTGATTTTTTTTTTTTTTTTTTTTTTCTGGAAAAAATAATTCAAGGTTTTTATGTAACAATATTGCGCGATGCCAGTGACATAATAAATTAGATTATGAATTCAAACAATATACTTAAAAAAAAAAAAGAAAAAACTCACTTGACCAGTTTTGTGTTTATTATTTACCATTGCCGCATTACTAGATTTAAAACAATTGTATATAATTTACATCAAAATTTACAAAATCGGTCAAAATTATGTTGATAAAGACAGACATTATTCTTTCCAGTTTTTATTTTTTAATTCATTTACACTTCAGCTAATAAAAATTCAAACTATTCTGTACTTGTTTTGATCTGAAATGTAATTTTTGTGAGCTTTATATTCTTACTTATAACACAAATATTTAAGATTTGTTTTGTTATTACATTGTATAGTTTCATAACTAATAATTTTTAATGATTTTATTACTTAACATTATTTAAGTCTAATTTAAATTGTGTGAAATTTTCTTATTCTTAAAATTTACTTCAACTATAACAAAGTATTTTTAAAATTTGCACGCTGTAGTTTTCATTGGGTAAGTGTTTTATTTCACACACACACACACACACTTAAAAAAAAAAAAAAAAAAAAAAACTCCAAATATATTAAGTTTTATTTCATCTGCATGTAATTTTTTTCTTGCTTTTGTTTTTATTTGTCTCGTAATTTTGGTGTAAATATTGGCTTTAGGCCTACAGAGTAACAGAAATTTACACCTCTTCTGCATATAATCAGGAATCAAGACCCCTGATGAAGTATTAATTATTGTATGCTTTCATTATTTGTATTCTCCCACATTCTCATTTTTTTTTTCTTGAATTTTTTTGTATAATATTTTTCATTTCATCCTGTGCAATGTTTGAAAAGATTTTCATCATTATACATATTCATATCTTTATTAAAGACTTCACAGTTTATTTAATTTAGTTATAAATTATTATTTTTTTAATAGTTATTGAGGATTTCGGTGGCAATTAATATTTTTTTATTCTTAATTCTACTACGTTACAACATTTTAATATATAAGCGTTTCACAGGAAGATATTAAAAATATCAAACTAAGAAATGGAAGATTTAATAAAAAGACAAAAAGATAATTAAAATCCAAAATAAATGGTGAAAGCATTCAATAACCAATACTTCAGTAGAGACATTAATTGTAATTAACAGTAGGCACAAAATTAGATGTATTCCTGTAAATCTGCAATCCTCGCAATTTCGAATATTTATTAATTAAATAGAACAAAGTTATAACTAAATTGGAAACTAAAAATGAATATGTATATATATATATAGAGATATATTAGTTTTAAATAATTAATATATGAATATATTTCTAAATTTATATTATTACATTTAACTAATAAACATTTATTGAAAGAAATGAAATGAAACATGATCAGAGGTAAAGCATTATAAGCATATTCTAGTTATTAAAGCCAATAATTTCTTTAACGCTAGATAACTAAACATTCGTCTGACCATAGCCTCCTAAACTAGATGAAAATCGGGTGGCTTGGAAGCTTGGCAACAGTTGAAGTAGAAATCCTTCAGTAAACTAGAGATACGACAATACTGGCAATGAATCCTGATTCGTCCAAAGCTACTTTCGACCGCCTGAGGGAAGGCTGCAGCGCCAACGTAGACTTGGCGGCCACTGCACTAGAACACCTTCAAACAAAACCACTTATGAAACATACAAATAAATAGCCCATACTGCGCGTATGCGCCAAGGTTAGAAATCCAGGTTGCCATAGTTTGGACGAAATTTAATCAGCCCGCCATTTTTTTCCGTCCACTGCGCAAGCGCACTAAGCTCTTGTCTTATCTCTGGTTTACTGAAGGATTTCTAAGTTGAAGTGGTAGGCAGCGCCACCTGGTACAGATTGCACGACTTTTTTATTCAACAGCCACCAAAAAATTTTAAAAGTGGGATATGATATACATAAAAGGCGAGTAGAATCGAAGAAACGACAATTACATATATCTTAAAGCACTTCTTAAAATTATTGGTGACAGTTGAATAAAAAAGTCACGTAATCTGTACTAGGTGGCGCTGTCTACAGCTTCAACTGTTGCCAAGTTTATGAGCCACGCGACAGGCATCTAGTTAAGGAGGCTATGGTCTGACAGACTACCGTCCCCTGCCAGTTTTGCGAATTCGACATGTTTTTGTTGCGCTCATACCATCTTACTCACAATACCTTCATAACTAGTAAAATGAGTTACCCGAAAGTGATAGCACGGCTGTACACTTGTGAATTTCGAGATGAAGTAATCGTCATCTAACAGTCGAATGTTTAGTGATTATCAAAATAAATATTGAATATATTTCGAATATTGAAAAGCTCACAGAAGACACGACTAAAAGTGCGTCGAAAAAACGCAGAATTTGTATTTTCTGTCCAACTAAGAAACGCAGAATTATAAAATACGTATGCAACTACTGCAACAAAGCTGTTTGTGGAGAGCAAGGACACTTTTAATATCTGCCAAGACTGCAAATGATAATTTTTACCACTTTTCTATTTTTTAATTGAAATATGAATATTATAATACTCTTTTTTAAGTCACGCTAATTTGTTAAAAATTAAAAAAAGAAATATGAAAATATAGTTGTTTTTAATTCGTAGTCTATGGGTCGAATGATTGATTACAGAGTAACACTGATTTAAGTTTAGTTATCTAGGGTTAATTATGAAATTATGCAAATTTTAATGAAGGACGAATATACTTTGTATTAAAAACATTTTTCTCAAATAGCTTTCGTATTAGGAAGCAATACATTAGTCAGGCCTCGAAACTTTCCAAAATTTTACGCTCATTTTATTATATTATCACCATTATTTTAAAACAATTCGTTTTTACATAATATTTGTACATGTTTTAGCTTAGCATTAAAACATTCAAGAAAAATTTCTTATGGATGACATTGGTGACAATATAATAAAATATGAATAAATTTTTAGGAACGGTGCGAGGTCTGATTATTTAGTTTTAAAATGCTCCACTTATTTTTAAAAACTCATGAACTCTTTTTTATTACCATCATGTCCCTTAGAAAAATATTTTTAAAAGCATTTTTGACATGATAATTTGATAATCGATAGATTACTATGTACTATATCAAATGTATTTCTGTAGGAGAACCATTTAAAAAGCACTATTCAGTATAAGAAAAACTACACAAAAATGAAATTCGCTGGACAGAAGGTAAATTCGAAAAGATAACAAACAACTGGCACTAATCTCATTTCCCTTCTGTTATGATACTGTAAACACATATTTATCAGAATTCACGTAGTCTCTCCAATTACGAATCAAACATCTGCACCACCAAAAAATCTGTATAAGCTCTCCTCCTAACAAATGGAAGCAAAAGAGTTCTTTACAGATAATAAAAGATCTGCAGAAGAATAAAAAAAAAAAAAAAAAAAAATCCCCAATACACAGAAAATAAAAAGGGGAGGGAGGGGGAGAGATGAGTTGCATTTCTATGATAGTAAGAACATTTTAATGCCATGAGCCCCAACAAAAAAGGAAATCATAATAATAGAACGAAAAAGAATGAAAAAATTGCTGGGTTTAGTCAAAGTTGCCCCTCCGCTCTCCGCAACCACCAACTAAACCAACCACTGGGCTGTTTTACAGTTTTGTTATCTTTACAGATCAGTAAAGAAAACATTGCTCAAAATACGGAGTTCTCTCTCGTAGGAGAGGAGGGTTCTCTGGGGGATAGAACTAGATAAAAGAGCAGAGGAATGGACTTGAAGAGTCGCCACGCTGTCTACGGGTTTTTTCCCCGACCGCACGTGTGGTTTTAATTTTTCTCGCCCCATTGTAGCCCTTTTCTCAGCCTGTAGGGATTTTCGGAACGGGAAAGCCCTTCGTATAGGTGACGATTTTTATTTTGGTAAGGGAACAAGAAGAGTGGTTTAAATGAAAGGGGGGAGGTGTGGCCGTAATGCTCCAGGCTCACATTTTTTTGGCACTCGAGCTATAAAGAGGTGGCGAAAGTGGGTGCATAGTTGATTGGGGATTTATTTAATAAAGATTTCAACCCTATCATTGACATAACAGCTGGGGGTTAGAATTAAATGTAGTCAAGTATCAAATGCTCTCTCTTTCTACTCTTTTCTACAATTCACACTCATCGTCTTCACGGATAATTTTATGTAAATTAGTTAAAGCTGTGGGAAAAAAACGTTTCATAATAAGATAAATGGAGACAGAAATGAATTGGACAAAAATATGCAAATATGGTGTTTTAAAATAATTTTCTTTATATTTAGAAATATGAATTCTAACGAAAAAAATATATACTTACAACATTAAAGATAAAATATTTAACATGTTGTAAATATGTAAGATATTGTATAAAACATCTTGTTGTAAACCGAATTTAAAATGTAAGAATTTAATGATGCATATTAAATGTCTCTATTCTTAAGAAACGTGTGTTTACATAAATAATTATTTAAAAACATCTTCATCTGAAGTAGAATATATAATTGTAGATTTTAGTTCGAGTTAAAACTTTTTTTTTTTTATTATTATTTAAATAAATAAAAAATATTTCCTTAATATTAATATTATTATTATTGTTCATTTCATGATACATATTTTTTTTTTATCTCTTTCAGTATATTAAAGATCATCCACGAAGAAAGTTTCGTAATAATTTAGAAATGTTCTAATTTGTATCTAAACATCTATTTATGGTATATTATGTCCCTTTATATAAGACTAGCAGGCTTTGCCCGCTTCGCTGGTCACTAAATTTAAAGGAAACTCTTTTCTATATAGCTTTATAAAAATAAAATAAAATAAATTACTGAAATTGTTCAAAAGCTCGCTTCAGGTCTCTACTGCCTTCGGCAGCGATTTGGTCATCCACTGACACTCGGGCGCTTGTCCCTATTACCTGCGACAATGGTTTACCAATGAGCTTCCGTTTAGGTGCTTGTTATATAACAGTTTCGAAATAGATAGTATCGAAAAAATTGGAGTTTCCCTTTTATATTTGAATCCCAGTTACATGTGAACAACACTATACGTGGTGCACATAATATTTGCTTTTACGTTATTTCCTATGTTTATCTTGTTTATCCAATCAACCATAAAATGACAGCAATTTCACGCCAAATATTACAATATGCTGTGACCGGCTACGTCTGTCGCATGAGACAATTAATTTTTTGTGTTTATATATATAATTCATGGTTTGTAAACCTGATAGTACAGCCTTAATATAGTTCTCTTTGGCGACTTTTGAATTTTTGTCCCCATTTTAGACTTTTAATCCATTGTAACAATAAGACTTAATCCCTTGTAACAATATGCTATGAGCGCTATTTCTGCCGTATTTTAGACAACTGATCTTTTTATTTTTATATTTATTTCCCATTAAACATATTTTTATTTTTATTTATTTATTTAAATATTAATTTGAATTATTCAAATATTTCTGTTCGACAGCGTGCAAGTGCAGTAACACACAGAGGCTCATTTGTTTGTATGATAAATTAGCATAGTGATTATTATATATTAAAAAAAAAAAAAAAATAAATAGGTAAACATTATCGTGCTACACAATTTTATTATGTCGCTCCATTGGCGGCTTTTGAATTTTTGTCGCCATATTAGTGATGTTTTTTTGTTTTTGTTTTTTATGAAAAGGGAAAGACTGTTTTGCTAATAATTTTATCTGACTCTTTTTTGTTTATACATAAGAATCCTTCATATTCTGCTTATATTTTTAATGGTTTTTAGGTTGAAAATAGTGCTTGTTGAAATAAATTTCCTATGTTTAAAACTGCATTTTTTCTGTAAATTTTGTGTAAAAATAAATCATTTATGTTTTTATATATTTGATGCGCTACTTAGATTAAAAATGGCTGTTGCTATATTAAACTTCTTGTCGAAAAACTTTCGGTGTACTTCAACATCAAAGTTTAAAAAATCGCCCAGCAGGATCTATTAATGAAACTGATAAAATAAAAATATGGTTCATAGAGTTTAAATAATCTATTTAAAAAACTTTTAAAACCCAAATTCGTAATGTATCGTATCACATACATAGATATAGTAATAATATATGGATTGACCATTGGGGAGAAAAAAGGGATTCCTTTTCACTCGGGAAAAGACGGCGATTTTACCAAAATATGGCAGTCTTTCCCCGAGTGAATACACACGGGAGTACACACGAATATTTTAGCAAATAAAATTCACGAATAATTTATTTACTAAAGGTGAATGAAAAACTCCAGGTTGTATAGTTTCAAATTCCTTTTTCTTCTTTTCCTTTTTTTTTTTCAATACCACTTAATGGCTGATTCCAAAGCTTTTTTTTCGGCATCAAAAATCTTTGCACGATAATATGGGGATGATAGATCTATATATATATCTATGATCACATAAATCTTTTCGAAGTTAGAACAAAACTTAATTTGAAAAAAAAAAAAAAGGAAAAGATTTAACTTTTTTGTTTATTAACCAAAAAAAATGATAAAATTTGAAATGCAAGTTGGTCTTGTGGGGTTACAGGATGTATGTTATATTTTTGTGTTCGTGAGAGAAAATTTAAAAGAATTTGAAAACTGCAATTTTTAATCCCACTTCAAAAACATGTGACTTAATGTGAAGCAGATTTTTTTTTTTTTTTTCTCCTAACGGTTTCCATACAATCTTCTGCTGTTGCCACCTAAAATTTATACTTTAGTTAATTTTAAAAAATCTAATTGTCCGATTGATAATCTGTTTAATGCATCGGATTCACAAAAATGTTCCCTTTCATTTGGTATCTTATTTGTAACGATACGACTGATATTTCTAATTTATTTTCTAATCTTTCTGATTTATTTTCCTCATTTTAAATAAATGTACGTTTTTTTTTTTTATTATTATTGTTATTATTCTGCCGAAAAAAAAATTGGCAACAATTAAATTATGGATAAAATTTAAATGGCTTATTTATCAGAAATTAGAAGGTTATTATTTTCACATTTTAATTAATTAAGAAAAAACTATTCGAAAAACAGACTTCGATGTGCACAATGACCCTTCGGGGGGCACCTTTGTGTTAAATCTCGTGACTGTCCGAGCTACCGTTTTCGAGAACAGTGAAATATATATACAAATATTGCTCACTTAATAGTATAAGATAAATCAGTTTCGAGAAAGAGGACATTTCTTTGGCTCTGTTTTCCGTTTATAAAGCCACATATTATTGCAGATATAAAAGAAATTGATTGCATGTTTTTGTCATTTTAAGTCACATCAACATTTATGATTTTTTTAAATATAATATGCATACTTAATTATTGGATACATAATTATTGTTTACATTTCTTTTTTTTTTTTTTTTTTTTTTTTTTTTTACGATGATAACAATTTTTAAGAACATATTTTTTAACTTTTTTTTTTTTTTTTTTTTTTTTCCAGAAAACATAAAACTATTTCAAACAAAATCAATAGTTATATATATATATATATTTTATGTAAACTTCCTTCAATTTATCCATATGATAAAGTTTATTCAGAAAAAAAGGACAGGGTAAAAAAAGTATTAAGATTTCTATACAATTGATGATTAAGATGATAATATCAGTCATAATATTGAACGCAGTAGATTATGATAAAAAATAGATAAATTAATCTATATTTGTGAACAACTATTGCCTCAGGTTTAACAATTTTGAAAATGTAAACAAAGGATAGCTTCGGAAATAAAAATAAATTTATTTCTTCTGAAAACACAACTGTTTTAATATCACTAACCATCCCCCCCCCCACCTAATCTGCACAAGCACTCCATACTTTATTAACTATATCATTAAACATTACAGTTATATTTGCGCCACATTCTAAGAATTAGTAAATATTGGTATGAAAACACTTCCACGTGCTTTTCATTATCTAAATATAAATAAATAATTGCTGTATAAACATGTTATTTAAAATGAATTTAATTTAAAGTTAACTATTGAAAATTGTTACAGTTACTTTAACTATTAGTAACAATTTTTATTTGTATAATAAATACTAACTGTTTTCGTCATTAGCAGTTTATATAATTTGATTTTGAAGGTTTATTACAGTAGTCAGTAAAAACAAGCTTATTTTATTTAATCTACCGAGTGAATATTAATTCTTCAACTGTTTTTACAAGTTAATTATCTTTCATTTCCATACAATACTTAGAAAAATGTTTTTGTAGGATCTGAAGTAAAAGTAAACTTGACGGAACACTATTATTATCCAAAAATAGCTCTGTATAAATAATATTCAGCTTACATTGTGTAATTCAAGTATATATTTATTCAATGTAAGTTTTTCTGAAATTTATCTATTAACAAAACGTTTTTCATAGTTATGAAAAAAAATATATCAAAATTAATACAGAACATATTTGTTTCTAAGAAAGAAACCCTTTTAAACACATGAGAATAATTTTGTTTAAAATAAAGCTTTAAAAATAGTATAAATAATTACAAGATAATAACAATTTCTTTCTTTTCTTTTAGTTTTTTCACTCTGGTTTGCATTCATTGCTATTTTGTTTATAATATTTGTAATGTTAGTAGTAGAAATCAAGCAACTGTAGAATTTTTTAAAACCTTTTAACTACAAAATCTGTTTTTTTTTTTTTTTTTTTTTTTTTTTTCTTTAGTTGTTGTTTTTCTGCGCCTGAAATAAATATATTTGATGATATTACCGTACTACTTAGCTCTGAACTAACTTACCTCTACAATATAAATGCAACTATTTGTACTTCTGAAAAATAGTAATAATAATATGTACATTCGAACCTCGTTAACGTGAATCTCAAAGGGGATAAAAAAATTGTTCATATTATCAGTAGTTCGTGCTATCAGTGACTAATCTTCATATAACTGAAGTAATCTTCCTTTTTACGAGGATTGTGGAAATAGTTCATGTTAAATGTAATTCACGTTAACAGCGTTCATGTTAACGAGATTCGACTGTAACAAAATTTACCAAATGTTTTACTAGGAATTCAGTTTTTTAACGTGGAACATTATAATGTGGAATATTCATAAAAATACGATTTTCGAATGCGTAAATTATAGTAATACAAAAACTAATTTACCTCTTCAAAGTACACTTTTTTTTTTTTTTTTTTTTTTTTTTTTTAAACAACGCACAATATTTTTTTCCTGGTCAAAACTCTTTAATAACTATTTATTGTGAAGCGTCGAACACAAGGCTGCGGGGTGCAATTTTCAAATCATTTTGACAGTAAAGGCAACAGTTGTGACATCTACAGGCAGGAATTTTATACTACGATTATTTATTTACTACAACTGAATTTCATAGTTGCGATGTACGTGTAGTTACTCTCAAATGCCGATAGATGTCTATACCATTATTTCGTAGAGGTGGAGTAACATTTACATGTACACGATTTGAAATATTTTTTTTTTGTTTTGTTTTGAAAACAATGGAGTATCAGATGTTTCAATCAAACAGTGTTTCCTCCAGAGCCTGTTTTCAATCAAACTGTGATTTCTCCAGCCAACCAGTCAGTACTGCTCTTTCTGGTCGCGTGACTCGTACATGTACCAGCTTTTTATGTGTGTTTTTTCGTTAGTTCTATCTTGTTTTCTTCATTTTAGAGGAGTGTACTTTATTATTATTATTATTTATTATTTTTTTTCAAATGGAAGAATTAATAGATGGTGTATTAGTGAGTACTTCTAAGTATGGAGCTAGAAAAATACAGAGAATTGGTGGAAAAAGAAAAGAAGCGAAAAAGAAACGATATTCAGCACCTTTAGATAACAACATTTATGCTCCATGCAAACATTCTATTAATAAATACTTTTTCATGCACTAATGTTAGACCTAATGACGTTAAGAAGTTTCGGGATAGACTTTACGAAATTCCGGACAAACAGCGACAAGATTGTATTATAGCCTCATTGGTTGCTACAAAAAATGTAACTCGACGTAGACCTAATAACCCAACCTCCCCCCCCCCCCAAAAAAAAAAAAAAAAAAAAAAAAAATCGCAATCATCTGGCTTACAGCATGCATTTTCTGCTTCTTATTTTATTACTAGTAGCAGTGGTAGGAGAATTCCTGTGTGTAAAAACAATTTCATGGCTATAACTAAAATAGGTCGTACAATGCTAGCCAATATTGTTACTAAGGTACATGCTGGTGAACCTATTGAGGAAAAGAGAGCAGGGGATAGAAAAAGCCACTTAAGCATTAATAATAATAAAAAAAAAAAAAAAAAAAAAGAAAGGTAAGAGAATTCATCTTAAACTTAAAGGCATCAGAATGACATAGACAAACTTTTACAATTGATGTATGGTAAAGAGTGAAAAAATCAGCCTGTTTTTAAATGGTATAAAGATATCATTACTAATAACTTTCATGTAGAATATGAAGAAACAGAAGAAGCATGAAATTGCTTAAGTGAAGATATTGGTTTAAAAATTTAAATTTCAAATTGGCTTAAAAATTTTAGTTCTTCCTTACAATTTCCATGATGATTTTTCACGCGTAAATATTTAATTTAACTTTATAATTACATAACAAAATCTGTTCTGTTAATTACATTAAGAATGTTATTTCATCAATATTCGAGCTACATACTTTTTCATTCAAAAAATGTTTTGTCCACATTGGAAACATTCGAAACATGTTTTCTCCTCTGTGTTTCGGTCAAAACATGCTTTCTCCACATTGGAAACATTCAAAACATGTTTTCTCCTCTGTGTTTCGGTCAAAACAAGCTTTCTCCAAATTTCAAATACATTTTTCTAATTAACTCTAAGTTTATTAGGTAAAGTAGGCCTACAGATCTTCCTAGTAACCAATAATACAACTAAACAAATGATAATTAGGGTCTAAGAAGGGTTATTTTTTAATTTATCAGTTTTTTGTGTTTTCTGAAAAATTGCATTTGAAGGAGAAAACACGGTTTGAATGTTTGCTCCTCATATATATATATATATATATATTTAATTCCTTTTTTCCCGTTCAGAAAATTTACAACCGTTAAATTTATTCTTGTTTTTCAAAATAGAATATATATATATATATAAATGTATATATATATATATATATTATATATATGTATATTCATGCTAAAAACGAATTTTTACTATAAGTACGACGTAAGACATTCATTTTTAAGTTCAGTTTGCACAATATACAAATCAATTTCGAATTTCTTTTAATATGTGGAAATTGAGATAAATATATTTCCAAAATGAAGAGAAAATTATGCCGTGAATAAATGTATTGCTTAAAACTGAATTTTTCAAAAATCCATATTATTAAATATTGATTATTGCAAAAAGTATCTAACACTGATATGAATAGATTTGTATATATTTGGAAGGAAAATATTAGTTAAATCGGATAATTAACTTTGACACAAGTTGAAATTTATTTTGTTTTATTTATTTATTTATTTATTTTATTTATTTATTTTTTAATCTATAAGTACACTGAAGAGTATAGCATATATATATATCAACGAGAAAAAAATATTCGTCAGAAATATAATTTACTTCAACATGGCGACAATTATTGTAATGGCGACTAACGACATGCAGGCATTTGTCAATAAATTATAAATATATATCGCCAAAATCACACATATGGACGACAAATGCCATCTAAACTATTTTTTCTATTATCTAGAAAATAAATAAATAAATAAATAAATAAATGAAATTAATTTTCATATTTACAGAATACCGGTAAAAAAATTACCTTGGCAATCCAAATTCACGTATTACTGAAATCATTATTATTACTATCATCATCTAATATTATTAATATTTGCAAGAAACGGTATTAATAAAAACAAGAATGCATGGGCAGCTATGTTTAGAAAAACTTTTCAAATAGAGTGTTGTTGTTTTTTTCTGTTTTTGTGCAGTTGCATTGTTATACGCAGTAAAAATATGCATAAATATGTGTGTAGTTGTACATGTTAGTCTAGAAGTTTATATTTTTGAACCACTAAATTCTTTTTCCTGCCGTCAACGATACGAACAATATTAAATAAAAAATGATGATTCGTTATTGATACTATATAATTTTACATATTGAAAAGTAAGTAAATAGGAATTAAATCCTCCAAAAATGAAAACGATTAAAATAAATAAATAAATAAGTGTTCTAATGTGCCATTAAATATGCTGTTCAATTATGCTCTCCATTAAGTTGAAGGAAATAAATAGTAATTTTCCGATAAAATGTATTTTAATAATAATATGTAAACTTATAAAAAGCAAGAAACAAATATTAATTTAGAAGATTAAAAAACGTTTAGTCAAAATAGAAATAATAATACTGAATATACAATGAGTTATGATACACTGGTGAGAACATATAAAGGAATTATCTGTTTTCTCGTTTTCTTCTTTTACGTAATAATTTTTAAAGAAAGGAGCATTTGAACGTAAAATTTGGATTTCATGTTCGTTATCAAATCATTAATTGATTTAAAGTGACAGTAGACTTTAAACATTGCAAAATTGTATTAAGTTCAATTATTATTATTATTATTACTATTACTATTATTTACTGAAATACAAAACTACATAACAGTAGTAATGTGTGTAGCAAAACTAATTTTTCAATTTCCATCATTCTGTGCTGACTTATAAGCGTTTATATTATTATTATTATTTATAAACTAATAATTATATTTTATTAAAAAGTATCTTATGGAAAATAATCTGGTGTGTCACTCACACGACTTTCTCTTGCCCTGAAATTTAATACTATAAATACAGGTTGGAAATTAAGAGGTAAGATAACGATTACTGTTATGTAAACCTATGTTAAACAATTCAAATTAGGCTTAGGAAGAGTTTTATATGATAATTAGTTCTATGTGAGGGGGGCTACCGCCCCCCGCAACCCCTCGTTTCATTAATGCACCTACATTTATATAGAAATTAAATCTGCTATTTAAATTAAAAGTTCACTTAAAATTATACAGACACAGACATGCCAAGTCTCCTGCTTTTGGCAGGAGTCTCCTGCTTTTTGCTTGTTTTTCTATGCTCCTGCTTTTCCACTCATTTCTCCTGCTTTTCTGATGTAATTTTTATCTATCCTTCTTAGCATAATTTATGCTTAAAATTTGTGGGATTAGGTAAAAAAATTCGAAAGAAAATTGAAGTTTATCTTGCCCTGCAATTGATCAAGTTCAGCTTGAATGTGAATTACTATACAATACTTTGAAACTAATTTTTGCTAAGAATAAATTTTTAACTTTCATTTTTGCATAATGAAAAATCTTGTTATCAACAGATTTTTTTTTTTTTTTTTTTTTTTTTTTTTTTTAATACTGTAACTATTGAAAACTTAAAGAATTCAAATTTCATTAGAATATAGCTGATATTTTTATTTCTTTAGTACCTTTTCTTTTAAAAGATAATTAAAATTCTTATTGTTTTATATTAGGAGCAGAATGATCAAATCTGTCTATTTTGACTTAAATTTTAAATAACTGTATGTCTGAGTTTTTTTTTTTTTTTTTTGATAGTTTTTTTTTACTGAAGGAAACATATTATTCATTTAATTTTAATACTGATGCTTTGTAAATACCTCCTAAGCTTATAAAGCTTTACTTAAATTTGCATTATTTTAATCATTTTTCTTTCAAACTTTCTTGTTGGAAAAAGTCTCGTGATTTCTGTTAAAAAATCTCCTGCTTTTTTTGTCATTAGAAGTTGGCATCTCTGCAGACAACTTTCACATTGCAACATTCCTTCAAACTTATTAGTCTTGATCAAAATTTGCCCGCAACAAACTTATATTGACTTGAAAATACAACTTTTGGATGTCTTAAATTATTCGTTTTTAAGTTCTAAGAGACACAGACAAACATCAAACGTTAAAAAACTTGACTTCGGTAATCAGAAAGCCTTAACGGCCCTCTTCACTCACCGTCGCCGGAAGCCCGAGCCAATGTTTTTCTATGGGGAAATTTTCTTTACAACTAACTTATTAACTAATACATATTTTTAAATTCTGTTTTCACATTCTGAAAGTTCACAGCTGTTAAATTGACGCACCTTTTCTAAAAAATTATTTTTTTAATTTTTTATATTTTATTTTGAAGCTGCAATATACGAATTTTCAATATGTGAATTTTTTTCATTTTGCAATTTCGAAATAAAATATTAAAAATTAAAAAAATACATTTTTAAAAAAGGTGCGTCAATTTAACAGCTGGGAACTTTCAGAATGTGAAAACAGAATTTAAAAATATATATTAGTTAATAAGTTATTTGTAAAGAAAATTTCCCCATAGAAAAACATTGGCTCGGGTTTCTGGCGGCGGTGAGTGAAGAGGGCCCTTAACACGTGTAAGCATGCAAAAAATCAGCGATGAATATTTAGCTTAAAAACATACATTATTTATCATATCTCTATGAGGAATTTATTTCAATTCTCGAACAGCTTTCCTGGAAATGGTAAAATATTATAGGACAGCACTTTCATTAACAGTAAAAAAGAAGGTTATCGCTTAAACATTTTCAGTCCTGTATATCATTTGAAGATTATGTAGAGACCACATAATGCACCTAAATATAATCCTATAGTAATAATGCACGGCATAACCTGAAATGCACTTCTGTTGATTTTCAGCTATTGTCTGTCGCAGAATTATATGTCAAATAAAAATGCCCGTAAAACTGTTTTAGATTATTTTTAAACTAGATTGAACTGTATTCCTCTACCTCATTGATTTTACGATTTAATCTGCAATCTGTCATTATAGCATTATAATGCAGGGTAAGAGAAAGGCGTGTGGGTGACACACTAGATTATTTTTTAGAAGAACTGAAAAGTAGTTTATTTTATCGCATACAACTCTTTAAATTTGCGTGATATTTGAGTGGAGTTTTCATGTAAGTAGCTCAAATACATTTGGTCATTAAGTTATACAAATGGAATTTTCTAAACCTTGTGCATGTGCAATTAAAAATTATTTAGTAAAAAGGTGAAATTTAATAAGTATTTAATATTTTTTGCATTCTGATTGTAGTATGATGTGTGAATACTATATGATGTCAAGTTTCATGGAAAAGGCTTTGCATTGTGTTTTATACCACCTTGCTTGTTATGCCTAAAAAAGTTAAACATTCTTTTTTTTTTTTTTTTTTTTTTTTTTTTTTCAGTTTCTTAAAGAAACCGTTATACAAACCCATATAGCACATAATGTTTCAGTTATGTTTCAAAAAGCTTACAATCTTTCAAAAACATTACATACTTTCAACACATTAAAGTATGCTCTCTGATACCTTTCTGCAACATTCGTCCTTTTCGATGTTCTATCTGTTAAGTGTTTGAAACATTTCTATTACGTATCCGATTTTTGGTTACGATCGCGGACGTGTCTAAGTTTTTGAAATTAATCAGAAAGTAAACTTAACGTTTTGAAACGTTTCTAAAGTATTTAAAATGTTTCGATGTCATATGTTTGTTGCGTTTCTGGAACATTTTGTGCTGTTAGGGGATAATAAGAAAGATCCTCATAACTACATGCTACAGCCAGATCGCATTTCAAGTATTAATTTTTACAGAGTGATCCGTAATATTTTAATTTTTATTTAATTTTTTTACTGGTTCCCCTTTTACTCGAGGCAAAACATTCACTGAATTAAATGAGGTATATAACATGTTCTTCTCACTCCTGACGTTTCAATATTAAGATGATTCGTCTAGTACTTTTTCAGATATTTGAAAAAACGTCTGAAATTGAAAGTGTTCCGTCATTTATGGAAATGTAGTGTACATATATGTGTAATGAGTTATTACCACATTGTTTCAGAAATCATAAACAATCCTTCATTTGAAATATGGGCTGAACGTATAGAATAAGTGATCCATAAAAATATTTCAAACGAACGAGATGCATATTTTACTACCGTCGCCAATTGCCCATCTGTGCAGCACTAGTGCGAAGTAAAACCCAACCATCCAGCATATTTTACTAATTTAAAAATAAATAAATAAATAAATCTTGAAATAAATTTAAAAGAAATTGAAGGATAAAAAGATTTAAATTTTTATTTTGTTGAAAAATCTCAAAAATAGTTTTTATCTTATACTATTAAGTGAGCAATATGTGTATATTTCACTGATCTCGAAAACGGTAGCTCGGACAGTCACGAGATTTAACACAAAGGTACCCCCCGAAGGATCATTGTGCACATCGAAGTCAGATTTTCGAATTTTTGATTAGTTTTTTCTTAATTAATTAAAATGTGAAAATAATAACCTTCTAATTTCTGATAAATAAGACAGTTAAATTTTAACATTTTATCCATGATTTAATTGTTGCCAATTTTTTTTTTCGACAAAATAATAATAATTAAAAAAAACCCGTACATTCATTTAAAATGAGGAAAATAAATCAGAAATATTAGAAAATAAATTAGAAATATCAGTCGCATCGTTACAAATAAGATACCATATGAAAGGGAAAATTTTTGTAAATCCGATGCATTAAACAGCTTATCAATCGGATGATTAGTTTTTTCTTAATTAATTAAAATGTGAAAATAGTAACCATCTAATTTCTGATAAATAAGACATTTAAATTTTAGCATTTTATCCATGATTTAATTGTTGCCAATTCTTTTTTCGACAAAATAATAATAATAATAATAATAATAATAAAAAAAAAAAAAAAAAAAAACGTACATTTATTTAAAATGAGGAAAATATCAGAAATATTAGAAAATAAATTAGAAATATCAGTCGCATCGTTACAAATAAGATACCAAATGAAAGGGAAATTTTTTTTAAATCCGATGCATTAAACAGCTTATCAATCGGATGATTAGTTTTTTCTTAATTAATTAAAATGTGAAAATAGTAACCTTCTAATTTCTGATAAATAAGATAAGACATTTAAATTTTAGCATTTTATCCATGATTTAATTGTTGCCAATTTTTTTTTTCGACAAAATAATAATAATAATAATAATAAAAACGTACATCTTATACTATTAAGTGAGCAATATTTGTATATTTCACTGTTCTCGAAAACGGTAGCTCGGACAGTCTCGAGATTTAACACAAAGGTGCCCCCCGAAGGGCCATTGTGCACATCGAAGTCAGATTTTCGAATTTTTGATTAGTTTTTTCTTAATTAATTAAAATGTAAAAATAATAACCTTCTAATTTCTGATAAATAAGCCATTTAAATTTTAACATTTTATCCATAATTTAATTGTTGCCAATTTTTTTTTTCGACAAAATAATAATAATAATAATAATAATTAAAAAAACCGTATACATTTATTTAAAATGAGTAAAATAAATCAGAAAGATTAGAAAATAAATTAGAAATATCAGTCGCATCGTTACAAATAAGATACCAAATGAAAGGGAACATTTTTGTAAATCCGATGCATTAAACAGCTTATCAATCGGATGATTAGTTTTTTCTTAATTAATTAAAATGTGAAAATAATAACCTTCTAATTTCTGATAAATAAGCCATTTAAATTTTAAAATTTCATCCATGATTTAATTGTTGCCAATTCTTTTTTCGACAAAATAATAATAATAATAATAATAATAATTAAAAAAAAAAAAAAAAAAAAAAAAAACGTACATTTATTTAAAATGAGGAAAATATCAGAAATATTAGAAAATAAATTAGAAATATCAGTCGCATCGTTACAAATAAGATAGCAAATGAAAGGGAAAATTTTTGTAAATCCGATGCATTAAACAGCTTATCAATCGGACAATTAGATTTTTTAAAATTAACAAAAATATGAATTTTAGGTGGCAACAGCAGAAGATTGTATGGAAAACGTTAGGAGAAAAAAAAATGAAAAATCTGCTTCACATTAAGTCACATGATTTTTAAGTGGGATTAAAAATTGCAGTTTTCAAATTCTTTTAAATTTTCTCTCACGAACACAAAAATATAATATACAGCCTGTACCCCACAAGACCAACTTGCATTTCAAATTTCATCAATTATTTTGGTTAATAAACAAAAGTTATTATTTTTTAGTAGCGCATCAAATATATAAAAACATAAATGATTTATTTTTACACAAAATTTACAGAACAAATGCAGTTTTAAAGATAGGAAATTTATTTCAACAAGAACTATTTTAAACCTAAAAACCATTAACCCTTTCACGCCCAAGGGAAATATTTTTCCCTTCTACAAAAATCGTTATCGATTGTTCAATTATTATTGAATCGATATTTTTTTTACTGAATGTCAAAATAAAACGTATGTCCAAGGCAGCAAATGTGTTTCTGAACGAATAAAAAAAAAAGTATAGAAAATAGGACACATAATAAATGTGTTATGTGCAATGCCCACTTGTGCTTCACAAGTAATCGAAATTGTTTCGTAGAATACCATAACTAGCTATTTATTTTACTTTTCTGATAATTTTTATATTACAAAGCAATAAATTTGTATTTCAAAGCAATATATAAAATACCGATATAATAAACCTAACTCTTCGTTTATTTACTTTTATTGTCCATAAGGAAAATATTTCCCATGAAATTATAGGAAACCTATTCACCCTGCTATGTTTTTCTGGTGATATTTTCTTACTTTACACCCACAATAGCTAAAATATTGTGCTGTATTGGCATATTTAGTCTTGGAAATCTTATGGTCCTGAAAGGATTAAAAATATAAGCAGAATATAAAGGATTCTTATGTATAAACAAAAAAGAGTCTGATAAAATTATTAGCAAAATAGTCTTCCTCTTTTCATACAAAAAAAAAAAAAAAAAAAAAAAAAAGAAAAAAAAATCCATCGCTAATATGGCGACAAAAATTCAAAAGCCGCCAATGGAGCGACATAATAAAGTTGTGTAACACGATAATGTTTACCTATTTATTTATTTATTTATATAATAATCACTATGCTAATTTATCATACAAACAAAGGAGCCTCTGTGTGTTACTGCACTTGCACGCTGTCGAACAGAAATATTTGAAAAATTCAAATTAATATTTAAATAAATAAATAAAAATATGTTTAATGGGAAATATATATAACCATAAAAAGATTAGTTGTCTAAAATACGGCAGGAATAGTGCTCATAGTATATTGTTACAAGGGATTAAGTCTTATTGTTACAATGGATTAAGTCTAAAATGGTGACAAAAATTCAAAAGCCGCCAAAGAGGCGGCTATCAGGCTGTACTATCAGGTTTATAACCCACGAATTATATATAAACACAAAAAATTAATTGTCTCATGCGACAGACGTAGCCGGTCACAGCATATTGTAATATTTGGCGTGAAATTGCTGTCATTTAATGGTTGATTGGATAAACAAAATAAACATATGAAATAACGTAAAAGCAAATATTATGTCGTCTAAACCCAGTTACATTTGAGTCCAGTCCGAGTTACATGTGAACAACACGTATAGTGTTGTTCACATGTAACTGGGATTCAAATATAAAAGGGAAACTCCAATTTTTTCGATACTATCTATTTCGAAACTGTTATATAATAAGCACCTTAATGGAAGCTCATTGGTAAACTATTGTCGCAGGTAATAGGGACAAGCGCCCGAGTTGCAGTGGATGACCAAATCGCTGCCGAATGCAGCAGGGACCTGGAGCGAGCTTTTGAACAATTTCAGTAATTTATTTTATTTTATTTTTATAAAGCTATATAAAAAAGAGTTTCCCTTAAATTTAGTGGCCAGCGAAGCGGGCAAAGCCTGCTAGTATTACTTAATAGTGTCTCTCTTTTTTAATTGTTGGAAATTTCATATAATGACCAAAGAAGAATTTGAGAAAAACACTTTAAAATACGTTAGGTATAATGAATCATAGTAATTATATAAAAGTTAAAAATAAAATCGACATTATAAAATAAAATTATTTTTGTAACAATTACAGAAGTTAAAATAATGGCTTTTTGCCATTCCATAACAGCATCTTTTTTTTTTTTTTTTTTGTCTGTGTGTGTGTATGTGTGTGCGCGCGCGTGTGTTATTATTACTTATAATGTATGTGTAGTATTTACTTTATGACTATTATATAGAGACTATGTTTTTAGACTTTGGTTGTTTGTTTTTTTTACAATTCTTATTTTACAGTTCTACACGTGTTTTATCTTTTCTTTTTTGCATTAGAATGTTTTCAATGATATTTTAATGCGACGTATAAAATATTTTAATATAAAGTGTAAAATATTTTTTTTTCATAAAAAAGCTGTAAAAATTCATTAATTTAAGTAATAAAATTATCATTAATTATATTTACACAGCAAAAAACCATTTCCAAACAGTTATTCAAAAGATCTATTTCAAAATATACAATGAGTGTTCCTTCTTAAAAATACTTATATTAAATAGTTTGATGAAATTGTAACCCAATGAAGTAGCATTCATCTATTTATTTAGAAATTTACTTCCCATTTTTTTTTTTTCTTTATAACTTTATTACGCATTCATTCTAAATAAAAATGCGTCAAATATATAAAATTATTTATATTCAAAATATTTTTTTAAACAAACTTTACTCTAGTTATTAACTTCTTACTGCCATTTTCATTCTCTTATTTAGTTTTAAATATTCGATACAAATTCAACTCACATCGTTAATATAATATTACGTACATAAAAAGAAAAAAATAAATCCATGTCGACCGCTCTAACAGGGTGGTATCGCAAGTGAATAAAGTTACATTGTCACTGGATAAAAGAACCTTTTTCGAAATGATTATCCACGGAAAAAGCAAACATGGAACCCGCACAAATTTTACCTAACCCACCCTCTTGACCGAGAACTCTCTGTCAGGATTATACAAAGTAAAAGACAGGCCTCGCTTATTATATATCAAAGTGTATCTTGTATATAAAGGTGGGGGAGAGATTTGAGTGAGATTAAGAGATCTCATTCAGGACAGGCTGGTGGTTGGATTAAATTTGAAGTACAGACATGGGAAGATCATATTATGCATGATTCCCAAGCAAAAGAAAAATTTTGTTGTTGTATTCCGTAAGATGTCTGGATTGTGTGGAATATTTTGTAAATTATATTCCATTTAAGTCATACAAGAGATTTAAGATTAAAATTTGAATGCGTTGACAAAGCATATTGAGGAAAGTTATTATGCTTACGGAACTAGGGATAGTCGATTTCTAATAGAACCTTACAATGAGTGTCTACTAGATGACATCTAGTGAACCCTTTCAAAATCTAATATCGATAGATAATCTACTTCTCGCAGTCACGAATTCTGATAGTTTATTACTATTAAAATTTTCTTTGACTTAAAGTTTTAATTTTTCTTTTAAATATTTTTCTTTTTTTTAAACCTATTAAAAAAGATGTACAGAATGTGTTTAAAATACTTTGTACTATATTATTTATATTATTACATTGTTCAATTTAATTCTGAACTGTCTGTCATTTTACATAAATTTATGTATATATATATATGCAGGGCGCGAAATTTCCACTCGCCAGCTCGCCATTGGCGAGTGGAATTTTTACTGTGACGAGTAAAAATTTCGTCTAGTTACGATACGGTGACGGAAAACATTCTTTTTAGAGATTTAAAGATGGCAAAATCTTGCCATCTTATAACCTCTTATTTAACCTCTCCTTTTTAGATTCTCGGAGAGCCGAGTCAGTGTGTACGCTGACCAAGATCGCCCCAACTTGGGAAAGGAAAAATGCTTAGTGCATACATAAAAGTTTTGATGTCTTCGGCAGTTTCGTTTCTCCCACCTCTCCAAGCAGAGTGAGAATAGACGAGCAAAGAGCCTATTTGCCCGTCGCCCACGATCCAAGAGACGAGATATGCGAAAGTTTGCCTATGCGATATTGTCACATAAAAATGAGCCCGAGCCCTTTTAAAGATACTGCCTATGTATATTTTGTTGAATAATGATCTAAAAACAGTTCATATTTTCAAGTTTTTACTGAAACGCCAGTGATCTGCGCTTGTAATAATTTGTAAGCAACGATTTTATCGAAAAAAGGTATTCCGAAAGGGCTATTTCAAATGACAACAATGAACAAGTTATACACATCGACATTCCGTCTGATTACAAAAGTAAAATGGACGAAGGCAGCTTTATAAAAAGTTAAGTAAATAAATGGATAAAAAAGGAAGCTTAATCTTTCATAATAGAAAGATTTTCACTGGCTATTGTTTGACAAAGAATTTTTTTTTTTCCTTCTTACTTTCTTTAATCACTCTTTGCATTTACGTTATTAGATATTTTAATCTTTTTCAAATCTCAAATACAATACGTTATAATGAATTTTATAGATGATTACGAAACGTGATGATATATGACATACTTTTAATATACATAATTTTAGACATATTTGTAAAAGCCTTTCAAATAGTTAGGAAAAATAAAAAACCCAAAATGTGTAAAAAAGGAAAAAAAAAATAATAACAACCCTATTTTGTGGCGAGTAAAACTTTTTTGTCGGCGAGTATAATCTAAGTTGAAATTTCGAGCCCTGTATATATGTATTACGAGAACAAAGGAAATCTTGAGTTAATTATATATGAACGTACATCTTGTATATATAAAGAAAAGGGGGGAGATTTTAGAAAGATTAAAAGACCTCGTTTGGGACATGCAGGTTGGATTAGATTTGAAGCAAAGAAAATGCAACATTATTATGTTCATACTTGAAATGTATGTTAAAAATCTTTGTATTCTATGGGAAAATGTTTGTGTACTTTAGGGAAATTCACAGCGAAATGAACAGTCAAAAATCACATGCGGTGGATAATTTAACCTCGAGACAAGAAAATGGATATTGTCTATTAAAAATAAATGGATAAATGAATGAGATAACCTGTGAATATTTCACCCTAGTTTATTAGTTAATTGTGAAGGATAATATTAGCTCTTGAATAGAGAATATTGTTGTGTTGACTAAATTTTCTATAAGAGTTGAAAGGTATAAAACAGTGTTAAAATTTTGAAGACTAATTAATACTTAAACACGATCAATTAATATTTATATATTAATAAACTAACACGTTTATGATGATGTGAGAATTACCAAATTTCTTTGTCTAAAAACTTTTCAACCAATCAAATTTAAAATATCATGTGTCACTATTATGATTAATTTACTATTTTTCTTACATCTGCTTGAATTTTAACAACTTGATTTGGTTTTTGATATCAAAGATGACTTTTAAATACGGTGCAGCTCACTTCTTTGTACCTTTCTTAACACTTAGGTAATGTATACTGATATGTTCTTTCACGTGAATGTTCAGCTTACATTAAATTTATTGTTCTGTAAATTATTTCTTTCCATTCCTTTAGTAATTATCACATTATGATGTACGATGATATTAATACAAAATATATCTTTTCCCCTTCTTTTACTTATTAGTTCTTCTCAGTCTTTAAAAATGTCAATTCTAATATTCATGTATAACTACCTCATTGTATATTATTCTTACTCATGTCACTACTTATCATTTCTTTGAAGACTTGCTACAAAAGAAAAAAAAACCCTACCAGAATTAATTCGCAATTTTTCTTCTTTATTTTTCGGCATCACACCCAATTCTCTTCAAGCTTTTTTTATGTTTTTATTTTTATTTTCTCTTTATTTTTTTATTTTTATTTTCTCTTTATTTTTTTATTTTTTTATTTTCTCTTTGGACATATATCATTCGCAGAAAAATAAATTTGTCATATACTCATGAATCTATTCATGCGCATAGTTAGTGAATTATCAGTTCTTTTAAAAGTTTTAATATCATACTATAAACAATAAATGATTTCAAACATCTTTGCAAAAAAGTATCATTATTTTTCTTTATCCTGATCATATATCATGAGTGGATGATAACTGATGAGTGTTATCGATTAGCTCAATTGCTATTATTAACAGAGATGTCAACCTTTTTTAAATTTATTTAGGAAGAGCATTTTTTTTAAATTCAAACTTCGTTACATATTGGAAAAAAATTACTTTACAAAAATTATGGTGTGGAAAAAAAAAAAAAAAAAAAAAAAAAAAAGGCGTGTACTAACAATGTTCAGTAGACAACCCTGTATTAGGTACAATTGATTGAGCCGTTAATGTCACATGAAACTATTTATAAGACTGAGTGATATGAATTTGTAAATCAACGTCAACTTAAATTCTTTATTTCTTCATTGAGTTGAGTAAATGTTTTTGCAACGAATTAAATATTTTTCCTGCTTCAAATGTGTTGTTGCAGTCAAAGTAGTTTACTCAGTCAAAGCGAAAATAAAAGGAAAAATCCATTCACTTCTCTTAAAATCGGCCTTGGTGACAAACTTGGCGACATGGATCCAAATTCATTCATCAAGTCTCCAAATTCGTCGCCAAGCCAAATAGAATGAACTACACCTTATTTTCATTTTGACTTCAAATCTACAACTACCACAACAACACACAATTAAGGAGGAACTATATTTAATCCGCTGCAAGAATATATATATTTTCTTTAAACCTCATACAATAATAATATTAATAACAAAAATAATAGCAATTCATCAATACAATGATCAAATACGAGAGAGAAAAAACGTGAATTAATGAACAAAAACCACATGGTGGAAATGAATCCTAATACAAGGCAAACGATATTTAACAAGTTAATATGTATTGTTTCTGTAAAACCGGTGAAGTGGGCTAAACAAGTTTTCCGGGTACCCAACTTTCCTCAAATTCTCTCAAAGACATGAAATAAAGTAAAAAGTTAAAATGTAAATAATGTAACTACTGCAAAAATAAATAAATAAATAAATAAATAAATAAGCATGAAAAAATTAAAACTTAATCAGAAAACTATGAAAGATCTAATTAACATAGTATTTATGTGACTATAAGGTACAGAATTTGGTATTAGTTTAAAATGAAATTTGAGACTATTTAGAAGTTGAGTAATTTTAAGAATATAAACAATTGCGTTAGGCGTCATTTCATATTATTTAGAAACTCATTAAAATCAATTTCAATGAAATACAATAATTTTATGTACAGACGTGTGGAAATTATTATAATATATTTAAATGTTATTTATTTATTTATTTTTAATGTATATCTAATAATTTAAGAAAGATAATTCCATTTTTTTTTTAATGAAATTTACCTTTCATTCTTTAAGAATAGTTTGGAGGATACGTTTTCCATTAAAATTTAACAGATTTATGAATTCAGTTTGTTTATCTGCTTTATTTATATTTCAATAAATATTTTTGAAATTCTATAAGAATTATATATACTATTCAGGTTTTTTTATATGTACAGTAAGGTTTCCCATTAAAAAAAAATATTATTTTTATTAAAATTTGCTTGTGTGCAAGAATTCACTAAATAAAAATAATTTGGACACATTATGGTCTCAAACACACATTTCTTATAAGCACATTTTAATATTTTTATACTGCGTGAAAAATGCGCATGCATTTTCCAGACGCAAAATCAGTAATAATTCATTTACGCAGAAGGACATAATATTTTTAAATTCATTCGGAAAATCGATGGAGATATGGATTTAGTTGTGTTATGTTTCATTTTTTTTTTTTTTTTTTCTTTCTTTTTTTTTTTACACTTTTCATTGATTTTGAAAAGAATTTATGAAATACATTGTCAAAATAGTTTTCAGATCCAATACTTTCTTTCTGTATGTAGAAGACGTCGTATATCTCTTTGACGCAGATGGGACACCGGTGTCCCTTTTGCTTATTTATTTTTTGACACTCTTATTACGAATATTATTATTATATGATAGTTTTTTATTATAAAAGAGAGTCTAATAGTTACTATAAAAAATCTATTAGATTATCAGAGTAAATTTTTTACTAGAATAAAAATGTTAAATAAAAGTAGTTTGAAAAATTTTTATCAACCAATTTCAAAAATTTATTTCTAATTAAATTTGATTATTCAAAAAAGATCAGTAATGAATTATTGCTACTCCTATATCTAAGTAATTGTAAATAAGTGCAATTCGTAAAAATATTTATTCACGGGACGCCCGTGTCCCATTATGAATTTACTTTAAACGCAGAAAGGGACACCGGTGCCCCCCTCTATATTTTAGAACCAAAATTAATTAAAATTTTAAATATAACATTTTCCACTTATTTAGATCTAAAATAACTTAAAACTATCAAAAAAGTGTAAAAATTATGTTTGATGAGAAATCTGCTTCAAAGGGATATAGACGTCATATACAGACGTCGTATGTAGAAGACTCGCATATTGACGTCGTATATTGAAGAGAGTAAAAATGTACAAAGCAATTTTTGTTCTTTTTTAAAGTATACATATTATTAGTAATTCATATCTTATTGATAATTCTATTGGTAAAATAGATTATCATTATTGAGTGTAATCTATTAAATCTTTGATGCAGCACGAAATAATCGATGAACGGAGTTACTTTAGTTTACGAATCATCTCTGTTTATTTTAGAGGGCTGTGTAAATATAAATATTTTTTTTTTTTTTTTTTTTGGTAAATACTGTTAAATCTTTTTATGGTAAAAATCAAACAGAATCACAAATTTCTAAAATTCATTTTCTGCTATGCTTTTTTTTTTTTTTTTTAAACAGTTTCTAATAAAGTTGAAAAGTGTATATTAGTTTGGTTGAACTGTCTGTCAGTCCGTCAACATTCCAGTTCCCGTAAATATATATATATATTTTAATATCTTGAAGTTAACAAATGTTACCTAGGTTTGTACTATGGCATATTCTCGAATAAAAATGATATGTAAAGCACTATTTATTTATTTATTTATTTATTTGTTGTTGTTGTTTATGTTCATAGACCTACAAAATATTCCAAATTATAATACTGTCTTATGATGACAGATATTTATTTAAAACATTTTTAATGTCTTTATGCTACATAAAACATAACGGAATTAACCTACATTATTCCTATTCACAAAATTATATTTTCTATAGAATGAGACGTAGTAAGCATTAAGGTTTAAAGGATCACGCAAACTTTTCGAATAGCTTAAACCAGAGTTGGCCAAACTTTTTGGCTTGACGCATCGCTAGATGCATCATTTGAAACCTCACGGATCATTACTGGTCGCGGTAGCCCATTCGGTAGAGCGCCGGCCTCGTATTTGGAAGATTGCGGGTTTGGTACTCGAGCCGGCCAAAGACCGTCGTGTACACTAATGGTAGCTGGTGCACGTTAAATCTGTCGTAGCCGCAATGTCCTCCATGTTCCCATCAAAATTTTTTTCTCTGGGGGTCACCGAAGCGGGAGAGCCATCCCTTCTGTGGAGGATCAAAATTGTGATGACATGTCTCTGGACCACCTCTAGGGGTGTGTCCCAGACCGTCGCCAATTGCCCATCTGCGCAGCACTAATGCGACGTAAAACCCAACCATTCATCCACGGATCATTAATATTATCGATTAAGAAATGTAAATATATTTCAAGAATAATAATCAAAGTGTATCTATTTTATAAATATGAAATTAACATATTTCATATAAAACATTAATAAAGCTTATTTTATTATAAGAAAAACATTTCAATAGCTATTCATTCACAAGAACGATACTGATGGCATCGGTTGAGTTTAACGTCGCACTAGTGCTACGCTATAGGGCAATTGGGGACGGTCTGGGATTTACCCCTAAGGATGGTTCGGAGACATACCATCACAATTTTGATCCTTCATGGAGGGAATGGCTCCCCCACTTCGGTGACACCAGAGGTATAATTTGGATGGAAACATGGAGGACATTTCGACCAGGACGGATTTTACGTGCACTAGCCTCAGAAGAACGATACTGAGAGAAAATTTGTTTCATTGCAATAAAGCAATTACAGCGGAAAAATGTGAACACCCTTATATCGTTTCTGGAATATAAGACACTCAGACGAAAGTTTTAACTAAGTACTATTCCTATTTATGCATATAACACTGTATTTATTATAGCTGATAATATGTATACTATATCATATATTATATTGTTATAGTTATTATTATATAATGTAATATTGTTAGGTTTTTTAAATCCAATGAGATGTTTTATTTTGGATGTTTATTTTAAACTTCTGAAGAATTCGAAGGTTCTAATAAATTTAGAACAATTCCTAGCTCAAATGCACATGAAAAATTCGAAGAAATAATTAGTTCAATACTTACAATTCAAAGTCTACAAAACATTTCTCTATTTCTTAACTTTGTTTTTATGTTTAATTCTTGTAATATAAATAGAAGACAATGTTTTGTTTAAAATTGATGCATATTTATGGAAACCAAAATTAAATGTATTAAACATTTTAAACGATATACATTATTTGCATAGACAAAATATTATACATTATAAGATAAATCAAACACATAATATAATTATCAAATTTCTAATTTGCTATATTCTGTATATGTATATTTAAAAATAAATTCCAAGTATTCCTGCTTTAAAAGTTACCGCATTAGGTACATTAGTATTTCTCGGCGGTTAATTTGCCCGTATGAAATAATATTTAGGGATACGGTCTCATAACATTTATCCCCACGAAGCAAAGAAAAAATCTGAAGAGATGAAAAAATAAATAACAAATTTTAATTTCTTACTTTTTAAATTGAATAATTCTAGAGTAAATGGACAACAATATTTTGGTCAAAACTGGTACATAACTATAGGATTCAAAACTAAATGTTTAAAATTTATAAACCAATATATCTTATACATTAAAAAATAAATCCACCTCAACGCTATATAATCACTAATGAGAAAAATAATTTTAATTATCAAATTCCTAACATGGTACATTTTATATGTATTTTTTTTTTTTAAATAAATATCTAACATCCCTGCTTTAAAATTTTTCGCATTAGCTATATTAGTACTTGTAGAGGACTAATTTGCACGTATGTAATCATATTTATGGATACGGTCCCATGACTTTATTTTATCCCTCACAGCAAAGAAAAAATCTGAGAAGACGAAGAGAGCCAGAGAGTTATAGATAAGAATAGATTGGGACATGGCTGCTTAATTTAGAATGAGCTCAAAAGTCTTTGCGCTCACACATACACCGTAGTGCTTAATGACTGAAGCTTGTTAAGACAGAACGTTTTATGCATTGGTCTCTTGGGGGTTTTGGAGTTCGGAGAAGTTCGTTCTGGTAAACAAGAGTTGAGAAATCTGATTTTTCTTTTTTTAATTGGAAGGATTGATTGCATGTTGAGAGCTGATTCAGAGCTTTTTTGTAATTCGCCTGTTCTTAAAAAACTCTGTGTTTACGGTGTCGTAAGTTTCGAATTAGGGGAAATAATTGGTCTACAGTGTTCTATTGTCATATTGACTTTTTGTCTACCAGACGAGTCTAATTCTGCTCTGAGACTTTTTTTTTTTTTTTTTTCAGTGACAGAGTTTTTAACTGTTTTCTATTTCACGAAAAAGTGATTTAAATAAAATTTTAGGATAACTGAGTTTCGTAAATTATTGCTATTTTTACTGCGATTTATACGAAAGGGTAGTTTTAATTCGGGAAAAACTATTTTTAATATAAATTAATAAACATTTCGAGTTCGAAAATAATACACAGGCCTCCAAAATTGAAGTTTTTGAAAAATACAAGAGAACTTTTCGCTCATTTTTATGTTATTTGGTGTGTAGATTTCGGAAATGACCTCCATTCCCCCCCCCCCTCCCCCCACACCACCAGCTCAGGATTTTTATTAAAATCGATATCGATATTTTTTTTCTCGAACAATATTCCATGTACTATCTGGCAACAGTGTTTTTATTCATTTAAATCTATGTAAAATGATCAATTCTTGGTGTAGCCAATTGATTTTTCAGCAATCGATTTATTTTTAATCGATTTAAATGGTGTTGCTAGATCGCACGAGCTGCCTCTGGAAAACGAAACGTTCCCTTGGGTACTTTTTACATCAAATTATGGTGCAGTTCCTAAACGAAAATCACCAACACACTATTTTATTTGTTTTTACTAAGGTAACATACATGAAATAGACGATAAACCAAGAGGATAAATGTTATGTATGTGTTAAAAATCGAAGTAAAATTCAATTTTTCAAGAAAAAGTGATATGATCGAACGTTTTCGTTATATATTTTTGAAATCAGTACCAGAAAAAGCATACAGTTCAGCAATAAATTCCCTTGTATTTTTTTCATCGCACGCGTGTGTTATTATATGCATTATTATTATTATTATTATTATTATTATTATTATCGTACTCTTTTACATCGTGCAAAGCATTATTGTAGTAATTCCGAATTATTAAATATTGAACTATCCAAAATTTTTTCTGATTTAAAAAATAATGGTTACCCCCCTCGTTTTATTAAAAGAATTTATAAAGAAGAGTTCTATTTTTCATATAAATCAGTTCATCCTAAAGTTAAAAATTCCACTTATCATACGACTATCCCTTATTATAAAGGTATTTCCGAAAATATCTCTAAATTACTTAGAACAGTTAATATCTCTACTAGCTTTAAACCTCAACTCCGTATTAG
The DNA here is from genome assembly GCA_963930645.1 of Salticus scenicus. Lineage (NCBI taxonomy): Eukaryota > Metazoa > Arthropoda > Arachnida > Araneae > Salticidae > Salticus > Salticus scenicus. The sequence continues at coordinate 193,096,409 of OZ005655.1, read as the reverse complement.
TAACTTTCTCTCGAACTTTAAACCCGCTGTCCCCCCTCTTAAACGTCTAGGTGTAATCTATAGTATTCCTTGTAAAAATTGTGATTCTACATATATCGGTGAAACTGGCAGAACAGGTGAAATTAGATTAAAGGAACATAAACGATCATATAAAACAGGAGATTTAAAATCAAAACTCGTAATCCATTCTCTCAATAGTGATCATATTACGGATTTTGAAAACTTTAAAATTTTAGCTTCTAATATAAATATCTATGAATCCCGTATTTTTCTAGAGGGCGCTTTTACCAAAATGCAACATTCTGCCTTGAACGAGGCTAAAGCTATTCCACCTGAGTATTTAATCTTGTTATGATGTATTATGAATTTTTGTAAATGTTGTTTGTACTTGTATGTTTGACACTGAGGAGGGCTAGTGTTCTAGCCGAAACGTCTGTCTTGTGTTTTTAATGTTTTTAATTAAAATATATTTTTTATGTTTTAAAAATTTTTGTATTTTTATCTCATTTTAAAAGTTACATTGGTTTTAATATATTAATGAGACGTATAAATTATGTTTAATTTTATTAAATTATTATTATATATATTCATTCATATCCAGTAATACGATATATATATATATATATATATATATATATATATATATATATATATTCATAATAAGAAGGAATTGGATTCGTAAAATTGAGAATTACGGCTTTCGACATATTTACACATTTTTGGATGTTTCGGACAAAATGTGACCATATTTAAAATTGCCTGTGTATCTGTGATAAAAATTTTGTAACACCGCAAACTTTTCAATGCTTTCAATTTCATGCGACATTATGTATTAATTACACCTTGACATAAATTGGTGTATATTAACTTTTGGTGCATATTAGCCAAGACGTGGCTTTAGTATGCTGAAATTTTTCCCATTTATGAGAAGACTATATCTCAATTTATATCGAGCATAAGCGTCCCAAATTTCCTGTGTAAAATGGATATTATGCAAAAACTACGCTAACTCAATTAGAGTGCGTACAGTGGAACAGACGATAGGTGGAACTGGTATGATGAAATTTTTTTTATTTACAAAATAACTGTAACTCAGCTTCCGTATTATAAATACACCAAAGGTTTTATGAAAAACTCCCATTAGGAAAATTTTTACTATTTCAATTTGGGTACATATCAGTAGGGAAAGAAGGGGGGTTTTAACACAGGAGGCGGTGGCACTGCGGCACCGGCAAGCCGTGCGGGTGCCGCACCACCCCTGAGGGCGTAGATGAGTTGGTATCGACCTTGAGACATCCTCTAACTTAATCGTAAAAGATGACGAGGGTGTTAATGAGGAAATTTAATTAAAAAAATTAATTAGTGATTTTTTGTAAAAGGTGACGATGGTTTTAAAGAGATGTTTTCGGTAGAATGAAAAAAGCAGGATATTGTTTGTGAGTCATTAGAAAATTAATTAGGGAGCTAATTAAGAAATTAATTAGGAAATTAATTAAGAAATTTAAAAATTGGGAAATAAATAAGTAATCGATAAAATATATGAATTTAAGGATGTTGATGTGAATATACTATGAAAGCAATTGAGAGATCTGACTGGGGTTCGAACCCGGCACCTTGCAGTAAAAATATTTCAGTAGTTTTCGCGTGTGTAAGTGTGATTTTTCTATTATATACCTACATAGATCTTTTTTAACCTAAGAATGCAATTATTCGAAAAGAATTCAATCGTTTCAATGATATTAATTACAGAATAATAATTAAAATAAAATAATAATTGAAGATCTTGTAAAAATTCACCAAATGTTTTATGAAAAATGATAATGTGAGTAAAAATTAAGTAGAAAGAATGAAAGAAAGTTTAAAGTACTTAGGAAAATACTAACTTCATAATTATATCTAAAATTTTTATAAGTTAGTTTTTCAGGAAAATTGTTAATATGATAAATTCATTTAAGATTTTCACAAGTACTTTACAATTGAGTGGTAAAACAATTTTACAAGTTTTTTTCTTCTTCGATGTAAGTTTGATAGTTTATAAAACTACTATCGTGTATAATTTTTACATAGTGTTTAAATATTATACTCAATCAATTCTACTACAGTAGTGAAAAAGTATATCGCTAATACACAAGTAAACTTTTTGCATGTTTTTATTTTAAAAAGATGACACTTAAGTTTGTATTTTAATAGAAAATATTATATAAAAGGTGATTTTGTAATAAGAATTAAAACAAACCATTTTCATTGAAATCTTTTTATTCGAAATTCATTCACAATAATACAAGACAACAGATTCACAAAAATCTATATTGTTGGGATATCGTTCATACATTCGATATTAAAGTTATTCAAAAAATTTAGCAAGTCTAGATTTTCATTGTCACAGTTTACTAGAGGTAAATCAGTTTGTATCAGGTTAAAATTATTTAACTCCTCATTTTCAACTTTGGTAGATAAATCATCAATATTATTTTCACTTGTATATTCCACATTCGAATTGTTCAAAAAATTTTTTAAGTCTAAGTCTATATTTTCATTCTGAAAGTTGTTGGAAGGTAAGTCAAAAACACCATTCATACATTCAATGTGAAAATTATCCAAAAAATTTAACAAGTCCAGATTCTCACTGTCATTATTAACTGTTGGTAATTCATTGTTAGTACTTCGTTCATTACAATTTCTACGTATGTTAAAGTCTTTAAGATGATTCTTTCTCTTATGTTCCAATAATTCATACTTACACTGAAAAGTTTCACTGCATTCATCACATATAGTTTGCATTGAAGATTTTTTATGCATATTTCTTTTATGTTTTAAAAAATGCCGTTTGTTTGAAAAAGTATCAGTACATTCGTCGCAACAGTATGTATGTAAAGTCTTATGACTTTTTCGCTTATGGTTTGAAAAAGCATGTTTAGTTAGAAAGGTTATAGAACATTCCTCACATAGATACTCAGGTTTACGATAATGCACCCTCTTGTGTTTTTCTAATTCATACTTGTGTTTAAAAGCATCTTTACAAATAATACATAGAACTTCATTTAAGACTTTTTGATGAAATAATCTCTTATGTTTAAATAAATCGCACTTGCGATTGAAATTTTCAATACAATATTCACATTTGTATCTTATGGAAATTTTTCTATGGGTTTCCATATGTCTTTTTAAACGATGTAAAGTAACAAATCCTTTCTCACACCCGTAACAAATATTAGGTTTAATATCATTGTGAACCTTCACATGTCTAGTAAGATAGGATTTTTTTTTAAATGACTTATTACAAGTTGGACAAATAAAAAGTTTAGATAACTTCTCATCCTCAAAACTTGATGAAGGGGTTTGTTGAACAGAAACTTGAGTCTCCTCAGACGGTAAAGTATTATCCATTTTGTGCTTCAGTTTAGCAAAGTATAAAAAATCACTCTAAAAGTAAGACTTTAAAAATGTTTAAAAACTACTAAGTATGAGAACTTAGATAACTCTACATCGAGAAAAGATCGCAACTAATTCAAATTTTGTCTTCGTTCATCAGTTTTACTTAAGAATTTACGCTAAATTTTCTTATTTCATGCCAAATTTTTATAACTATCGCCAATATTAGTGGAAATTTAGCCAAATATTATCCCATACCTTGCTATAATACTCGAATCTTGTGGAAAATTCTAGTTTATCAACATGTCTAAACAGATAATTTGTACACTTTCACTCTGTATTTTTATGGATGTAGCATCTACGTTAAACATTTTAGGGTAAAAAATATTCTAATATCTATGTTTTTTAACAGTTGATTATACATTTGTCGAAACTTGTGGTTTAGTATTTTCAAAGAAGGTAGGTTGTTAATACTTAAAGTTTCAAGTTCATGATTTCATTATACATCTGCAGCTTCTAAATTTGATAAGTGTTAGATTTTTATCTTACATTTACAATATAAAAAGAAAAAGTTAATTTTTCTGAGATAGTATTTGTATTAAAATAATTTGTGTAAAAATTTTTCTTTTACAAAAAATTTCGTTTATAAGCATATGTGTGAAAAACTTTAAACTAAATGACTTTAAAAAACTTAGTACTTTGTAAAATAAGATGCGTTATTAACACATGTGAAACATTAAAATTCCATACTTCATAATTTTTCAAATACTTGCAGTCTCTTAAATTGGTAAGAATGAGATTTTATCTTACATTTTCATTCTTATCATTAGAAAAAATAAGTTTCTTATATTTTTATTCTAAAAATAAGTTAATTAATTTCTGAGATGATATTTTTTCTAAAACACTTTGTGTAAAAAATTTTTCATTTACAAAAATTTCTGTTTATAAGCATATGTCTGACAAACTTCAAACTAGATGACATTAAAAAACTTAGTACTTTGTAAAATAAGATGTGCTGTTAATACTAAAATTCCATACTTCATGATTTTTTCGAATACCTACAGTCTCTTATGCTGGTAATTTTGTGATTTTATCTTACATTAACAATCTTATTATTGTGAAAATAAGTTTCTTATATTTTTATTCAAGAATAAGTTATCTAAATTTCTAAAATACTTTGTACAAAAACATTTTCAGTTTATATACATATATTTGAAATCTACAATACTTGGTTATAATATTTTTTAAGTATGTTTAAATACACTTAGAAAACCTAAGTATGCATCTGTGAACGTGAATGTATTTAATAAAACATATATTAATATTTTTTCAACTCTGAATTTTTTCAAAGTTAGCTTTCATCATTTACAAACTTTCTATCTGTAGAGAAAAATTGTGTGAGAGATAGCATTGACGTGGGGCATTTCACTATGTTAAAGTGATGAAAAGTAGTAAAAAATGTAGTTGGGAAGTCTTTATTTGACATAGATTGTTGAATAATTCTTAGCAAATATAGCTTAAAATAACTAATGTTGGGAATGAATTACAAAAAAATTCTAACGTTGTTATTAGGGAAGTGTCAGGTTCGATTCCAGATCGCGTTAATAACTAAAAAAATGGTAATTTCTAATTATCACTATGTTCAGAAACTTATATTATTTTAAGAATGTTGCAAAATTTATAATTAAATACCACTTTGTAAAAATTTTTGGGTATACACATATGTTCGATGACAGTGATAAGAAGATTCCAAAAAAGTTATATGTAAAGTATAACTGTTTTAGGTACAGAAATTTTTGACATTAGATATTATTTTACACTAAAGTACTGAAAAAAATGATGGATTCACTCTCTTAGGTGAAATATAATACGATATTTTCTTAAACTTATTAAGACTTCTTTTCAAACAGTGAATTTTTTCAGTTTTTTACATTGATTAACTTATTTTTATTTTTATTTATTTTTTTTAAAGATAAATCTTACTTCAAATAATTTTTTCTTAAGCGAAATTTCCATTTAAAGTTTTTTATTTACTTTCAATTTCACATTTCATACATTTTTCTTGAATATCGTTCTTATACAGATTGAGCTGAACATAATTCACCATAGCAGATAATATTTTTACAATTTTCATATTATGATCGAGTGATAAAACTCAACATTCTCTGAAAAATAGATTTCTTTTCTTCTTTGACTTTCATACATTCTTGATGATCAATAATCCAATTACCTAAATACTTCTGGAAGATATTAAAAAATTTTATCCAAGGTATGATAAAGTCCCCAGATCTCTTAAAGCGCTTCGCCATAAGTTCACTTGAAAATATTAAGTAAATTACAACTTTGTCCCAATTAATTTCATTTTTTTTCATTTCTTTTAAGACAATATCTAAACAGGTGTAAAAATTTTCCTCAGATAACATATCAACATTTTCATAAAGTTGATTGCTAATTTCGGAATTGATAAATTCATTCATTCGAAATTTAAGCTGGTTTATAATCTCTAGTTCTGAATTTCGTAGACGTGATCTATTGAATATATGAGTAAATGCATTTAACAAAACGATATCTGTTCTGACATCCATCTTGAAAAAATTATTATTATGTTCCACTGAATTCAGGTTATAAAATAAACGTCCTCACTCCAGGAAAAAAAAGTTAGCAAGTGATAAAATTTTTTTCACTCTTCATTTATACCGCATGTTTCTTGCCAAATCCGAATTATCTTATCGCCAAATGTCTTAAAAATCTTGTTAAATGTATCCTAAAATTTATTTAAAATCATGCCAAATTCTTATTTTTACGACCCTATTTCTGAATTTATTGCTAAAATTTCACGGGTTTACACTAAATAAATGTAAGGGAGTTACAGAAAAAATGGTTAAACTATAGGTTAAAAATACATTGAACTAAGTGATCATTAGTCTAATATGTGAAGGATTATACGAAAAAGTTCCAATTTATACCTAAAAACTTTTGATTTTCTGAGGTTGTAATGAATTTTTTGTAACGATTTGTAAAAAAAATCTGCTGAAAATGTCTATTATTAAAAGTTATTATATCCCCATATTGCATATCAAATAATCAATAAGATTATTTTAAAGATAGAAAGAAATGAATTTATATTTAAAAAAAGTTAGTGGGAATCTATAAAAAAATCTGATATTTTCTCTCATCGCTAAAAAAGCAGGAATGGTCAATTTTCTTCGAGGGTGTAAGTACGGGGAAAAACAGGTTCGGGGAGGGATGTATGACCTTGGTATATCAACCTAGCTCATTGTGAAGGGAGATTGAATAAGAAAAAATATATATTACCTTTTGCAAATCACTTCATTAATCATTTGATAACTAATTGAATTTCAGACATGTTGAAGAATTTTCAATCATCTTTTTACTTAATTTTCACGTACATTGTCTTTTTTCATAAAATATTTAGTGAATTTTACAAGATCTTAAATTATTATTATTTTAATTATTATTCTGTAATTAATATCATTTTTATGGTTGATTAATTTTCAGACAATAGCGTTCATAGGTTTAAAAAGACCTGTGCAGACATATAATAGAAAAAAATCACACATGTATGCGCACACACAATGTCAATATTTTTACTGCAAGGTGTCGGGTTCGAATCCTACCCGATCATCTTTATTTCTACACTTTCTTTCATTCTTTCTACATAATTTTTACTCACATTGTCATTTTTCATAAAATATTTGGTGATTTTTTTACAAGAAGATTCTTAATTAATATTTTTCTTAATTATTATTCTGTAATTAATATCATTGAAACGATTGAATTCTTTTCGAATAATTGCATTCATAGGTTTAAAAAAATTTGTACAGGTATATAATAGAAAAATCACTCACACATACGCGAAAACTACTGAAATATGTTTTTACTGCAAGGTACCAGGTTCGAATCTCAGTCAAAATCTATGTTTCTAAACTTTCTTTCATTCTTTCTACTTAATTTTTACTCACATTATCATTTTTCATAAAACATTTGGTGAATTTTTACAAGATCTTCAATTATTATTTTATTTTAACTATTATTCTGTAATTAATATCATTGAAACGATTGAATTCTTTTCGAATAATTGCATTCTTAGGTTAAAAAAGATCTATGTAGGTATATAATAGAAAAATCACACTTACACACGCGAAAACTACTGAAATATATTTACTGCAAGGTGCCGGGTTCGAACCCCATTCAGATCTCTCTATTTCTTTCATAGTATATTCACATCAACATCCTTAAATTCATGTATTTTATCGATTCCTTATTTATTTCCCAATTTTTAAATTTCTTAATTAATTTCTTAATTAATTTCCTAATTAATTTCTTAATTAACTCCCTAATTAATTTTCTAATGACTCACAAACAATATCCTACTTTTTTCATTCTACCGAAAACATTTCTTTAAAACCATCGTCACCTTTTACAAAAAATCACTAATTAATTTTTTTAATTAAATTTCCTCATTAACACCCTCGTCATCTTTTACGATTAAGTTAGAGGATGTCTCAAGGTCGATACCAACTCATCTACGCCCTCAGGGGGTGGTGCGGCACCCGCACGGCTTGCCGGTGCCGCAGTGCCACTGCCTCCTGTGTTAAAACCCCCTTCTTTCCCTACTCATATCGTCTGAAAAGAAGTATTGTTATACTGTATTTTCCTCCAGTTGCGACTGTCTGTATTTTATTTTTTTCATAAGTGCCCCCACCAAATATCAATTCATTTTTCAGGAAAAACAATGCTGACTCCATTTTGGTGCATATCAATGAATAGGTGGCCCTGTTACGCCACCCTTTTCATGTTTTACTTAGTTTTCCGACTAATTAATACATTACAATTTAATAGAAGAAAGTTTTGTAATAGTTTCAGTATTGTTCACAGTTTTAAACAAAGATTATACGAATAAAAATAATGTACAATTTAGACTACACATTTTAATTGCTTAAAAAAAAAAAAAAAAAAATCAATGAAAGAGATATTGTAAACAATTTTAAATTAATGAAATAGATATTACATACAATCAAGGTTATACATTTTAAGTTACTTAAAAAAATAAAATAAAATAAAATCAACATTTAAATGGTACAGCAAAAACGTGCTCTGAAAAACAAATGGTGTTTAATTTGAATCAACATTACACAAAGTTTTTAATTTGTTATTTGGTTTAATTTGTTAATTGGAGATCCATTATGCAAATAAAAGTTGTTATAAGCATACAAGAGCTATATTATGGCGTTAGTTAAATGCATAACGAATTTATGCTGGTACAATCCAAGATGGTATTTTATACCTTCAAAATATATGTTTTCCATCCTAATAAATATGAATGATACTTCTTTAAATAATTACGTTTTTGCCATCACAAAACTTTCTTCTGTATTTTCCTATACAAATTCTTGCAGTACAAGTTATTTATTAAATTAATATTTTTTAAAATTATTTTTCACTATGAATGCAGACGACTCTCATCTCAGAAAATTATAACACTTAATGTAAAAAGCCCCCTTTTTTTTTTTTTGTGTGTGTGTGTGTGTGTGTGTGTGTGTGTGCGTGTTGCAGACTACATTTACAAAGATTAAGTTAACAATATTTTTTCTGTTAAAAATGAAAGAAATAATCTGGTGTGTCACTCACACTACTTTCTCTTGCCCTGAAATGTAATACTATAAATACAGGTTGGAGATTAAGAGGTAGGATAACGAGTACTGTTATGTAAACGTATGTTAAAACAATTCAAATTAGGCTTCGGAAGAGTTTTATATGGTAATTAGTTCTGTGTGAGGGGGGCTCCCCCCATTTCATTAATGTACAAAAAACAAGCGATGAATATTTAGCTTAAAACATACATTATTTACCATATCTCTATGAGGAATTTATTTCCACGAACAACAAATAACTAGAGTGTTGTGGACACCACACGACTTTCTTCTATATTTTCCTATACAAATTCACTCAGTAAAAACGATTTATTAAAATTATTATTTAAAAAAATTATCTTCCATGATAATGCACACGGTTTCCATATTAGAGAAGTAGTATAACACTAAATATCCCCCCCCCCCCCAAAAAAAAAAAAAAAAAAGTTGAATTTATTCTCAATATTATTACAATTTTTTTTTTTTTTTTTGTTAAAAATGAAAAAAATTTGAGAACTTTATTTTAAATTATCGCAGGTCGATGGTTCGACCATTCGTTTTAAAGGTATTGGCGAGCTCTTTTGAAAGATACCCATCAGGAAAATTTATTCCCCTCGAGGGGGGACTTCCCCCCAGGAGGTGAGGCGAGGCTCCTACATACACAATTTTTTTCCCCGTTGACTATCTCTATTACACAAAATATATATTCGTTTCATTTGGTTTAGTGCAGTCTGTAGGTGTTAAACTCTACTTACCTGCAATTTTCCCCATAGACGTAATGTATTGAATACTTTTGAGTGTCCCTGTACACGAACATTTTCTTCATCTCAACGAAAAGCTTAGCATCCCTATATGATACACATTTAGAATACCGAGTTTGGAATTTCTGCTACTATTTGTTCTTGAGATATGCTGATAACAGACACACAGACATTCACACAGACATCCACACAGACAGACACACAGACCACTCGCTAAAAACATGATTTTCGTATTCAGGGGATCTCAGAACATGTAAATATAACAAAAACTCATATTCGAAAATTTGACCCTGTAATAATACTTTCTCGACCCTATGGGTCAGAGAAAGTAAAAATTCGTTAATTTAATTTCAAATTATTACATACACACATATATATATAGTTTAACCATTCATTTTTAAGACATGACGAATTCTTTTAAAAAGTATTCGTACTGAATATTCGTCCCAAAGTAAAACAATGCTTCTGCATATACTATTTTACTTTTTATGGTTGGTTACCATTATTTTAAGTATATATATGTGTATTTCACAGTGATTGGTTTAAAATAATTCTCATTATTTTTAACAAATTTATAGGAAATTTTGCCCTATATTGCCATATTGAAAATAAGGAAAATATGCAGCGCCACCTATTGGGTAAATTGCATCAACAGTTGTTAGGCGCTAATTCATATAATGGTGCAACTACCACCATATACAAACATACAGATATATTCTAAAAACAAATTGTCAAATAGTGTTGTAAATTCATAAAACTCGTACATTCATCGAAAACCGTAAGTCGGAAAATTTTACGAATCCAATAATTTTTCTACTGAAAAATTAAAAAAATGTTATAACAGAATACGGGTTAATTTAAATGTGGAAATATATATATTACTTATTAAACATTCAGCATATCAATAATTTAAAAATTGTGAAATATTTATTATTCTTAATCATTCATCACTTTCTCACGTGGTGTAAAAAATAAAAACAGGTTATTTCTTTTTCATTTCTAGTTAACAATTTCCAACAAGGTTGAAAAGTATTAATGACTTCGGTTTCTCTGTCTGTCCGTCTGTCTGTCCACGCTTTAACTCCCGTTAGCTCCCGTGCTCTAACTCATGGAATTTCTTGAAACTGATATCTGTTATTGAAGTTCACTATCGGATGTTCTCTATTGCAAATGGAGTGAACACCTCTACTGCTTTGTGTACAGGGACACCGGAAAGTATTCCAAAGCAGTCCTATGAGAGGTATTTCTATAAACCATGTTTTAATACCGTTACTTTACACAAATTTTAATGAAATTGAAATGTGTTATTCAAGTCCACTATCTGATGTTCCCCATTGAAAATGGAGCAAACACCATCACTGGTTTGCATACAGGGACACCAAAAGTATCCCTAAATATTGCGATTATGAGAGGTATTTTTATAAACCAAATTTTAAGAAATTTACTTTGCACAAATCTTAATAAAATTAAAATTCATATGCACAAAACAACGCTTTCCATAGAATACAGTATGATTAGCATTAGATTTACAGGACCACACAAAAATATTCAGTTACATTAATGGGTATTTTTGGAAATTTACTGGAAATGCATTTTCGTTTATATTAATCGATTTTATCGCTTTTTCTTTTTCTAAATGTTTTTAACACTTTCCAATAAGGTTGAAAAGTGCTAATGACTTCTGTTTGCCTGTCTGTCTGTCCGTTTGTCTGTCTATCTGTCTAAAAGCGCTCTAACTTCCGTAAATATTTACGGAATTTCTTGATACTGATATATAATATTCAAGTTCATTATCGGATGTTCCTTACTGAAAATGGAGTTAATATATCGACTGACTTGTATACAGGGACACCCAAAAATATTCCAGATCATTGTATTCTATGAGAGGTATCTTTATGAACTACAATTTAATTCCTTTATTTTACATAAATTTCAATGAAATTGAAATATGTTATTCAAGTTCACTACTGGATGTTTTCTATGGAAAAGAATTAAATACCAAAACTGGTTTGTGTACAGGGATACCTGAAAGTATTCCAAAGTATTCGTTCTATGAAAAGTATTTCTATAAACAAAATTTTAATAACTGTACTTTGAACAAATTTTAATAAAATTGAAATACGTTATTCATATTAAAAAAAGAATGTTTTCTACAAAATGTAGTATGATTAGCATTAGACTTACAGGGCCACACAAAAATATTCAGTTACACTGAAGGATTTTATTGGAAATTTGGTGAAATTGCATTTTCCTTTACATTAAGCATTTAACACTTTTTAACATTTTTTAAGTGTGAATTTGACTTCAATTTGTATATCTACCTGTCCGACTGTCATCTAGTTATCTGTCCGTCTGCCTGCTCCCAGTGTCCGTAAATATTTCAGAATTTTTACAAAATTATATATGTTATTCAAATTCACTATGAAATGTTCCCTATTTTAAATGACATTAATAGGTCTTGTGCATCTGATTTGTTTACAGGGACACCCAGAAGAATGCCCATGCATTGCATTTTAGGACAGTCATTTTTATAAATTACATTTAAAGAAATTTCTATTGTAAAAATTATAAAGAAATTGGCATTTATTGTTATGTGCTAAAATAATATTTTGTACAGAATATGATTTTGTAAACCGTCACATTTACAGGGCTACACTAAAATATTCAGTTACAGTAAGGGCTGCAATTAGAATATAAGAGCTGCGTTTTCTTTTCATTAAGCATTTTTAACACTTTCTAACTATGTTTAAGAATGATTAGGAATTCAATGAGTCTATCTGTATGCCTTTCAGAACTACTGTTTCTCCGTTGCGTGATTACGTAGACAAAGAGCATTGGAAGTTATACGATACAACAATTACGTACGTATGGAAAGTATTAATAATCAATGCGTACCGCATGATTTTTCTTTCTTGCTTTAATTTGCTTTAATGAAAATTAAAGCTACATTTTATTTGCAATACATTTTTTTAAATGAAATTTTTAGGTGTTAAATAAGGTTTTTAATATAATGCGCCTGAAGAGTTGTTATAATTGTTTTAAAACTTCAATATAAGCATGTATTAGATAAAGCGAGTGCCGGGTTATTAAATTTTGTCATACCAATATAATAGAATAAATATCTATTAAAAGCAAATAATTGTCTAACATTGTTTGTATAACCAAAATAATATTTAATTAGGTTAAATTATTACACGAAAATGATGTTTTGTGTGTACTTTTCATTTTCAAATTATACCTTCGTTAAATTTATATGAGTTCTTTGTAATATACATACTTACATAATACTTGTTATTTACTCATTTGGAAGAAAGTAGTGGTTTTATTAAAGGGTTACATGGATATCATAATTTTTAAAAACAATTTTTTTTTTTTCTTTTTTAACCTAGCAGCACAATTTGCCAAGAATAATTTTCCAAAACTTCAAGTCAATAGGAGTAAAAATCGAGGATGTTTGGATGGTTGGGTTTTACGTCGCAGGTGGGCAATTGGCGACGGTCTGGGACACACCCCTAGAGGTATAATTTTTTATGGGAACATGGAGGACATTGCGGCAACGACAGATTTTACGTGCACCAGCCACCATTAGTGTACACGTGGTCTTTGGCCGGCTCTAGTACCGAACCCGCAATCTTCCAATTACGAGGCCGGCGCTCTATCGACTGGGCTACCGCGGCCCGTAAAAATTTAGGAATGAGAGCTTTTGAAAATTTCGCAAATAAAGTTTTTTTTATTTTTTTTTATTCCCACTTAAACATTTAATTGCCGTTTTTCTGAAAACACTACTTTTGGATTCGAAAGACATGATTTATCAAAAAGTAAAGCACCGATCTTCGTGAAATTTTGCACATTACGTGACGTAAAATGCGCTGAAAATTATACTGCTTTTGCATACAACTCTGTTAAAAATTAAAATTTTATTTTTAGATCCTGAATATACATATATGTAAGGAAAGTGTTGTAATCCAGACAAAAATTCGAAATTGAGATTTTTGTTGTAGGGGAAGGGTGGGCAAAATGGGGTGGTAGGGGAAAACGGGGTTTTTGATAATCTCGCTTATAAAGTGCTACCATCTGTATGTCATCGCTATTGGTTGTGCGTGTCGTATCTGATATTCAATTCCACGTGAGATACTGCTTGCCGAGTCACGCTCCCAAGATTTATGTACTTTTTTTTTACCCTAATATAAGGTAAGTGTGATTTTTGGATATTTTATTTGTTAGGTTACCTTGTAGATATAAACGTGAGAGTTTGTATTTGCTTAAAGGGATGTTATTTAAGTGAATTACATGAAAGAGTAGAACTACATTCAGTGTGATTTGTTATGTAGGCCTAGTTGTTTTGCATGGCTGCGGCTGCTTGTAGGGCAAAACGGGGTATCTCAAGGTGGGGTCAAAAGGTAATGGTCAAGAGGTCAAATGGCAAAAAGGTCGGGTGTCGGACAGTTCACAAGCCAAGAGAAGTCGCGTTCCTACCCTACCAACAGACGACATATCGTCAGACAGTTTTCCAGACGATGTAGATGTTACATGCTTGTACTATCACGAAATATATTCAAGATCAACACAAGGAGAAGGATGGATCAAGTGCAGTGAATCTAACAAATGGGCTCATGACTTGTGCGCCGATGTTGATGAGGACGATGGCAGGTTTGTATGTGAACTGTGTCAGTAATGTTTGTAAAGTTGAGAGGTACCCCATTTTGCCCTAATGGGGAAGTTTGCAGCTTTGAATATATTCATATGCATATCACAAAATAGGCGGTGTATTTCAAATTCCAATACTACAGAATAACCGCTAAGACTGTAAAATTGAAATAAATATTACTATTACTTATTGCATTTCTTTGTGTTTGTCACAGAGTTATTGGCCAGAATAACCTTAAGTACCCCATTTTGCCCACCCTTCCCCTATCTATACGTTTTCAGGTCCGTTAAATCCTTTTTTCCTATTTTTACGGTGATGTGTGTTTGTGTATATGTCTGAGTAAACACGATTGCGTCTAAACATTTTGTTCCAATGAGATGAAAATTGGTACATACGTTATATGTCACCGTAGTACGAAACCTGTTAATTTTGATGAATCCAGCTCTCATAGTTTTTTTACAAGGCTATAAAGAAAATTTCTTTATCGTTATGGCCTTGGGGCCCAAATAATTTACAAAGCGAATCGTCCAAATACTGTAATCAATTGAGCTGCAAATTTTTATACATATTTTAAGTCGCCGTCAAAAGAATTGTATATATTTTGGTGAATCTAACGCTTATAGTTTATTTTTTTTTTACAGTGATACAAAGAAAAATTCTGTTTCAGTAAAGCCCAATAGTTCAAATTAGTTAAAGTGCGATAGTGTCTAAACGCCTTCTTTTATGAACTGAAAATTTTTAAACATGTTATAAGTCATCATCGCACGACCTGAATATATTTCTCTGAATATTATACTATAGTGACACTTATAGTTTTTTTACAGGGCCACAAAGAAAAATTCTTTATTATTACGGCCGACGGGCTCAAATTACTTAAAGTGCGATAGCATCTAAACGCTTTACTTGAATGAACAGAAAATTGGTGAATTTGTGACGAACGGTTGTGGGCCATGATTCAATTTAACTTTAGATTGAAGCTGAAACTTAATTACTTAATTAAATTTATGAAGTAATAACAAAGTCAATTTATAAAATAAATGAGCTTTTATTTGAGCTTAATAGAAAGGTGGGCGTTGGACTAGAATTATATTTAATAACTTATTACTTAAGATGGCAGCCTTCTTAAATACTTTAACATCAATAAATAACCACCATTTATCTCAATTACGTTATTTAAATTCATTAACTCTTACTGCTAGTAATCTTTCGTATGTGGGAGGATTCCCTGACGCCACTATACTACTCGACTTACTATCTTCAACTATCCTACTCTAAGCAGCTAACAACTAACTCCTTCAACCCCCTACTACTTCTAATTCACCATCTACCTCTCTCGGCTACCCCTCTACTATCTAACTCTCTTACTCTCCTTCGAACTAACTCCCAAAAGCAATCTTCCTTCTCCTTTTATACAAGTTACTTTCCAAACTTATTAGCATATGGCACATTACAATTGCGTTTATCATTTATCATAGGAACTAACTCTATTAGTCGACTGAATCCTAAATTCTTCACATTCACGTTTTACTCGTAAAGTGCGAATTTTAATTGTAGCACTTTGCTATACCTCACAAATTTAGCCCTTATATATTTTTACAGAGACACAACGGACTTTTTTTTTTTTTTTTTTTTTTTTTACTGTGCAATAAACGCCTTATTCGACAGAGCTAAAATTTTATATCCTCGTTATAGGTTACCACCGCACGAACAGTATAGATTTTGATGAATCTAGCATTTATATTTTTACAAAGACATAACGAAAAATTCTTTATTATTATGCCCTATGGGCTCAAAATACTTGAAATATAATAGCGTTAAACTGAACGTCATACATGGAAAAAAATACCGAAATACCCTATTATGATTTTATCTTTTACTTACTTAAGAACTTCCCTTTCTTTAAGTAAATAATGTTTATTTAAATAAATTAATCTTCGGAAAATCGAGTGAAGTCACTCCAGACTTTTCTTTCTTTCTCCTTTCTCTCCCCCCCCCCCTTTTTTTTTTCTTTCATCCTTCATTCAAGCACGAGCTATACGTATCTAATAACAGAAAAATTGTCTTTTTAATTTCAGATAACTTTATTCTGACCACCACGAGGACACATTTTCCTGAAGGGTCTCCTGAATACAAGTCCCACCAACTGAATTAAAAAAATTTCTTAATGAAAATTTTATAAAATATTGTATAAATGTTGCTCTTTTATATGCTTAAAATTGTGAATAAAAAAATTTATATATTGAATTTAAAATAATAATAGTAATAAAATTGAGAGACATAAATGTTTTTTTTTTAACCTTCGGAATCCATGTAACACTTTATGACCTAAAATGCTATAAAACGCATCTCAAACTTACTTTTTCAGTTTACTAAGATTTCATACATATGAGTATACACATGAATTTCACACATATGAATAATAAAAACTATATACGTCATAGTAATTCATAAAGAAATAATATAGTGACAGAGCCTCCTTAAGTAGATGCCTAGCGAGTCGCTCGAAAACTTGGCAACAGTACAAGAAAAACATAGCCAGTAGATGGCGCTTGATACCGTGTCGTAAAGTTCTGTTTATTTCCCGCGATTCAATTGACTTTCAATTGAGTTCTTCATGGTTTATGTTTTATTAATTTAATAAATGTGAGAGGTTTTTTCTTTATAATATGGTGTATTACGTCGTTCCATTTTGTAAATCGGACAGTAGCCGTGAAAATATATGTTTTCAAATGGCCTGCAAATATTTCAAGACAAGGTATGTAAACTGCATAAGTAATTAATGCAAAATTACCAACCCTCCGGATTTTTGAATATCAATAATATTTTTCACAAAAAACATTATTTTTATTTATTATCGTAAATTCTATGATTAAGAAGAAGATAAATTTAAAAGAAATTATGATATAAAAATTCGAAGGGTTGACACCTCTGTTAGTAAGTTAGATTTAACAAATAAAATAGTTATGCTTATTTCAAAATGAAATGAAATTTTTATTTATTGATGTAGGAATACAGAAAAATAACTTGTTCTTAGTTACTTTGAAGTAACTCAAAATTGGAGTATTTTATAGTTTTATTCATAAATTACATTAGTAACTTACGAATAAAACTATAAAATACTGCAATATAGGAACAAGATTGATTTATATTTTTTTAATACCACTGTTTTTTAAAGACTTGTGTAAATGCGTATAAAAATTTGATTATTTCAGTTAAATCGAACCAAAAGTGTTGGGAATCTTGAAAAGAAAAAATAGAAAATTTTTATTTCTACTTTTTTTTTTTTTTTTTTTTTTTTTAATATTAAGTTTTAAGATTCATAACATCACTTTTATTAACCTTTTACCACACAAATGGAATATGGAATTAAAAATTCATGTAAAAATTAAATATCATGATTACTGATTTGAAAAATTATCAGATATGACAGAAAGATGACTTAATTTTTTGAAATAGAAATTCTCCACATCCATACACTCAGATATACACACACACACATATACTGGCTAATTGCCAAAATCTACTTTTTTTGGACTCATGAGACCTTAAAAATATAAATCAGGGGAAAACTTGATATCGAATTTTTGGACCGAACACAATACTTTCATTACGTACGGTAGTAGGGTAATGGAAGTAAAAATATTTCAAGGATGTTATTAATTTGTCCTTAAATTTGCCAATCTTTATCAAATTTTTCAAATTGAAACCTAATACGAGTTTTAAAATACAATTTTGAATTTCCTGTATTTGTTTGTTTTTGAGTTATTCTGATAATAAATATGCATATAAATCAATCACTAAAAAAAAAAAAAAAAAAAAATGTTTTTTTGTATTCAGGGAACCCCAAAACGTGACTTTATTCAAAAACCTGAGATGAAAATAGAACTCCAAAAAAAATACTTTGTTTACATTATAGGTTCAAAAAATTAATTTTCCTTCTTCAACAGTACTCGTCGACATAAAAAAAGTGTAGCAAAGCACTTCCGTCAATTACATTCTACAGAAAAGAACGTTTAGCTTAATTTTGGATAGCCCTGTATATTTTCAATAAACTATGTGCACATCAGATTGTGCATTTAAATTTAGTCTTATATGAAAAACACCTAACACAAAATGAAATACACTTTCAGCATTTTCCAAGTATATCCGAGATAGACAAACCGACGCGCACAGACCAACCGCTAAAAACATTATTTTTCGTTTCAGGAGACCTCAAAACATGTAAACATAACACAACTTTATTTCGAAACTGTCTATCAGTTTCGAAAGCATACCCTCTCGGAATTGGTGGAGCTAATAAAATCTTGAAAAAAAAAAAAAAAAAACTTCGTGCGAGAGAAAACTTATACTCAAGAAATCCTTAATTTTAAAAATTTAAATCTTAATGGTTATTTATTTATTTTTTGTGACGGACTAGATAATAGATTGTTTTCTTCTCCAATTTTTATTATTGAATGTTAACTTATCTCGTTAATGTGCTGGTCTATTTTTCTTATAAATAATATAAAATTCTCGATTTAAGAAAAATAATTCACACCTAATAAGGTAAAAATGTAACGTAAAGGACATGACCAAAAAAAAAAAGGAAAAAAGACATGATTTTAATAATTTATCATTATAAATTATTCATTCTAAAATGAAACTCATTTAAAGTTCAGAGATTTTAATTTATATAAGCGAAACTTTCATCTCATATCTAAATTAAAAAAAAAAAAATTGAAATTTTTATTAAATAAATATATAAAAAATAATTTAATCGCGTGATAGACATGCCATGTTTTTGCTTATTTAATTTTAAATTTCGTTTTTTAATTAATAATATATTTTTTTTAAAAAAGGTGTTATTTATTATATACGCTGTAATTCAATTAGTTGAAAAGCTAAAATAGGTCTTGTCCACTTCCGAAGAAAATTAAACCCTATACTTTTTTAAATATAAATATTTGAATATTTTTTTGAAAATATTTACGATAAAGCACTTTCACATCATTTTTTTCAAATTAAAAGAAAAAAAAAAAAAAAAAAAAAAACAATTTTGGACTTTTAATTGAAATTAATAGCTAGATTTTTAGATGAAAAATATAACTTATCTATGAAAGAGAAGAAAATTGTTGCTCTGCGTAGGTGCTGTCACCTAGCGTTAGTTTTGTTTTTTAAATGTTGCCTAATTTAACATTGGGATTCGCTGCGCGTGGAAGGCATCTACTTAAGGAGGCTCTGATAGTGATTTTTCAATATACTTTTGGTACCTAGAGGGGAAAAAAAAAAAACCTTGGAAAAATGTATGTATGTATATATGTATTTATTTATATTTAATTTTATCATCTTTATTTATTTTCGAAGATTAACGGTATTTTCTTTAGGTAATATATAAATTATAACATTGCTGATGATAATAAAAAAAAATGGCAGTCAGTAACTGCGACAGCATGCTATAAAATTCCTTTTCCAACAAAAATGGCTTTATGCAGTATCTAGTGCCACAGAGGGAGATTAAAATATACTTTCACAGTTAGCTAATATAAACGTATATATTTCAGTATATACGTTCCCTCTTTAAAAATACCTTTGACGTTCCTTTTATAAAATCGATTTTATATGCTTTTAAATCTACTATGTATTTTTAAAAATTAATTTCTCTAATTATTATTATATAGTTAATAATTAATACTAATTAACAAATTTACATCCCATCGGGAAACAAAGGATAAAGGGAACTCTTTACCTATTACATATAGCCTCCGAAAACCAAAGCCCAAGTTATTCGATTAACTTGTTTCTTGAATTGTTCATTTAACTTCCTTTTTCACATTCGGGAAATTATTTAAATTTATTTGTGTTTTTCCAAAAAATATTTTTTTAATATTTTAATACTTTATAAAAAAAGGCAAATAAAAAAGGAAAAAAGGGAACTAATTCCATTTTCCCACCATTGTAGCTTCAAAATGAAATATTAAAAATTTAAAAAATACTGTTTTTGGAAAACAGGGAAACATTTAATGGTTGTGAATTTTTAGAGTGTGAAAATGATATGAGAAAGAATTATCGATAATTTTAGCAACATATTTCCCCATAGAATTACACGGGATTTTGTGACCGGAGACAGGGAAATTTTAAGAGATAGAAAAGTGCTATAAATTATTATGTTGCGATAAATCGCAAATATATATTTGTTTTGTAAGAAAAACTCTAAACATATATTTATTTAATTTTTTCTGCTTTAAAAATCATGTAAAATAGTTTACAAATGTATAAAATATTTTATACGATCTGAGTTTTACACTACCATCTTATTTCCGTTTGTTTCCTTGTTTCAATCTTATTTCCTTATTTCTACAATCCTATTTAAGTTTAAGGTTAAAATTTTTGAAGTTTAGTTTACAAGACTTTTGTTTATATATCTCCATGTCCTAAAAGAATAACGGCAGAGTTTTATGGTTTAGGCACGTACCCGTAAGTTATTTTTATAACAAAAAATCATTGCACGAATAAAACAAAAACATAAAAAAAAAACCTTTTTTTTTTTCTTTCAACTAAAAGCCGCACAGTTTCGTTTATTTCATATCATATGATGGACAGGTTTCGGAATCGCATTTTCTCCATCAAAGCAATCGTGTCATAATTCTCATATCTCTTTGTGTAATAAAAAGTGAAGACTCAAAATTTGAAGCAAATGGGGCCGTATTCTAAATCTGGATTCACATAAACGTGCGAATTTAGGGGATTTTTGTTGTGTGTTTGGGTTTTTCGCTTCACCATCTGGTCTTGATGGGTAGTCTCCCTGCACTGTTTTTAAATTTGTTTCTGTTAGCCGCTGACGGATGGGAACCGTGTTTCGATATTTGTAGGGCATTGTTAATCCTTGCTTGCTGAAATAGCCAGGTGAGGCCAGGTTTTAAAAAAAGTAGGAAAGGAATTTTTAAAACAGTAATGATCAAAACTTTTTTTCAACCCATTCTTCTTTAGAATACTGATTGCTGGCATACAAATATTTCAAATTTATTTCGGACCTGCTAACACTAGTATTTTCTTTCATTGTTTTTTTTTTTTTTTTTTGTAGAGTTTATATTTTTTCCTGCTATCATTACAATTCAAAATGGAAACTAGTAAGTTATGGCCATCACAAAACTTTTTTATATCATTCTATAAAACAGCACCACTGACCGTTTAACATGTACAAAAGTTTAATTATAACTTTTCGCAATAAAGATTTTACATATGGAGTTTGATACAATTTTAATTAACATATGCTGAAATGTAGCTATAGGAAAATCACAGAAAGTCAGTAATAGGAACACCACCTGCCGGCCAATATGCACCTAAATTAAGTCAGCATTAGTTTTCAAAATGGATGTTTCGCAAATCAAATTTGGACGTTTATAAACCATAAAAGTTGAAATTTAGTCTTCTTATTCAGGGGAATATTTTAGTGCAGCATCGCCATCAGTCAGCCGATACGCACTGAAATTTAAACAGCATAGAATTTTACAATGCTCTTCTTATTAGATCAAATCTTCAGCAACTGTATGAAATAGAATCTGAGATATAGTCTTCCCGTTGACGAGAAAAACTGTAACATACCTATCGGCCGATATGCTCTCAAATTAAATGAGATAATTATTTTATAATCACATTCTCACACATCAAGTTTAATTCAATTATTTACAGCATAATTTGGGATGTAATCTTCCCTTAACTGGAAGAAATCGTAGCACTGCAGAGCCACCTATTGAATGATATGAACTAAAAAGTGATAGGCACTATTTTGTATCAACTACATATAAACTTATATGAAATATATGAAATTTATACTTCCTGAGATACAGCCGCTACAAAATTTTTCTCCCACACAGAGAAATAGATAGAGAGGCAAGACAGACATTTTCTAAAAATGGTGAAATCATGTTTTGAACCTCTCAAAACTTGTAAATGCGTCAAAAACCAGAAGTCAAAAATTTTTACGAAACTAATATTTGCTTCTATTAAATACAGAATAAAGTAAAAATAATCTATATAATAGTGAGAGAGAGAGAGAGAGTGTGTGAAGAAAAGGCATGTGCTAATAATGCATCGGAAAAAATTAGAATTTTTGGCATATCTGTAATTGTTATATTTATAATCTTTAGTAATGAAATTGTACGACAAGTTAATATGTTTGGAAATTTTAAAATATTGAGTAACTACAAAATATTAAATATTTTCATTATTCATTTTATTCTGTAAATAAAACAAATCAGCAGCCTAAAATTATTCACATCAACGTCTGTTTCTTATAGGAATTTAAAATTAATATAAAATTTCATAGCAATTTAAAATTAATATAAAATTGCATTTGATTTGAATTTTTTTAAATCTAATTTTGAAAACTAATAATAAATTTAAAAATTAGTACAAATAGTATATATTGTATATGTATGCTAATGTAAATTTATTCGATTTATTTAATTGATTAATCATAATAATTTTCAAATGTAATAAATGTTATAAAGAAAATTTTATATTAAATTTAATACGATAGGGTTCGTGCGTGCTTTATTTTTTCCCTTAGTCTCACACCAGTATTCTGAAACAATAAAAATCAGCTTAATAGAATAGACTTATTTTATAACGTAAATCATTCTACAAAATTACCGGTATAAGACTCAGGGAAAAAATAAGACCCGTACGAACCCTGTACGAATGTTTTTTTTTTTTTTTTTTTTAAGAAAACGTTAAGGAATCACATTATTTTAACCAAAATAATTTACATATAGTAAGGAGACTAATCAGCTTTCGCCATTTTTTTATGCAATAATAATCAAATTATAAATTTTGATTATGAATCTTTGAATTCCCTCTAATACACAAAAATTTTAATTTTAATCTTTGAACATTCACCGTGTCTTTCGAAAATTGCTAAACTAAATAAAAAAATGAATATTAGACACACGATTGATCATAAATATGTTTAAAAAAAAAAAAGGAAAGGAAAAGAAAATGAAAGGAAAAGAAAGAAAGAAAGAAAAAATTAGCGTTTTTAATTTTGGATGAACTTTTTTAGTTTCACAGTGAAACCAATGAATTGTAACGACCAATATTTATTTCTTAACAACCAATGCAAAAGATTCTTTAGAATAAAAACTGATATACAGTCGAAACTTGTTAACGTGAATACCAAAATGAAGATTTGTTTAGCTATATGAAGATTAGTTACTTATAACGTGAACTACTGATAACATAAATATTTTTTCCCCTTGAGATTCACGTTAATGAAGTTCGGCTGTATAAGATTTTTTAATAGAATTTTGCATGTATTTTAGCTCTTAAAAGTATTTATTTAATTAATGAAAAAAATAACCTTAATCAAGTCATGCAATCAAATCAAGTAAATACAGAATATTTAGTAAATATAAATTATTTATCTATGTTTATAAGAGAGAATATATAAATATGAATACACAAAGCATACAAACACTTCTTACAGAATTTTTTATTACTTTCTTCTATATTCAATAAAAGAAAGTATTAGATTCGTAAAAAGTTTCAATTTCAGGTTCTCAATGGATTTACACGTTTTAACATTTTTTAAGAAAATGTCTGTCTGTGTATGATAAAATTTTGTGGAAACTGTATCTCAGGAACTATAGCACAGAATTTTATAAAATCTGATATGTAGTTGCATGTTAACAAAAATTAGTGCCTATCAACTTTTAGTGAAAATCGTCCAAGAGATGGCGCTGTCATCGCGTTTTATTTATTTTGTTTAACATGGCGGTATAGGCCAAATTTCGTGTAAATGTACATAAAGAGAATTATTTTTTAATAATAATTATGAAATTAAAAAAATTATTTCTAATAGTGATAGTCAATTGGGTAAAAAAAAATTTGTATACGTAGGGCATCGCTTCCCCCTGGGGGGAGGGGGGGGTGTTCATTTTGGGTATCTTTCAAAAGAGCTCGTCAATTCCTTTAAAACGGATGATTGAACCTTCGATCAGCTATAATTAAAAATAAAGTTATCGATTTTTTTTTCATTTTTAAGAACAACAACAAAAAAAAAAATAAGTCATATGGAGAATAAAATTAACTTTCTTTCGATATTTAGTGTTATTCTACTTCTCTAGAATGGTAAATCGTTTGCATTCAACATGGGTAATTTTAATAAATTATTTTTAATGCGTGAATTTGTATAGGAAAATATAGAAAAAAGTCATTTGGTGGCGATAGCATACTAGTTTTTTTTTTTTTTTTTTTTTCTGCATTACTAAAGTTTCTTTTTCACTTAAAAATTTATTTTCTTTATTTTTCTAACACTTCTGTTCATTTTTATAAAGGATTGAACGTTATAATTTCTAATTTAGAAGGATTGTATTATGCTCCGACACCATTATTTAAAATAAAAAAAATGTTTTGATATTTTAAAACACCAGTGAAATTTAAGAAATTCAAAGTAACTTCTGGATATAACTTCCACTGAAACATTAGCTGCCACATTTCGAAGTAGTGCTGCTATCTAACAAACAGGAAAATGGCAGAAGGGAATGTTTAAAACAAGGGAAAAAACGTGGAAAAATTGTTGCATGAAACATTGATGTTTCAGTGTGAAATCAATGGAAGCTGACGGAGTAATTCAATTCATCCATAATACTTACATTTTCTTCTCTTAAGTACATGAATTATCTTCTATAAAGCTGTGACTTTGAGCTGTAAATTCTTTGACATACACATGTGTCTCAAATAACACACCTTAGAATAGAAAAACCTTTTATTCCGAACGGAAATAAAAGTAATATAATCGGACAAGATTTATTATAGAGTAACACCCAAAATTATACCCATCGACATTTTCACTTTTTTTTATTATTATTATTTTTCCCCTATTATCCTTTGTTTCTCTTATGTATATGGTTCTTTCATTTTAGTTCGTAACACTATTTCTCAAATCTGGTCTTTTGTTTCAGAAAAAGAAAAAAAAAAAAAAACTTATCTTTTATAGGGTGCCTTGAGGTGACTCATGTGTCAAAAGATAGGGAAAAAAATCACCCACGTCAGGCAGTGAGGTTTTTTCTGTTTTTATAGTTTTCGCATAGAGTTGTATTGGTTATGAATGCCCCCACTCCACTTGTCGTGTCAAATTCGGCCCTGCCCTTTTTAGGGCCCTGCCCAAAGTAGGCGTAAGGGGGGCAACTGGGTGAGACTCTGTATTGAATCACATGAGTTCTTGGGAGTCCTACATTTGACTTGCAATAATATTGATAATCAGATTTAGAACATGATTTTCAGTGTGTTGGGATAACTGATTAAAAGTTACTGATAGGCACCTGATTTTCAAACTTACACTATTATGACTGTAATGTTCCAATGAAATATGAAATGAGAATTCATCAGTTCGGATTTGAAAGCGCTGTAAAAAAAAAAAAAGTCTTGCTAAAAGAAATATTGTAAAACCTCTTAAAAAATTCATTTTTATTCATAATTCACTTCTCTTTAGGCTTAGTTTTCTATGGTCACAAATTTTAGACATGAGATTTAATTCTAATTTGCTTCTATTCAAAGACCTTGTGCAATTGCACTATTTTCTTAAAAGGTTACATTTTGAAAATGTGACTCTTAAGAAAGTAAATGATTTTTATTGTTTCCTTGACATGAACTGACCTCTGTCTATTATATAACTGAGGTTAATCTCCATATGTGCATTAATAATATGTATTTGGAGAAAAGATGTGAGTGACAAGACTTTCCACGTATGAACCAGAAACTTTCAGTTTCACACGTTTTGTCAAATATCTAGAAAAATTCTAGCTGAATTATCCTGAATTTTTTTATATGTAATAAACACTTTATACCGCATATGTTTTAGAAAATTTTTGCCACTGAAGCAAAAAAAGAGGCTAGTAAATGTCAAAGAAAAACAAAATATTTGGGATAACCCTGTAAAAAGATATGCTGGAGATTTCTGGTTGTAGCATGTGATTATGAGACTTCTAATAAACAGTACTGATTTATATGACACCAGACACCAGTGCATTGCATATATTCATGAAGAAGTAAATAATAATAAAAAAAAAACCATAAAAATAAAAATAAATTTACCCCTTTATTTATTACTAGCAGGCTTTGCCCGCTTCGCTGGTCATTATATTGAAATGAAGTCTCAAAATACCATATCCTTAATAATAATAATAATAATAAAATCATTGAAATCAGTCAAAATCTAAGTTAAAGTTCTCGATACCTTCGATAGCACTTTTACCACTCGCCACACTTAACAAAATCCCTTCATAATGCATGTTGCATACACATACCTAGCCCACCAATTAAAAAATCGGGATTCTAAGATTATTTGAAGCAGAGTTATGTTTTAAAACGTGTTTTTTAGCCCCTTCCCTCCGGCCCGCTCTAAACTGGATTCATGTCCCCCCCCCCGCTAAGGGGAGGTAGGGTGGAGTTTCACAAAATCAATTTGTAGTGCGTGTTGAATACGCATAAGCAGTCTACGCATCAAAAATTGTCATTCTAAGATAGTTTGGAACAGAGTTACGCATGAAAACGTGTTTTAAATCACCCCCAACCCTCAAGGGGTGATAGCACGGAATTCCAAATAATCCCTTTGTAGTTTGTGTTGAGTACGCATAATCAATCAACCTATCAAAAAATCGCTTTCGTGAGATAATTTGGAGCAGAGTTACTCTTTAAAACGTGTTTTTGCCCCCCCCCCTCCACACACATACACCCTGCTCTTAAAAGTAGGAAAAGGAAAAGTTCACAAAAATAACCCTTATAGTGCGTGTTGGGAACGCATAACTAGCCCGCACATAAGAGAATCGTCTAAGATAGTTTGGAGCAGAGTTACGCATGAAAACATGATTTTGCCCCACCCCACCCCCAAGGGGGATAAGGTGTAATTTTACAAAATCCCTTAGTAGTGTGTGTCTTGAGTACTCATAACCAATCGACATATCAAAAAATCGTTATTATGAGATAATTTGGAGCAGAGTTACTCTTAAAAGCGTTTTTTGCCTCCCTCCCCGCCTTTGAAGGAGGGGAGGGGAAATTTTCGTAAGATCCCTTTATAATGCGTGTTGGGAATGCATAAGCAACTCACATGTAAAAATTAATCTTACTGAGATAATTTGAATCAAAGTTATGCTTGGAAACATGCTTTTTGCCCCCACCCCAAGGGGGGATAGGACGGAATTTTACAAAATCTCTTTGTAGTATGTGTCTTCAGTACGCATAACCAATTGACATATCAAAAAATCGTTATCCTGAGACAATTTGGAGCACAGTTACTCTTATAAGCGTGTTTTTGCCTCCTCCCCCCCCCCCTCCCCGCCTTTAAGGGTGAAAATTTGTAAAATCATTTTACTGTGTGTGTTGGAAAAGCATACACAACCCACATATACAAATTAATCTTACTGAGATAATTTGAAGCAAAGTTATACTTGGAAACGGGTTTATATTGCCCCCCCCAAGGGGAAAAGGGGGGAACTTTCACAAAACCCCATTACAGTGGGTGTCAGACACACGTAAGTAAGCCACTCACGAAAATTTGTAACCTCAGGTCCTATAGATTTCCCCGGATGAATTTAGCGCTAAAAGAGGGACTCGAATTTGCCCCCTTGTAACTCCCCCCCCCCCAAAAAAAAAAAAAAAAAAAAAAAAAAAAAAAACAGGAGATTTTGGAAATATCCTCAAGAAGACTCTTGGCGATTTTCTATATCTTTGTGCTGTTATTGGTACAGTTTTACTCGAAAACCCGTATTTTGCTAAATTTGCCTCCGAAGATAGTTTTTACCCCCTCCCCCCTCTTAAAAATCCAAAACTCAAATCGCAGGATTTTTTTTTTCACTTAGTTCTAGCTCTCTCTTTGCAATTTCTTCACCGTGAAGCTATTTGGAGCCGAATTATGCTTATAAGGGGGTTTTGCCTTCTGCCTCGCCCCAGGGGGAGCTGGGGGAGATTTTGCAAAATCCCGCCTTAATGGGCGTCAGGGTCCTAAAACCAACGTGCTCACCAAAATTTGCGAGTCTATCTCCCATAGAATTGCCACGGCTGTGTTGAATCAGTGATTTTACTCTTTTATTCCCCACCACGCCCCAAAGAGGTAAAGGGGGGGGGGCTTTCACAAAATCCCATTACAATGGGTTTTGGACACACGTAAATAAGCCACACACTAAAACTTGTGACCTCAGCTACCATAGATTTCCACGGACGAATTTAGCGCCAAAAGGGGAGGGGTCGAATTTGCCCCTTCATAACTCCCCCCCCCCCCCAAAAAAAAATCGAAAATCGGAAAAAGTCAAAAATGAGTTTTTGCAAATACCTTCAAGAATACGCTTGTTTTTTTTTTTTTTTTTTTTTTTTTTTTTTTAATATATATATATATATCTTTGAGCTATTACTGCTAGAATTTTACTCGAAAATCCATATATTGCGAAATTTCCCCCCGAAAATCCTTTTTATCCCCACTCCCCCCTTAAAGATCCAAAATTCCAAAATCGCAGAAAATGATTTTTTTGTACTTAAGTCTAGTCTCCCCATCTGCAATTTTTTCATCGTGAAGTAATTTGGAGCCGAGTTATGATTATAAAGGTGTTTTTACCTCCTGCGCCTCCGAAAATCATTTTCACCCCTTTTCCCCCTTAAAAATCCAAAATTCCAAAATCACAGAAAATGATTTTTTCGTATTCAAGTTTAGTCTCCCCATCTGCAATATCTTCCTCGTGAAGCAATTTGGAGCCGAGTTATGCTTATAAAGGTGTTTTTGTCTTCAGCAACTCCGAAAATCATTTTCACCCCCTTCCCCCCCTCAAAAATTCCAAAATCGCAGAAAATGATTTTTTCGTATTCAAGCCTAGTCTCCCCATCTGCCATTTCTTCCCTGTGAAGTAATTTGGTGCCGAGTTGTACTTATAAATGTGTTTTTGCCTTATGCGCCCCCGAAAATCTCATTTTTACCCCCTACCCCCCTTAAAAATCCAAAATTCCAAAATCGCAGGAAAGGATTTTTTGTATTCAAGTCTAGTCTCCCCATCTGCAATTTCTTCACCGTGAAGCAATTTGGAGCCGAGATATGCTTATGAAGGTGGTTTTTGCCTTCTGCCCCCCCCGGGGGGGACGGGGGGGGTATTTCGCAAAATCCCGTCTTAGTGAGCGTCAGGGTCCTAAAATCAACCTGCTCACCAAAAATCGTGACTCTATCTCCCATAGGATCGCCCCAACCGTGTTAAGTCAGTGAATCAGTCAGTGAATCAGTCAATGAATCAGTGAGTTTACTCTTTTATATATATAGATAACACGCTGAGTATTAAACTTACAGCTTTGCCATAAAATAATAATAATAATAATAATTCAGGTACTACTTTAGACACAACGTACTGCAATTTAAAATATGCAAATATTTAATATTAAATGCAATATCAGCATTTTCACTAAATAGGTGTTATTTGCGAATTCATAAGCTTTAACGAGATTTGATTTGCATGATTTATTAGCCAAATGAATTGAGCTTCTTGTAAATAGCCCCACGCTATTACCATAAAAATTAAAAATTTTTCGTTTTTAAAACGAACTAAATTTTAGTTCCTCGCGGAAAAGGGGAAAATGGTGCTAGGTTTTTAACAATACTAGTATCACCTATTAGTCGAAATTCGACCAATATATTTAAATAAACATTTAAATGATAAGCAAAACAAAAATTCAAAATTTTCGTGTAACGAAGTTATTAATAATTATTCTATCTATAAAATAAATAAATAAATAAATCGTTTTCAGCTTCATTTTTTACATGACGGTGCATGTCTCTTTGAATTTCTCTATTTATTTGCTTCTCATTTTGACTGACCAAAATTCTGAGCATTTCAATTGCAAACACACGGTTTATATCGAAAACTAGTTGGCATATGTGGACTCTGCTCAGTTCCCCATCATATTTATGTTCTCATATATTTTTAGTGCGAGACATATTATAATCATGTTAAAAGAAATGAATTTGACCAAAGCTTGATGCAGTGACAGAATGAAATCCCCGCCTAAGAGGCTATCCACCGTTCACTTCGATATATTTATCTTATTCTAATCTATTAATTTATTTTATCAGGGTCAATTCCATTGTTTAGTTTTCATGCTACTATTTCCAGTGCAATAATACTCAAAATTCATATTTATATGAAAAATTTACAATTTCGCTATGTTGATAAAATCGTAAATTACGAATAATTTACGAAATTTTCCTATTAGAATATTTGTATTCAATCATGTTCAAACAAATATCATAAATGTGATTTCGAAGTTGTCTAATGTATTTATGATCCTCAAAATGGAAGTTTATGCTCAATTTTTTCCTTATTCTGACATGTTAAGTAAATCGTAAATTCCAAATAACTTACGAATTTTTTAAATTGGAAAAACAATAGTCTATGATATTCATGCCAGTATCCTAAATAATATTTAGAAAGTGGTTTGACATCTTTACGATGAAAATATCCCTCAAGATTGACATTTATATGAAATTTTGCTCTATTCTGCCATGTTAAGAAATTCGTAAATTTCCAATAACTTAAGAAATTTTTATATTGGAAAATTCATAGTCAGTGATATTCATGCCAGTGTACTAAATAATATTTCAAAAGTAGTCTGACATCTTTACGATGAAAATATCTCTAAAAATTGACGTTTATGTGAAATTTTGCCCTATACTGCCATGTTAAGAAATTCGTAAATTTCCAATAACTTGCGAAATTTTCAAAGTAGCATATTTATAGTTACTGATGTTCATTCCGGCATCACAACTGATATTTAAAAACTGGTCTGACATTTTTACAGTAAAAAGTTTCCATTTAATGCACGTTTAAGTGAATTTTTGTCCTATTCTCCCATGTTAAGAAAATCATAAATTTCTAATAACTTATGAAGTTTTTTAATTCGAATGTTGCAAATGAATAGGGTTCTTGCCAGTGTCGAAAGTAATATTTTAAAACTCGTTTGACCTCTCTGCGAGAATTTGTTCTTGAGATATCGTGTACTCAGACTAACAAACTAACGGACTAACACACTGACACACTAACAGACACCCTACACACAGACACCATACAAACTTTGTCATTTTCGGATTCCTCACACCTGAAAACGTGTAAAAAATTCAAAAAGCCGAGGTCAAAAATTTTCACGATTACCTGAGTTCCCCATACCTATAGTATGATGGGGAACAAAAATATGTTAATAGTTTGACAAAAATAAAAGTATAGTCCTTTCTGTTGCCAAACAAATAAAAATTAAATAGAGAAAAATAAATACGAAAAATAAGTTAGATCACGAAAATTGTATTGCATTATATATATATATATATATATATATATATATATATATATATATATATATATATATATATATAAGCAGATTTAACAATTTTCTTGTATAGCAATATTAAATACAAAAGATTATACGTAAAAAATATAAAAGTGCATTAAAGAATTGCTTTTTTTTAGGGGAACTAATATTCAATCCATTCTATCGGCGAAAATATTTTGAATTTTGACGATATTTGCTTGAAATTTTCATATAAGTAGATAAATTTATATGACTAATAAATTACGCAAATGAAATTTAATTAACGTTTGCACATAAGCTGTAAGAAATTAGTTAATAGCTAGTAAATATTATCATAATTTATTAGGTATTTAATATTTTTATATTCAGAATGCAGTAGGTTGTATCTAGTATAAGTTTCCTAAAAATGACATCGCATTAAATTTAATACCCTTTCTACTACATTCGATTTTAATTAGTTTCATGGTGGGTTTGGATTATATTATATTAATTGTTTAGTCTGAAAGTTTTCTTAAATATTTGAAATATTTTAATAACTAGTTAATTTCTATTTATTATTTGTATCGATTTTATTTTAAATGTTGCACATTGCGCTTTTAATAGAAATTATGTTTAGTTTATTAGATTTAATTTGTTAATTTATGAAACAATATAATGATTTTACACACAATATGCTAATGTTTAAGTACTGATTATTTATTTATTTATTTTTTAATTTCATTTACATACTTAATTTTATTGCTGCAAATTGCGCATAATATGATGTATTAAAATTAAAATTATTCTAAATTATGTTAAAATAAATCTAAATGAAAAAATTTCCATTAAAAATAAAAACAGAAAATAAATTACTAATGTTCTGCTTTGTGTAACTTTTTTTTTTTTTTTTTTTTTTTACTTTTTTCACATTAAAATTGTGTAATTTTATGATCAATCTCAGGTTATTTAATTACTTTTTTTTTTTTTTTTTTTTTTTGGTCTTATATCTTGGGGATGTTAATGATCTGGGAATTATATTTGTGTAATTTCCGTCTTGGTTCTTGCGTATTGTTGGGATTTATTTCAATTTTAATTAATTTCGTGCTGGCTTTCGGTTTTCTCATATTAATTGTTTAATCAGAATATTATCTTAAATACAGTACCCACCGTTTAATAAAATCACATTCGTCCTGAACCAAAGTGATTTTATTAAGCAGCTAATTTTTATAGCCGGCGAACGTTCCTGCGTTCAAGAAAAATGTATTATTTTCCAGAATTTGGAAAGAAATTTAAAAAGGTAACGAATAATGGAACTAATAAATAATATAAATTGTTTCTTTTTTTTTTTTTTTAATTAATTGTTCGTTCAAAATAAGTAAAATAAACTTTTCTTTGAGAAAATCATCATTACAGTGCCGAAAGTTCACGTTTTTCTTTTAAAATCTTACTGCTTAAACCTCTAACTTCTTAGTTATTTCAAAATAAGAATTACAAATTGTCTTTTAATAATAATAATAATAATAATAATAATCACTGGCGAATCAAATCAAATTTGTAATTTATTACCTCGCTTTAAATAACACGTTCCTTCAAATTGTTAAGGAGACAAAAGTGTTTAATTTGCAATTATGCTGTAAGTTAAAATTTTCGACAAAAGAGGTAACGGGGGGATTGCTGTGTTTTATTTTCTCTTTTATTTCAAAAATAAAACAAACACAGTGTAAATAAAAAAATGTTTAGTGTGCATAAACGACATTTTTGCTGCTGAAGAGATTTTTTTTTAGCACAATAACCTGTGATGCTGATTTTATTAAGCGACGGTTTTAAAAGTAGTCTTGTATTCATTTGTTTCCAGTCCTGGTAATTTCATCAGATTAAGCGGCTGATTGTATTAACCAGTGAATTTATTAAGCGGTGGTTTCTGTATTTAAAATATTTTAATAACTATTTAATATATACAGTGAAACCTCTCAAGTTGGACACCCCTTTATGTTGGACACCCCTCTAAGTTGGACACTTTTTCTCGGAACGGAATGTATCCATACGATTAACATTATGTCCAACCTCTATAAGTTGTACACCCCTCTAACTTGGAAGTTGGACAGTCAAATACTGTCCTAAGTTGGACACTTTTTCCCAATGAGACAGGAAAAAAAAATATAAAACTTCCGTTTTCTCACTTTTTTTTTAGAAATTGTACTTATCCCTTGTAGAAATAGCTGTAAATATCTAAAAAACAATGTTTCTTGTCACAATATATTCATCTCTGTCTCATCTTGTAAAAAAAACACTTATTTTCTTCGATTAAAAAGTTCACAAAAAACTGAATTTTGGCGCATAATGGAAGAGTCTTTTTATTTATTTGCATGAATTGTTTTTGTCCTTTTCTCCAGGAAATATCCAATAGAGATCCTACAGGCATGTTCTGACTTAGACTGTTTTAAAATGAGCATTAGACAATACATTTCGGTTGTTAGGGTTCCTCTTCATTTGTCCCTTTTATTTTTCCTACCAAGTTTTACTTGAGTGTATAATTGCACTAAACTTAAAATGTGAGAGATCTATCTATAGTGAAAAAATATGCTGATTCAATATGGGTGCATATCAATCGACAGGTGTCGCTGCTATGCTGCAGTTTTCCCCGTTCACGGAAAAATTAAATCTCATTTTTTAGAACGAATAAATTCACCACACTTCATAAGTGAGATGGCTATTATGAAAATGAATGTTATCTTAATTTGGGTATATATCAGTATCAGTAGACAAAGTGGTGCTACTTTTAATCACATTCTCCGATTTTCCATATGACTACCACAGCGTCTATTGAATAAAATTGCACCAGAACGCATATGCAAAATCTTTATTGATTAAATTTTCAATCATATTAACTTGTGGATGGCGCTAATATATAAAAAATTGTAGAAGAAAGTGTTATTGTAGCCACAATATACCAGTTTAAATTTAGATTTTAAATTGGCAAATTAATAATTTTTTGTATATAAGTTATGAATACATAATTATGATATATTTAGATATGATTAAAAGTTAAAAGGCATGCATAGATACAGTTTAATTAAATCGAAAAATGTAAGCACCCCTATAAGTTGGACACCTCTGTAAGTTGGACACTTTTTCCTGGAACCGCAGGTGTCCAACTTAGAGAGGTTTTACTGTATATATATATATATATCCAAAAGTCACAGAAAAAAAATAAAAATTGTATTATTCAAAAAGTATTGACCGTAGCACTATGAGATTTTCACTGAAATGCACAGAAAGACATGGGATTTTTTTGGGTAATAAAATTTTATTATCAAATTAGTTTAAATTCTCATGACTTTAATGACTCATTAATTTAATGACTAATATTTTTTCTTTACATATATAAAAAAAAAAGTCCCATGCTTGTCTGTATATTTCAGTGAAAACAGCATAGAGCTACAGTCAGTAATTTTTAAATAAGGATTTTTTTTTTTTTTTCCTGTGACTTTTGAATCTTCTTGTACATATATAATAAATGAATATTAAATAGTTATTAAAATATTTCAAATATTTAAGAAAACCTTTAGACTAAACAATTAATATGAGAAAATCCAAAGGCACCATGAAACTAATTAAAATTGAAATAAATCAAGACAATACACAAGAACCAAGATGGAAATTACACAAGTATAATTCCCAGATCATTAACATCCGTAAGATATAAGACTAAAAAATAAAATATTTATGAAAAAAATAATTAAAGTAACCTGAGATTGATCACAAAATTACATAATTTTAAAGTGAAGAAAGTTAAAAAAAAAAAAAAAAAAAAAAAGTTCCACAAAGCAGAACATTAGTAATTTAATGTCTGATTTTTTTTTTAATGGATTTTTTTTTTTTTTTTTTTTTTAATGTAGATTTATTTTAATGTAATTTAGAATAATTTTAATTTTAATAAATTATATTATACGCGATTTGCAGCAATAAAATAAAGTATTTAATTAAAAATAAAATAAAATAAAATAAATAAATCTGTGCTTAAACATTAGCAAATCATTTTATTGTTTCATAAATTAACAAATTAAATCTAATAAATTAACATCATTTCTCTTAAAAGCGCAATGTGCAGCATTTACAATAAAAAGGATACAAATAATAAATAGAAATTAACTAGGTTTTAAAATATTTCAAATATTTTAAAAAACTTTCAGACTAAACAGCTAATATAATCTAATCCAAATCCACCATGAAAGTAATTAAAACTTAATGTAGCAGAAAGGGTATTAAACTTAATGCAATGTCATTTTTAGGAAACTTATACATATACTTTAGCTTTGAGTCTAGTGTTAAAAACAAAATGCAAATGTTAGGACAATTGTCATTTTAGAAGTTATTTCAAAATTGGTAAGGCAGTTAACGATGCCACAAAAAGTATAAATTTTTGAATGAAAAAAAAAAAAAATATTTTAATGCGTGAGATGGCAAAATAATTAAATGTTAACGGAATATTGGTAAAAGAGTTTTTAGCATGATATAAAATTTTTTGGCCGTTTAAACTGGAAATTTGGCTTTAGGCAGCCATGTTGCTCATCCAAGCTAGATGACCGTAAGTTAAAAAGCCATTGCTTATAAAATCGGTTTGTATTACATTTAGAACATAAAAGAGATTCAGAAAAAGTGTTCAGCAACATAATTTCTTTAACTACAGTACAGCAACTATTAAACAAAGCAGGTTTCAGTGACAGAAAATTTGAAAAAATTCCATTCTTAGTGAAGAGAATTATTAAAGCAAGACCTCAGATGGCTAAAAAAATTAAAAAATGATTAGTTAATTATTGGGCTGAACTGATTCTCTCTGATGAGTGAAGTTTAACTTATTTCGAGCTAAAGAAAACAAGCAGATCTGACATCGAAAATATGACCGACTTAATGAAAATCGCACTTTTAAAACAGTGACACCATCTCCGTATATTATGTTACGGAGGTGCATAACTCTTCAAACAGTCGTGCAATTTTTTATGCTCAAGGGATCACTTAACTCGAAATAAAACGCAATCTTCATAAAAGTGGTGCCTGACCGACTATTTTGGATGTATCTTGGACATTTTCGCAAACAGCATTTCAAGATGATAATGTACCATTACTACACGGCGTCTGTGGTAAGTTTATTCACTTCAAGTTGTCAGAATTTCCTATCCATTCTCATGAGAACCTATAATTCTGTAAGTAATCATACCTTTTTCACTTTAAGTTAAATCCCACAAAGGATATAGTAGAATTTCCTTTTTATCAAACATGGAAACAGTCCTGACCGCGATCAGCTCGAAACTGTTTCGTCTGTAAAAAGGCGGGGGGAGAGGGGAGAGAATTCGAAATTTCCAGCCTATAACTCTGCCAGAACTAGAAAAAAATATTTGTGATATTCGGCACATTGAAATTTCTGAGACTTATATTAAAACACTGTATAAAACTATGCCATTGCGCATTAAAGCAGTAATTCCATTCCATATAAAGGTGGAATTAACCCAATGCAGAATACATATTTTTAATAAAAAATTGCTTAGATCTAACAAATAAATAGTTTTTTTTTTCATATATTAAAATATAACTTGTTTATTTCCTGTAATAAATTATAATAGAGAACAAAGTGTATGGTTATTGCATTGTGTTCAAAAAGAAAGTTTTATGCAGATTTTTAAAAAGTACTTCGTAGAGTGCAATAAAGCGAATTATTAAATCAAAATGTACATAGGCATCATTTAACCCCGTTGGTATTATGCAAACAAGACAGTTTTATTTGTTTCAAACATTAATTTTAAAGTTATTACAATTTAAAAAGGTTATAAGTCCTTTTTTCTGCAGTGCGGCTTTGTTTTTTTTTTTTTTTTTTTTTTTTTGTCGCTTAGTGTATTTTAAACATATTTGCATATTACATTGTGGATTAACTTTTTTGTTTAAATATTTTTATGTATTTGAAAAAAGTCATAAACATTTAAATATATATTTAATAAATTAACTGCAAATTTTTAACAGTAATATATATATATATATATACATATATATATATATATATATATATATATATATTTTTTTTTTTTTTTTTTTTCAATTATCTTATAATCAATCCATAAAATGGTGCTCAAATATGATTAGAATATGCTGTTAAACTATAGTAACATTCAATGTACATATAATCTGTATAGTTAAATAATTTTATGAAAGTAATTTATAAAAATAGTTTTTAAAATTTGAAATAGATTTAATGAAATAAAATATTTTAATCAAAATAAAACAGAGCTTGAGTTTCAAGCAGATTAATCTTTAAAATCTCTACAATTATAGAATATTTAAGGTATTACATGGGTTACGAAAAAAAAAAAAAAAAAAAAAAAAAAAAAAAAGCATATTTTCCCTGTATTTTTAATATGTTAAATGAATGTTTTTCTTCAAATTTTGAGCATATAAAAGAACAATATTTGAACAATATTTTAAGAAATTTCCTTTAAAAATTTTGGAAAATTCAACCTGTGGGTTCCGGAGGACTTTCGGAAAGATGGTGGACATGGTATTTCAAAAACTAATACACCGATCTTACTGATATTTGACTTACTCCTTCAAAATAGAACTCACTAATGCTTGAATTGGATTAATGCTTTCTGACTAATGCTTGAACAAAGGATTTTTCTTTATTTCGTCTGCAACTAATTTTACAAGGCTATATCTAAGGTAAAAAATATCGAAAATTGTACTGTTTTTGATATAATTCTGCCAAAAATTCAAAATTCAAATTTTTTAGTCCTTTGTTGAAGTACTTTATTTTGAAAAGTGTGCGAAATTCCAATAATATCGGTGCATTAGTCTGAGAAATCGTGTCCACGTCTTTTTTGGATAGGCTTAGGAAACCGGGCCTCACTGGCTGAATTTTCTAAATCTGTTAATGAAAATGGTATAAAATACTGTTTATTATTAATATATATTTTTTTTATATATAAAAACTTTTACATACATCATATAATAAAGGGATGCTTTTGCCTCTCAGGTAGTAGCACGAGTTTTTTGCGCCTAAAGGAGATAGGCCTCGCCATTTCGAAACCGGTTGTATTTCCTATTATTTTATGGTCTGGAAGAAGTTTTTATGTTTTAAAATATTTATCGTACACCAGTTCTTTACTTTATAATTACTACTGTTTTTATGCTCAAAAGTTTGAAGATTAAAAAAAATATATATTTATTATATTTAAAAGATAGAGAAAATACGCCTTTATTTTTTTTTTTTTTTTTTTTTTTTAGCCTACGAAAGCTATGTAAACCCTTAAAAAGACATTAAGTTACGCATAAAACTATGTGCAGACGCAGGGAATAAAACAATGACGAATGTAATATATTGTAATGGACTAACAGAATAATGTTTAAGAGAAAAAATAAATAAATAAATAAAGACATGAAAGAAAAAAAAAAAAAAAAACTTTGATAATTATATATCATCTCTCACTAACTTTGCACTTGACACGAGATCTACGTCTAAATTATTTCTGAACAACGCCTTCAAATTTAACACTTGGTGGTTAGGAAAGAACAGGTTTTTCTACACACCTCCAGATTGTGGTCACTTCTTATTCTGCTTAACCTTCTCTAATTAACAGCGTTTTTAATTTTTTTTTTTCGTTTAATTTTTTTTTTTTTTTTTTTCGTTGTATTTTCTTTCTTTCTTTCTTTTTTATGCATATGTGCGTCTAGTTTCTTTGCCCGTTGAACTTTTTGCATGTTTAAGAAAAAAAAATATATGGGTAAAATTAAGGACAACGTGTAAAGAATTTTGTAATTTATTGGGTGTTAAGGAGGATGGGGAGGGGGGGGGGCTTCATCCTATTTTTTAGGCGGACTTTCTTCTTCTTCTTCTTTCTTTTTTTTTTTTTTAAGAAAAAATTTCTTAGTTTAATTTTCTAATTCATTTTTTCTTAGAATTAAATATAGTAGCAAGAAAAATTCATTTTTGGTTAGAAAGAGATATTATAGAAAGAAAAAAGAAATTGTATTTTTTTTTTTTATGTATATAATAATATATACGTATATATGTATAAGGAAAAAAAATCGTATATTTTATTTATAAATATAAGTCAGTGGTCAGTGCTATTCGTCTCATATACGACTGTAATAACAATAAAAATAATAATTTAATTAATTCATTTTGAAGCTTGTATTCCATTTTTTCCGATTTAATGAAAGAGAATCTGGGGAGTATTTATTTTTTATAAAATACCCTTTGATGAAAATTACTAATGAAAGAAGTATAGTTTTTAATGTACATTTGAAAAAAAAGAGATACATAAATAACACTTTTTAATTTGTTTACGAAGCTTAAAATATTACATATATTAGAAAAAGGTTGTAAAAGAATTAAAACACACAAATCTAAAATTAAATATACGTGTGGAATTCTTTAATTTCATGATTACTGACTGACTGGTACCGATTATTGATATCTTACGCACATTACATGAAATAAACTCCATTTCAGTATTTAATTTTTATAAATAATCTCTAAGAAAAAAAAAAAGAGAGTTAAATTGAACACGTGTCATTTGTTAAATATATTAAAAACACTTTTAACACACGTAAATTTAAATTTTTATTTAAAAATGTTAAATTTTTTTTATCCATTTTTTTATCCAAAGCTTTTCGCTTTAATAGTAAAGCACCGTCAGGGATTTTTAATTAATCGTTTCCAATGAGCAGTTTTAAATATGTTTCCTTTTCACAGTCAACAGTTAAGTCTTTTAATAACGTGAATATCAGCAAAGGCAATCTGAAGTCCGGTAGAGGTTGGATCAAGGAGCTAAGTGTTGATATTCACTTTATTAAAAGACTTAACTGTTGACTGTGAAAAGAAAACATATTTAAAACTGCTCATTGGAAACGATTAATTAAAAATCCCTGACGATGCTTTACTATCAAAGCGAAAAGCTTTGGATAAAAAAATGGATAAAAAAAAATTTTAACATCTTATAAATAAAAATTTAAATTTACGTGTGTTAAAAGTGTTTTTAATATATTTAATTTTTATTTAGCAAAGGATAATGGGTACACTATCTACCAAAACGCTCAGTGTCTTATTTTCTTCTTATGTTGTTTTGCAAAATGTTTAATGTCCCTCGTGCATTATGTGTACTAAGTTTGATGTCCTATGCGTTTTGCACATATTTTTCTTATTTCTATTATGGTTATATTATAAAAGAATCCATCGCAAAATCTCAAAAGCGTATTAAATATTTCGGACGTTAACAATATTTTAGAGCCTTAAATAGTTTGTGCTTAAATACATTCATAATTAAATTTTAGTTTTAACGAATCGTACCCAGGTAAGAAAAGTGGCGCAAGTAAAAAAATAGCGAATTTCAGTTAATATCATTGAAAAATATACATGAAAAAACTCGTCACATCTTTATCTCGAAAATTAAGCGCATGGGAGGCAATCGTGTCAGTTTTATGTCATTACTAGTCAATCAACTTTAAATTGATTTTTCTTAAATACTGCATTTTTAGGTTTTGTCCCTTTTCTTGCCGTCTTGCAAAATGTTTATAAGCGTCTACATTTTTTACAACAATGTTTCTACAAAATGAAAAAAAACACACCACACACCAACAATATAAATAATATTTTGACCATTGTTACGAATTTAGGATATTTTATAACAATACTAAAAATAAAATACAACAATGAACAAAATAAAAAGTTCATATTGGATGTTTCAACAATAAATTATTTGCAGTCATTGAGCAAATTACGAGTAGCATGTAATTTGAGACTGTCTCTTATTAAAAAGAGATTTTTGAAAAATTTTGTGATTTAAGTGAGTTAATTTTGTTTTGAAAATGGAGGAGTTACGTAAAAAGTATCGTCGAGGTGAAATAAGTAAAGAAATATACGAATTTAAACTCTCAGAACTTACTCTTATGAATCTGGAACGAATCAATTATATCTATGCGGGAAAAACAGAGAATGGATTTGATAGTTTCATTATTGAACTCAAAAGTAGCAAAACACAGCTTATTGTGACAATAAACGTTTCATTGGACGACCAAGAAATAAAAAATAAAGTCAACTGGTCAAAAATCATTTCAGAAAAAGTTAATCCACTCCTCACATATGAAAATATAATTGGCTCTCAAGTAAGAAATTACTGTACAGATAAAAATGCCTTTGGAATGAAAAAATGGGTAAAAGGTAAAGCCCGTCATAGTTTTGCAAAAGAAAATCACCCAGTTAGTAAATACGTATTTGGAGAAAATCAGTTTAATAAAATATGTCCAGATAATGTCAATAACACAAGTAGTCCTATTGTGAAACCATGTGACATCACCAAAGCAATACATACAAATGACAAAGACAATCCTCCTAAGTTTGAAAATAAAGTCAGAACTATAAATTTAGATTCAAATGTTATGGAAAGTTATGAAGTTGAGCTAATGTCATATTTCTCCGAAAAAAATTGTCTTGAAAACTGTAAAATAGAAAACGAAACAGAAAAAAAGTCTCCACAATGTGTTGTTCCAAAGAAAAAGAATAAACTACGAATTTGGTGGAAACAACAAAGAGACAATGTTAGAGATCATTTCCGTACTTGCTTTCCATACAGCAAGAAAAAAGCTCGAAAGCGACAATTGCCGTAAATTATTGTCTCCACTCTTTTTGAACTATTTAAAGCATAATAAACAATATAAATGACACCATGATTGTCCTCTAAAAGTCTTCAATTCATAGTCCTGTTTTGCAATATCCTAAATACTGGACCCTCCAAAACTCAACCCTCCCGAAGCAGGTCTGCATATGTCATCAGCAGAAAATGATATCTAAATGGATTTTGTACTGTATATGTTTAAGTTAAAATAAACACTGCTTCGGGTAAATTGCTTTGTGTGTTATTGTTTTTAATTTCTTTTGTATTTTTAATTTCTGAACTTACATTTACAGTTAGAGAAATGTTTTCCTGATTCAAAAAATTTTTGTTGTTGCAACAAAAATAATTTTTTCCATTAACTAACTTATTGTAGGTAATGGAATATTCACTTGGTCAAAATTTTCAATATCGAGTTTTCACAACATTTGCTTTCCTTAAAATCACCTAAATCCGTTTAAGTAGTTTTTGGAAACTGATCAATGCAAATGAATGTGTATAATGTGTGCGGACTCTTTTGACTACGATATTACCTAAATGAAAAAAGATAGAAGAATGGAAAATGATAACTAAAACAGGTCCGGTATACAAGTTCGTTTTAGTAAAGTTAAACTGTTTAAAACAGAAAAAAATTATGCGCTATCTACCAATAAATATTTCGACACTTTCGAATTTAGACGTTTTCTCAAAAATCTAAGAAAGTTCTATCTTGAGACTTTGGTAGTGTAAATAGCATGTTATACCTCATATATTTCAGTAAAAGTTGTGTTCTAAAGAGGATAAGGGGATCAATTAAGAGTTAAACAAAAGTCAAAGTGTTTTGGATCACCCTATAAAATGTAAGGCTTTAAATGTGTTTTCGCTGTTGCATATGATTACGAGAATTTATTATTATTATTATTATTATTATCTGTATAATTTTTTATGGGGCTACCACTTATATTCATGGAGATATAACTTTTTTTTTTTTTTTTTTTTTTTTTTTTTTAATGAAAAAAAAAAAAAAAAAAAAAAAAAATCCACTTTTTTAAACATAACACGTAGGGTCCTAGACTCAGTGCAAAGATATTTTTAGAAAATTTGGCATACAACAATCAGAATGCAAAAATGTTAAATATTTTGTGAAATATCAGCATTTTTACTAAATAATTTTTAACTACGCATGTGCAAGTTTTTAAAAAAATTTATTTGTATAATTTAATAACAAAAAGTACTGAACAACTTATATTAAAACCACAAACAAATATCGTGTAAATTCAAAAAGTTATGACAGATACAATAAACATAATTTCAGTTCTTC
Source organism: Salticus scenicus (assembly GCA_963930645.1). Lineage (NCBI taxonomy): Eukaryota > Metazoa > Arthropoda > Arachnida > Araneae > Salticidae > Salticus > Salticus scenicus. Next base: position 193,052,727 of record OZ005655.1, on the reverse strand, counting down.
TCAAAAGAAAATGAAGATGATTAGAGGGGTTTTACAATATTTATTTACAATCAGGAAACACTGTATTATTATTGGGCATTGGCTGAATCAAAATAAAAATGTGAGTAAACCCATAATAGTTTAGCTTTTATTTTGAATGAACTGAAACTCTGTCCATTCTATCTCTCATAAATTTTTGAATTCACAAGATATTTGTTTGGGGTTTTCATATAAGTTATTCAGTGCTTTTGGTTGTTAAATTATGCAAATAGAGTTTTTTTTAAAGGTAGCGCATGCATAGATAAAATTATTTAGCAAAAAAGCTCATATTTTGTAAAATATTTAACATTTTTGTATTCTGATTGCAGTACACTGTGTCTAATGTAGTACTATAGTATGCCAATTTTTCTAAAAATGTCTTTGCACTGAGTCTAATTCCTTACGTATTATGTTTATAAAAGTGTTTTTTCAGTTCCTACTATTAGTTCACACTCTCCCTATATATATCTTGTACAAATCTTGCAATCGATTTTTAACTAACTTCCCGACTAGCTAGAAATTTGAAACTTTCAGGATTGCTCAGAACACGGTGGCAACACAATACTTCAAAGCCCGATTTTCGAATTTTTTATTAGTTTTCTTATAATTAATTAATATATGAAAATAATAACATCCTAATAGAGTTAAAATAGCCATTAAAATATTAGCTATAATTTAATTGTTGCCAGAAAAAAAAATTACGAGTTCATTTTCTTTCGACATAAAAATAAATACATTTAATTAAACGTGAACATTAAAAAATTATAAAAAGTTAAATTATGCATCTCACAAAAATTGACGTCATTAACACTTTTACGTCTTACTTTAACACTTGACGTCATTAAAAATTTTATGCACATTGATAAGAGCTCTATGATTCATCAGAAAATTTAAAACATGGTATATAAAAAGTTTTTTTTTTTTTTTTTTTTTTTTTTTTTTTTTTAATCTTATAATTACTTTTATTTAATTTTGCACGCCCGCTTTTTATTTCCTAATTCAAAATTATTTAAAAAAAAAAAAAAAAAAAAAAAAAAAAAAAGTCGATAGTGTTTGTAAGTAGGAATGGACTTTAAAAAAATTTCTTTTATACCACTTTTTTTTTTTTTTTTTTTTTTCATAAAAAAAAAAAAAAAAAAATGTTATATCTCCATGAATATATGTAGCAGCCTCATAAAAAGTTACACAGATAATGAGAAAAATTTCCTTAATCACATGCCTCAGCCAAAACGCATTTAATATATTACTTTTTACAGGGTGATTCAAAACATTTTGACTTTTGTTTAATTTTTTACTGGTACTCTTTTCCCCTTCAGTACACAATTTTTGCTGTAATATATGAAGTATAACATGTTCTTTTCACTACCAAAGTTTCAAGATGATTCCGAAAGAACTTTTCTATATTGTTGACGAGATGTTTAAATTCGAAAGTGTCCAAATCATACTTATTGGTAGGTAGTGTATATGAGAATAGTCTAGATTGGTGTGCTATTTATCCAAATACAATATAATTATATCATGTATGTATCGTAGTAATTTAAAATTAGTACACTCAATGTCACGCTCATAATAATATAAGTATAGATCAGCTAATATACTAGAAGCAATGCCACCTTGTGGCAATCCTAAACGTTGTTTATATAAAGAATTATTGAATATATATATCATGTTGTTGTTATTAGCGCAATTTTTTATAAATAATATTTAATAAATTTTTCTAAAGCATAATTGTTTGCATTTATTTATTTATATATTTATTTTTTTTATTTTTTTTTTTACCCAACAAATTACGTTATAAAAATTATTATATTTTTTAAAACATATAACGGTATACTTGTTTAATATTTTTTCTTGAGTGTGTGTGCGTGCGCACCTGTATAAGCATTTCTAAATTATGCCTCACTACAGATATATTAGGTTCATAAAAAGTTAATAATTCATAATCCCAATAAAAGTCATTATAAAAATCTTGTGATTTCGTCAGATTATACAAAATAAAGGTAATCTATTTTGCTATTATTTCATGTTTATAAATAACATATGCAAGTAAAATAACTTTATGTTTATAAATATAATGCAAGTAAATATTTATGTTTATAAATCGCATATGGAAATAAAATAATTTTATGTTTATAAACAGTACATGGAAGTAAAATAATTTTATGTTTATAAATAGCATATACAGGTAAACAATAGTTTTTGGGGAAAAATAAAATAATCTTCTTGCGTTTTAATTTAACAATTAAATGAAGTAATAAAAATCATACTTTTTTTTTTCAAAGAATATTACTCAAATAATAAAATAATAATTAAATATATATATATATATATATATATTACTGGAAGTAAATTTCTTATTGAAACAATATGCTTTTACAAAAGTCTTTCTAAACACATATATAAAATAACAAAAGTATTTGTATTTAGATTTATAGATTCTATTCAATTACTAATTTCATTTCAATTAAAATGTTTTTTAAAATGTCATTGAAAAGTGATTCCTTATTTTAAAAGTTAACATAGTTTAATTATTTCTTTCTTTTCCTTTCCTTTTCTTTCTTTTTTCTTTCTTTCTTTTTTTTTTTTTTTTTTCTAAACGAAAACTCTCCAGATGTAAAAGAAATGACAAAGTAGTAGGTTAGTAGTTTTTTTTTTTTTTTTTTTTTTTTTTTTTTAACTACAAGAACCTCATTTAACAAAATTATTTTCCTTTAATGTTTGTATAGAAATCTCAATTAAAAAAAAAATAATAATAATTAATTACTAATTTATCTTTTTTTTTTTTTTTTTTTTTTTTTTTTGGGGGGGGGGTAATATAAAGCCCCTTTTCTCAAAGAAAGGTACATTAGTACTTACAATTATTGTCGTTACGATCGTTTCTATTCTTTGAAATTGATTTAATAGGCAAAATAACTGCTTTAAACTAAATTCATATGAGTTTATTTTATGCATTTTCTTTATTCAATGCTGAAGCGCAAAATTGTTTAACTTGAAGATAGTAGGATAATAATAATAATAATAATAATCGTTCAACTACGTTGAAAATCGTTCAACTACGTTCAAAATCGTTCGATTCTACGATTCCAATTTTCATCTGCGGTTGCTAAGGAGAACTATTTTTATTCATTTATTTCGATGTTAATTGCAGTTGATCAAATATTGTAAAAATTTAATTTTATTTCAATTTGAATATTTTATTTCATTAAGCAAAGTTACAGCTCAAATTTTCAATCTCGGAGGAAAAAAAAAAAAACTTATTCTCATTTTTTTAATTGCTTCCTAGATAAAATGGGACATGCTCAAAAAACAGAATTCGAAAAACTTTATTTTTTTTTGTGAAATATCATCATAATATGAAGACACAAATATCCCATTGAATCACATGAGAAAGAAGAAAGAGGGAATCTGACTATTATTCCAGGCCCCACAAGCGGCCGAGTGGTTCTGCGCTCAAAACTATTATGGTGACAGGAAGTAACGGGTTCGGTTCCCGGTCACACTCGTCGACCTAGCCGTTTAGAGTTTTCCATGGTTTTCTCTGAAACTCACATAAATGCGTATCTTGGCGTCTAGTGAGGACAGTTTGAATTAAAATTATGTGGTAACCTTTTCAAAAATTGTATGTGTTTATATGAAACATGATTACAACCATTTTTTCTCTACTATTTTGAATTTGGCTTCAATTAGAGCTTTGGCGATATCAATGAAGTAATCGGGGCGTCATTTCATCACAAAAATGTAAGCTATCAAGACGTCGTTGTTGGGGCTCCTAGCTTCCCCTCCACTCCGTACTTTGTAACAACTTTGAAAATGTATTAATTTTTATATTCACGTATATGGTCACCACAGATGTTTAATATTTTTAAAAATATTTAAATAAAATAAGTCTTCTGTGGTGCCTGCTTTTTCGCACCTGGTTCTTTTCTTTCGGTAAATTCATTTCGAGACACATCAAGACACTGATCACACTTGGTTTACTTTTAAACGTATATTTACTTACGGCACAAACATAAAATACATAACGAATACAGAAATTAACATCAAGTAAAGTATTTTCTAAAAAACATGTAAAATGGAACGTTAGTCCATCTTGATTCACATACGCACACTGTTGCCACACTTTCGTACCAAACTTTTTAGTTCTTGTTTTTTAATACTCTCGAAATCAGAGGTGCGGCGTTCACACCTTCCCTCCAGTTTCACTTGAGGGACAATGGCCTTCACAGTGAAACTACTAACCAAAATTTGTGGATAATTTATATAACTGTTCATGAAAGTCTAATTGTCCTTTTAAATTATTAATTATTGTTTCATCTTTAAATAAATGTTCATGAAAGTTTAATTGTCCTTTTAAATTCTTAATTATTGTCTCATCTTTGACCAAATATGCGATGTTCCATCAAGAGCAATAACATTTATATTTCACTTAATATTTAAATATTTTCTATGGTATAAAATAAGTAACATTTAAACACATAATAGAAATAAAATATATATATAATATATATGAATAAACATTTATCCTGACATGGATTTTCTTATGCACTTCAAATAATCTTAATGAATTAATATACTTGAATATAAGAAACAAAATAAACACACACACATATATATATATGTAATAACAAATACAATATTGAACTAACTTATGACTTTATTCATGAATGCGTGATAAAGCATCTGCAATAGTATTACTGCTTCCTGGCTTATGAGCAATAGTCACTTGATAGCGAGATAGAGCCAATGCCCATCTTTGTAATCTGGCGTTCTTAGGAACTGTTTTTCTATATTAGATCTTAATGTTTCTGGAACTTTATAAAGATGAGGTTGTTTCCTCTTTACTCCAGACTTTAACTGGGTAACATGTGGCGGAACTTTGGCTTTCCTTAATTCCCCATCAAATATTGTTAGATATTCTTTAATCAGATTCAACAGCTGTTTATGTTGCTTTGCTGATATCGAATTTGATTTTATACCAGCTTTTAGTTCTTCATCTGTTACTTGCCGTGATTCTACGGGTGCATGTTGTATATCTCCAAACTCTTCATCTGTTTCGTAAATAATTCCTACAGCTCTGACAGGTTGAATATATTTACGCAATTTATTTTGATGAAGATGTCGAACACTTCCATCAGGTAGTTTGACATAAAAAGAATGTGGAGACTTCTTTTCTACTATCTCTCCTGGTCCTTTCCATTTTGAACAAAGACGATTTGTTGAATCAGGGATTAACACTACAACTTCATCCCCAACAGAAAATTCGGTATCTTTTGACCGTAAATTATGATAATGTACATATTTCTGCTGCTGTTCTTGAGCTATGCTATTCGCATACTGTGCCGCGTCTTCTAAACGGTTCCGGAGTTTCAACAGGTAGTCAGCTACAGATTCTCCAATCCCTTGAGGAAGTACGACTTCATCTTCCCAACTTGATTTGAGGATGGCTAGTGGTCCTACAGGTGGTCGCCTATGAACTAGTAGGAATGGGGCAACACCCGTTGTAGCGTTAGGCACTTCTCTGTATGCCCATAACAAGAATGGCAACTGTTTATCCCAGCCTCGACCTTGTGAATTAATTGCATGATGTAGCATGGATTTCATAGTTCCTATCCATCTTTCAACCAAACCATTCGATTGTGGATAACCTGGAGTGGAAAATTTAGGAACACATCCTAATCGTTTTAAAAATTCTTTTGTCAGCTGTGCGGCAAAATTTCTTCCGTTATCCATTGCAATTACTCGAGGAATTCCAGTTCGTACAAATATTTCTATAAATGCATCACAGGCAGCCTTTGCTGTTAAAGACTTCAGAGGTATTGCTTCCGGCCAACGACTATGCTGGTCCATAACGCACAGTACATACTGATGGCCACGTGATGACTTTGGCTCTATTGGGCCTAAAATATCGGCATTAACCACTTGAAATGGGAGTTCTGGCCTTCCAACAGACTCGATAGGTGTTCTATCGTTTACTTTTCCTTTCCTGCGCATTTGACAATCATGACACGAAGCACATAATTGTTTAACTTCTTTTGGCATTCCTTCCCACCAGAAAGACATTGCAATTCTGTCTCTGGTCTTCTTAGCTGCCAGATGTCCACCAGTAGGAGTTTCATGAGCTAATTTCAAAATGTCCTTTCTTCTGCTTGCCGGTACGACCAATTGAATATATTTCTGTCCGCCTACTTTACCCATATGATATAATAAACCTCTTTCAATCCAGTAACCATTTTTATGTTGTCTAGCTTCTTCGAAGCACCTTTTCAATGTAGGACAGGCTAACTGCTCATCCCTAAACACTTGTGCTTGTGGAACAGGGATATTTTCATTTCTTTCATCCTTACTATCGGTTTCGGTCAATGTCTGTTTAACTACTGAGTTATTAAAGACTTTGGTTTCTGGATGATGCGACTCGCTGTTGTTTAGCTTTGCCTTTCGAATAGTCTCGTGACTTTCTCCCTCCATACAGAACATACACTTCTCATTATCTTCTGTGAGTGGGGTACTAATTGCCTCATCCCCAAGATAATTGTCGTTTGAATTATTCTCAGGTACACTGAACAAGGATTCACCGACTTCATTTATTGTGATTACTTCAACCTCTTCTTCTGAAGAATAGTTTCCGGGAGACCTTCCCTCCACTTTGAGCAAGGACGGTTCATTGTTTTCTTCCACTGGGGTGATATTAACCTCAACCCCTGAATTTCCAGGATTTCTTCCTTTCACATGGAACAAGGATTGTTCATCGACTTCTTTCTTCGGGATATTCACTTTATCCCCTAAAGAAATGTTTTCGGGAGATCTTCCCTCCACACTGAACAAGGATTGTTCATTAGCTTCTTTTACTGAAGTGATTCCTGTATCATCTCCCAAATAAGAACGCTTTTGTTCCTTCAACCATTCATATACTCTGGGAGTGATTAAAGCTTCCTCATGCAGCCCTTCTACTACTGCAGCATGCACTTGAACATATGGAATGATTTCTTCATCTGTATGAACACTTAGCGGAACTGACACAAGTTGTGCTTCCACTGGATTACCTATAGCAGGTCTCAAAAGAATTTTCCCACTTGACTGTAAGTGTTCCTCAGGTACAACTGATTTTCGTAGTACGGTGATTTCTGCACCACTGTCCACGATGCCTTGAAATTTTTGACCTCCGATTCCTAAATCCACTTTCAGAAGCTCGCCATCTTTCTCGTTGACTGGAAATTCCCACTCGAAACAAGCGCTATTTAGATTAACACTGACCTTTTTAAGGCCCTTACTTTCTTGACTCTTTTTGTTTGTTTTCACGTAAGATATACTTGCTGAATTCAATTTGGGGCAAGATTTTTTCATATGGCCTTCCTTTCCACACCAATAGCAGGAGAATTTCGGACGAATGTCTCTTTGTTCTTGCTGTGGCTTAGTAAAACCCCTTTTCTCATCTCTATTGTTATTTCCGAAATTCGCCCCTTTCGATGGAAGATTCCAATTTTCTTTATGAGAAATTTCTCTCGGTTTTTTATTGAAAGTCATTTTGACATTTTCATAATCATCCAATTTACTGGAAATAATATCAGATGACTTAAACAATGACCATTCATCGATGAAATGTTCTTTAATTTCTGGAGGTACTTTCCTTTTAATTTGATCTGTAATAATCAAATCATATAATTCTTCAAATGTGTTAACTTCTAATCCCCGAATCCATTCAGTAAAATAGTTTTTCAATTCGCAAGCAAAATCTCTCCATGTGATATCAGCTTTTTTAGTATGCTTATTGAAAAGTTGTCGAAATCTTTCAGGAGTAAGTTTATATCTCTTTAACAATAACTCTTTTACTTTTCCGTAATCATTCGTGATTTCTTCGTCTTCCCGAGCTATAACTTCCGCGATTTCGTATGGCAGTAGCCCAATGAGATGAGAAACCCAATCATCTCTTTTAATTTCGGCACGTTTTGCCTGCCGCTCAAAAAGAACTAAATACAGGCTAATTTCGCATGTTTTAGGATCAAATTTTTGTAAGATGTTATGTAATTTTACGCGCGTTTTCTCAGAAGTTTCATTTGTAATTCCTTTCTTCTCAAGTCCTATTCTTGCATTTTCCAACCGCATTTTTTCCAATTCTATTTCTTCTCTTCTTAGGCGTTCCTCCATCTCTTCTTTTCTCTTACGTTCCTCTATTTCTTCCCTTCTTATGCGTTCCTCCATCTCTTCTTTTCTCTTACGTTCCTCTATTTCTTCCCTTCTTATGCGTTCCTCCATCTCTTCTTTCCTCTTCCGTGCTTCGAGTACGTTCGCTAATGTTTCTTTAACAAATTCTTCATCGTAATTCTTTGAAGCCAAAATAGCATCTCTTAACTCATATAACTTTAAATGTTGAGTTCCTTCCACTCCAAGCTCCGTAGCAACTTCTTGCAAATCTTTTTTATTCCCTTTACCCAAAAATGCCATCTTCGGATGGATGAAATCAAATCAAGTTCAAATTTTCCTTAAGAACGCCAAATTTTACATCTTATTTTTTATCTTAAACAACATTTTCCCCCAAATTAAATAAAATAATCATTAAGTCGGAATGCATACATAAAAGGAGAAAAAAAAGTAATATGTATCGAAATAACAAATAAAAGAAAAATGTTTACACAATCAACTCTTTCATTAAATAAATCAGAATATACTTTATTACATAACCAGCTTTCAATAAATTAGAAATAATGTTACCATAGCAACCTTTAATCAAACTTACTTTTAAACAGAAAAAAAAAACAATTTCCGATTCATTCCTCAAAGTAAAAAAATAAACAAAACCGGACGTTCACAAGAATAATTCACTAGTTTTTTTTTTTTTTTTTACTGAGATATTTCATTAATATTCCAATAATAATAAAGATAAATAAATATAAATAATTATCAAAGTCTAACAAATACACAATCATTCAATAAAACAGAACAAATAAATCAAAACAGAGCTCTCTCTCTCTCTTTTTTTTTTTTTTTTTTTTTTATCTGCTTTAATGAAATCTTATTTATTCTAAATCACGTGATGAATAAAAAGAACACACAGAAATTAATCACAATTATCTTGAATAGCATAAAAACATATTCTTTTCATCATTCTTTTTACTATTTTCCGGCTTTTTAAATACAAATAAACAAATATATTTCTATTTTTCATTTTTCAAACACTAGAATTATTATTATTTCAACATTACGAAATATTCAATTTTCATTTACATACTCTTTACCTTGTTGGAATACAAAATCGGAACAAAATATCTAAATGCTTAATCCGAATTATTTAATATGAAACTTATACAAAATATGACTCTTGATGGAACATAAAAAAAAAACATACCCTTTTTTTTTTCATCACTATCATGAAAAAAATCCATACGAGTACTATAGCTATTTCACATATGCTTGTCGACTTCGCCAATTGTGGTGCCTGCTTTTTCGCACCTGGTTCTTTTCTTTCGGTAAATTCATTTCGAGACACATCAAGACACTGATCACACTTGGTTTACTTTTAAACGTATATTTACTTACGGCACAAACATAAAATACATAACGAATACAGAAATTAACATCAAGTAAAGTATTTTCTAAAAAACATGTAAAATGGAACGTTAGTCCATCTTGATTCACATACGCACACTATTGCCACACTTTCGTACCAAACTTTTTAGTTCTTGTTTTTTAATACTCTCGAAATCAGAGGTGCGGCGTTCACATCTTCAGATTGAATAGTGTCTATTTCTAAAGATTTCCTGAGTTGTTGCATTACTTCGCATGTACTCTCTCAAGTTGTGTTTTTTTTTTTTATTGTCTTCAGTTAATACGTCAATATATCCGGCCATCAAAAACTATTTCACAAAGGACACTCCACCTTTAGACATAGGACCCTCGTGTAGTCAATCGTACTTAATCCCAACAATCCAAACCTGGCTATTTTTCCCTCTTATGTATATATAAGCAGGAACCCTGATGACGTACTGTATTGTCGTATGTCTACATTTTATAGGATTTTCGTTAATTTTTCTCCTTTTTCAAATTGTTTCTTTTCTCCAAGTATTACCATTTCTTATTATGCAATGTCTGAAAAAGTATTCATAATATACACACATACACACACATATAAGTAAGTATATGTATATATATATATAACCTTCTCAAACACTGCAGCAGATGTAACCAAGTATCACATGAAGAAGCAGAAAAAATGAATAAACATGACGAAAAAATGAGCAAACTAAGATTGAAACATACAACATCATTACTTTATCAAGGATAAGGGACATAGAATTAATGTTGCATATAAATAGGGTGATATTTCTGTAGTGCTCTATGAAAATTGCTAAAACTTTACAGCACGTTATGCCCTATGCACGTTATACCCATAAGACATGGAAATAATTGAAACTCAAAGAGAAAGAAGAAAAAACCAAGTGATAAACACACTTTTTTCTCAACAATCACCAATAAATGAATAATCAAATTATTAATAAGATAAATTAATAAAACCCAAAACCAGTACTCACTAACAACTGCAAACCACGCCGAAAATAAATTTCAAACCATAAGACGCCATGAAGAGGTTGAACACAGTTATATCTACAGTTAATGGGAGACGCATTTATCTACTAAACTAATAAGTAAATAAAATTTTGTTTAAATTGTTTCTGCTTATTTTTAATAACTAATAAACCTTAAATTTAAATTTTATTTGATTAAATTTTAATTTATAACTTAAATAGATTAGAGATGCTTAAATGTGCAATTCAAAGATAGAGGTTTTGTTTCTCTATAGATGCTATAGAACAAGACAGGGAGGAATGATAGCGACCTCTATTAGAGTTTTAAAAAAATAAAGAAAGAACGTAATGATGCACAATATATATATATATATGTGTGTGTGTGTGTGTGTGTGTGTATTTATATTTATGTGTGTGTGTGCAATTGCTGGGTGTAATCAGTCGCAGTTTTATGATTTTTTTTTTTTCAAATAATCCCTTATTTTATCTCAATAAAATTCCTTGTAAATAATTTAATAAATAATTCATACTGCATAAATTTATAAAAGAAAATATAGAAAAAAGTTTTGCGGTGGCCACAACGTACTAGTTAATTTTGTATATGGTTTAAAATTGTTCAACAGAATATTGCAAAAATAAATTTGATTTATTCATTCCTTATATTAAAAAAACTGCCGTTAAAAAAACTGCTTGTCCTTTCTGCCCTGAACTGTAATAATGTTTTTTCTAGGCGAGTAATTTTTTGCCCAAAGTTTCAACACTCAAAAAGTATCACTCCCTAATTAATTCTAAAGCCATTAATTACTTCAGTTAATTAATTATCTTAAATGAATGTTAAGCAAATATCAGCTTACTGAGTAGGAAATACATAGCGGGTGTGTTAGGGGTTATTAATTAATATTTGGGAGTAATAATGCTTCGTATTACTTAAAGATAATTAAAAAAGATTCTTCATTAATTATCATCTTAATATTAATTAGATTTGGATATTTTTTTTTACTTCATTTAGTTAGAAATTAAAGCTAAATATGTGTATATTACGCCTTAATTAACTTATTAAATAGAATCTTGCGGCTTTTATGTATATGATCTAAATATTTTTAAGGAAAAGTACTTGCGAAATTTTGAAAGAGGTAGATAATTATCAGTGATTAACTATAACAAGTAGCTGTTTTAATCTTTAAAAATTTGAGAAAGGTTAAAAAAAAAAAAGTAAAATTTTCCAAAAACTTTATTTATTAGGAATAGAGGTTTTTTATTTTTATTTGTTTAAAAAAATAGTAATTAAAAAAAAAAAAAAAAAAAAAAAAAAAAAAACAGAAAATGTTTGTATTTTAAAAAAGGAGTACAATATAAAAAAAAAAAAAAAATTATATTGCATCATTCAGGAAATTTTGTTTAAAAATGTAATTTTGACTTGTAGTATATTTTTAGTTGCCTTAAGTTCTGTGTATAATTCGCAAGTTAGATAAACCAGTTTCAGACTAAGCATTTTCACCCTTTGCGGTGCAAGGTAATTTTTTTTTCCCCCTAATAATACTACCCACTAGAAATTATGAACAAAATTAAAATAAAAGAAATAAATTATTTTTCCTACTGAATTATAAAAGTAGATTTTTGGTTAAAAATTTCCGGGGTGAATTTTTGCAGTTGGGAGTTGGAACGTAGTAATTACGTCTTCGCAACGAGGAGACCGCGCCTCAAATTTTTATTCTACAGACAAACTTACATATTTTTTCAAGTATTAAAGGCAAAAAAAGAAGGATAACAATTTCTCAAATAAATTTTCTGGTATAAAAAATGATTTATTTGACTTGTGCATTATACGCAGGAAGTTAGGATACATTGATCATGCTCGTGCATAAAGTTAATAGGTGCGCTTACATCACCCCCCCCCCCTTTTTTTTCTTTTGTTATAACACAATAAATATTTATAAATCGAAATAAAATTAAAACTAAGTTACCTCACTATTTCATGCAGAGACACGAAAAGTAAAGTTTACATTATGACATGTAAATTATACCACATTTGTATTTACATATTCTGTAAAGAAATTGGCACTCTGTAAGATACCATTAATGTAATTTTAAACCCCGATTTTTTTTTTTTTTTTTTTTTTTTTTTTTTTTTTTTAATGTCCAAACAGTTTTTGCAAAACATTCTTAACATATTAATTAATATTCCGAAAGTGGAACGTCAACTTTTCCACCGAATTTATAAAAATCTGTTCATGTAAAACATGCAAAATGGCATTTTACCACGTCTGTTTCGAAAGCTGGAGTCATATTACTTTTATCATTCTCATAAGTACATTTGTATAAAATATTCTATAAAAAAGCTTCTAAACACGAACTCTAAACCTTCAGAATTTTTCCTTAACTGTATATATATATATATATATATATATATATTCTTAACCAATTCTTTTGGAAAATTTCAGCTTTCAGCAAACTTCTGAAAAACGTCCCGTACCAAATTCAAAATAAATACATATTCTAAAAATATCAGTTCAGATTTCCTAAACAACTTATAAATATCAATATATATAAAGCTTGCCAACTGGTAACTTGTTATATATTTTATTTCCTATATCCTCTCCTTGTTTACATTTATATAAAAAGAAAATAAATAAATAAATTATAAGAAATCGAAGCTTCAAAAGATGAACATTAACTTGGTAGCAATTTTTCTTATTTATTTATTTATTTATTTATTTTTCTTCTGTAAATTTCAACATGTAGACAACTCTTGAAAAAAAAAATCCGTACCAAATTGAAGATGAATACATATTCTAAAAATATCATTCCAGATTTTTCGAACAACTTATAAATATCTATCGATATAAAGCTCGCGAAAAAGCGGCATCTTCACTCATCTAACACGATATCCACAAACAAGTTTGATTATGTCATCTTCAATTAATTGGGTTTTATCAAATTAAGTCAAGCCATTTACTACTTTTTTCATCATCCGCTATCCTGCAGATGTGCAAGAAAGCATCAAATGGTAAACAGAGAACTGAAGACTACTTCATCTACTGAAATTTTAAACTGACGTGCAACACGTGTCCTCATCACATATTAATCGTCTGGAGGAAGTGAGGCGGAATTAAAGATCCACTGATATACTAATCATTCTCAATGACAATTCTGAGAACTGTTGAATGACGATAATATATTTTTGTCCATTAATCAGCTTACGTGAATAACATCTTCGTTTAACTCCCTATATTAATTTCAATGCGGCTTGTTGAATGATGACTTTCGAAGGTTGAAATATCACAAAACGGTGTTGTAATGTCGTGCGATTTCCTGTCTACATGCAGAGCATGACCCTTTTCCGGATAGAAGGAATTCATTATTTTTGGAGTCACTTTTCTAATGTCTAATGATCAGTATCGAAAATGTATCAGAGCATGCCCTTTCAATCCTTTGAAGGGTAAGATATATTCGCTAGTTTTATATGGAAATGCACCAAGAATTCACGAACAAAACTAAAAGGAAAGAAATAAATGACTAAAATGACCTTTTTACTTAGTTATACACTGAGAAAAAATTCTTTAACTGACATCTAGAATCTTAATTGAGGCTCTAGAAAAAAATAGTTCCATGTCACCCTTAAAAATTCTAGTCCCCTTTGAAAGCGAGTTCTATAAACCCCTAATAGAATTCTAGAGAGTTTGTCTATATTATCGAGGTCAAAACCATTTGAAAATATCTCCAAATAAATGCGAACACAAGAGGCGGGTTTCAGCAACTATAATCTTGGTTTATGACCCAATTCTAGATAACCAAGCGAGAATTTCTCGCCATACAAAAGATCCAGAATATTGTTTCACCGTCTAGAAACGTGTAGACTAGAAATTCTCGCCATTTCGTCTATTCAGTTTATTGGCGTGCCTTATCAGTATAGCTTAGAAATCTACATTTCTAATTAAGGGATTTAGAAAATGGACTCTTATTCATTCTAGATGAAGGCGGTATATTTTTTTTCTCATTGTAAAAATAAAATTTTGTTAAAATATTCTTAAAATATTCGTTGAATTTTTGCATTTGGGGGTTAGTAATGGATTTAATCCGCGTTGCGTCATAAACCCCTCACATGTGACCACAGCAGAGAAAATTGCCACATTTACAATTGTATTTGTGTTGCATGGGGAAATTTTGTATTCTATAGGGAAATGTTTGTATCCTGTGGGGAAATTCATAAAGAAAAGGAGAATGAGAAATCACATCATGGGTAAAACTTAGCCTCGAAACCAAAAAAAGGATATTGTCCATTGGGTCCTCGCGACAAGGATGCTGCACGTTAAAAGTCATATCATCTGATTTAGTATCAAATATTAATTTTATCAAAGGATATGGTATATAATTTTAAGTATTTGGAATTTTAATTAGGACTCAGCAGTCATTATTTTGAATAGCACCAATTTTGAAAAGTAATCCTCGTTTCAATCGAAGAAAAATACTGCAAATAATAAATATTTTATTATTTTTAAAAAAGCTGTATTCAAAAAAGTGACTGAGATTAACCCTGTTTTAGCTAAGTAACACATGTTTTAAATCTTCAAAATTTAATATTATAATATTATTTAATGAATGTTTTAATTAAAAAAAAAAAGAATCAAAAGAGGCAATTTGAAAATATTAATTTGTAGCTAAAATTACACAATATATGGAAATTTATTTATCTTGATAACATGATATATTAAAATACATTCATACAATATTATTAAAACTTTCACAAAATAAAAGCGTCAAAATATTTATTGTTATTATCTGATGTTTCAATGGTTTCGACCGTGGCTGAGATGTTCTATTTTCCAATCTGGTTGTCGCGAGGTACAGAGTTCGAATCTAGAAAGCCCTCGTCGGCAAAGCCGCTCAGAATTTTTTGAGGTATTATACTCTATACCGTTGTATTATGTGGAAACTTACTTAATTGAGGGCTAGGTTTATTTCAAAAGACCTACATAGAGGGCGTCAAACCCAAGCCCAGATTCCAAGCATTTGTCAATCGGCTTATACATTACTTATATCAAAATATTGTATGTACCAAACTGAACTTTTAATATTGCATTCATATAGATTATTCGATTTGCCTTCACGTCTGCAGTCATTAATCTAAACTTTTAAAGTTTTCAGTAGTATCTGCCAAATTTCTAATAACAGTAGCACATGAAGAAACTTCCACAATTTACATCCCCCATTTCAAACAATGGTCTCTAAAATTTCAGATTATACAGTCTCACAATTAAAAATGACATGTTTCACGTGTTCCCCACGCATAGCTGGTTATAAAAAAGCTGAAAAGAGACTTCAAAATCTCGCTCGACAAGGCGAATCCGTGAACAAATGAAGTAAGGGTATGCCGACAACAGTATCTCCTTACATCTGTGGGCTCGTTTGATAAATCGCACCATTCTCAAGCGATACTCATCGGATCGTAAAGACCTCTTGATGGGTGAGGTTTTTAGTGTTTGTTGCGAGCAAATTTGGAGATAAAAACAGCTACAGGCTGCAAAAGATTAGATGTCACCGCTTGTGGATTGAAATCCAACTTGAAGGTGAAAAATGGTGAGAGAAATCTAAGTGTAAAAGCGGCAGACTCCATGCATTTGGTTTGGTACATGTTATGAGAATTACTATGAAATCTGGGTACACAAAACCTGTTCTCTGAACTATTTCAGTTCTGAATTTAAAATTATATTATATGACGGTAATATTAAAAAATGCCAAATTCTTAATCATTTAACATTTTTTGATTTAGCATTGAAACCAAACCTTTAATATTTTTTATACAGAAATTTATCCAGTATTTTGTTTTTTTCCTTTGTTTAATCAATTTTTAAATTTCTGTTCCGTCTCTGTTCCATTTTACCAAATGATGTTTCAGAGTAAGCCATATTCAGAATCGACATTAAATTTTTCCATAGGCGCCAGTCAGTGCACCTTGTTGCTTTGATGATAACTCGAGCCCAACTCTTTCACTTGATAAAGAGTCGTGCTATTATATCGATCTCAAACAACTGTTATTTTATTTTATTTTATTTTATTTTTATTTTTTTCGATTTTTAATGTTTATTTACAAAGTTATTTATCTATTAAATTAATTATTGTTTGAATTTAATCAGTTTAATATATAAATGTTTCAAAACTCTCTCTATATATGTTTGAATATATCTATGTATGTACAGAGATAAAGACAAAAGCCTCACGGAAAAAATCCCCCAAAACCCCGCCTACACCGGACATAAATCCCCGCGGAAAAAAGCTCCACTTAGCCCGGACAAAAGCCGTATGTATCAAAAATGATGTTTTGGGTAATTAACATTTTAAAATTAATTAAACTCGTGATAAGATGAGTTATACAATAAAATCTGTTACTTTTTTTACTAGAAACTCGTTGTGATTTTTCATATTTAATTAAAGCTATTAATTGATAATGTTTTCATATCTCTTCACGGGTTATTATTGATTTAATTATAAATTAATTCTTTTCGGTTAATGTGGATTTCGGTGGCATTTAATCTTCTTTTATATACATATTAATACTCAAAAATGAAATTTGTCGCACATTTTTACATATTATTTATAGGAGTAGAATATTGAAAGTGGTGTCGTTCGAAAGGTATGTTTAATGTGATTTTGAGAAAAAAATTTATTATCTTATGATGTCAAGACGGTATTCAAAAATATCTTTGTTTACCAAAACTATGGCAATCTGTCAAAAAAAAAAAAGAAAAAAAAAAGAAAAAAAAAGAAAAGAAAAAAGAAAAGAAAGAGGAAGAAAGAAAAAAAAAATCTAACACTTTCAGCATTTATTGTATTATACAATAAGGAATAATAAAACGAAAATTCATTAAAATTTGTTAAAAAAAAAAAAAAAAAAAAAAAAGAAGAAGAAGAAGGAGAAATTAACAATTTTTTTCATATCCCCCCTTCCTCAGGTGTTGGAAAACCTCATTATCTTTCTTTAAAGTGTGCGTGAAATCTATATAAAGTTACATAGTAATCTGTAGAAGTTTAATATAAAAACTACATTTAAATTTTCAGTCTTCCCTCTAGCCCCCTCCCCAGATATTTGTAGCTCTGAATATAAATATATATATATATATATATATATATAATAAAAACTGATAATTATGTGAAACAAAGGCAAAATCCAAATAAATAAGACAGAAATAAGAAGAAGGAGCAGAGACCGCTACAGCTAAGACAGGTGAAGCGGATCAAACTAGTTTGTCGGGTGCCCAATCTTCCCTAAATCCTTTTCAAAACCAACAAAGAAAAAAAGTAAAAATGAACATAATTACAGCTATATTTAATATACATACATATTAAAGTGAGTGTTAATTAAGCAAAATTTCCCTAAAATTTGTATTTAAAAAAAAAACTCATATGCCCTCCAGTTTTTGTAATCTGTATAAATCTGATACAAAAGCCACATTTTTTTTTCTTTGCCCCCATACGCACCCCCCCCCCTCCCATACACACACACCTTCGTAAGATATATGTAATTCTCACTATATTTTTAAAACTCTAAATAATAAATAATTAAAGAAAGTCTTTAAAAAAATCTGTAAATGAATTTCGTTTGAAAAAATTTTGGTATTGTTTGGGGCTCCTAGGGGCCCTGGAGCTTACCTATGATACCGCATCTGATAGGTCATTTGAATGCACGAAATATTTGAAATCAATGTATTTCGGGAAAAAGAAAAGATTCCACAGACAAAAAGAAAAAAAAAAAAGGAACATGGATTGTTCGGTATATCATGAAGAAATTGTTCTTTTAAGTAAAACAAGAACATGTTTAGTCCAATGCCACAAATTTATAGAATTTTTATGAATCGCCTATTAGCAAAAAAAAAAAGTATGTGATGAGCAGAAATGGAGATCATTTTTGGATTCAACTTTCTGGGAAAATGCTAAATTTACCAAAAAAAAAAGTGCAGCTCTCTCTCTCTCTCTTTTTTTTTTTTTTTTTTTTGTAGGCCTGTGTAGTCCTGCAAAATATTTCTGTCTTTTTAAAATTATCAAACCTGTTTTTTAAAAATACATTTTGCATGCATTATACACGAAATCCAGATGGTCTTCCCGGATATATTTCCTACATGTTTCTACCCCCCCCCCCACACACACACACACCTTCTTTTTATTTTCTTTCCATGAACGTTTCTTCTCCTGTAGTTTTGGAAAATATGTCAGTTTCTCATCCATCGACACGGCACGAGAGCCGAAGCAATGTTTCAAATCCTAGAGAGGTCGGTGCTTTTGAACGCAAGCATCACACCCTATTCATCACACTATTCAAGAGGATCTTAGCGCCGCTAAATTAGAAACGCTTCAAAAGAATCAAGACATACGGGGACTTACTTACACCATGAATTACGTAACTTGTAAACAGTTCTGGTCTGGAGAGGTCTGTCAGTCTCTCCAGACCCACTCACAATGGTTCATTGGTTAATAAATATGCAGTTTTTCCCTTTCTGTTTATTTTTTCTTCTCTTGGCTCTGGACGCAACTACGTGATGTAAGGCACGATCAATGTCATTCAGCTGATAAATTGTAATCAATGTTAACGTGATCTGGGCATTTGTAACCTTGTTCACTCACTCTGTACTGTTCTTGACTAGTAGATTAGTATTGACTTCGTTACAGAAGATGGGAAGTTCTCTTCCATTAGGTAAAAACAAGGCCACTGAGTTTTCTCCCTTAACATTTTATTTGATGAACTGTTATTGGAAATTAGGAAGATAAACTAGCGATCATGCATAGAACACTTTATTATTATTAATGTTATTATTTTACCATTTAGCGTTAAAGTTTAGGCCGTCAACGAGCTTATTAGGTAGTGATAAATGACATCTCAAATGATTAATTCAAAATGTTTTATTTATGGGAAATAAATTGAAGGAAATAAAAGTATAAGTGATAAGGACCGTTTACGCAGAAAGAACATATTTGATGATTGAGATGGTGAACTAAACAGTAAATCAACGTAAAATAAGAATAATTTAGCACAAAAATCGCACATGCTGTTGTTACCAAAATTTAGTATCCAAAAAATCACCAAAATATAACTTAACATAGTTTAACAGAAAAATCTGTAGTTATGAACAAAATAATAAAATCACCTCTGAAGAGAAGAAAAGATGAGAAAAAGAAAGTTAGTTCCGTTAGCCCTTTCGAAGAAGATAACTATGCTGTTGTTACCAAAATTTAGTAACCACGATCTCACCAAAATATAACCTCGAAAATCGCACACACACACGCACAAAAAAGAAAAAAAAATTAAGGGAAAAACCTATAGTTATGTTCCTCTCTTTTGATGAGCAAAATAATAAAATCACCTCAGAATATTTGTCAAAGTTCCATGATATTTGAAAGTAAACTTCAACTTCTCTTCTTTTCGATTAGAAACGAAGAGAACAAAAGTTGAGAAAAAGAAAGTTAGTTCCGTTAACCTTTTCCTAGAAGATAACTAAATTCTAAATCTCGAATCGTATATAATTTGCATGATTAAAAATCTCATGAGTTTGAAAAATAATCCACATTTTGATTAAGAACAATTCTTATTAAAATTTTACACTTGATTGAACTAGATATTTTATATGACTGTAATGTCCAAATTTGTGACTGCATCACAGTACCAATAATCTGCATCAAATTATGAAAAGACCACATACAAAAATAACAATTGTAAAAATTATAGATCAATCGCAATTAAAAAAAATCAAGAAATTTTTAAATAGTTAAAATTTGTCTAAAAGGCGATAATTTATTTTGTCTATACTATTTTTTTTATATGTATCTAAGGTTTAAATAATTCCTATTTTGTACTACAGTTATATATCATATTCTTAAAACTTACTTTGAATATTTTGAAAAATTAATTATTTTAGCATTAGCAAAATGAAGTATTTTAAAAACTGCAAAATATTTCTGTTTCTGTTCCGTAAAATTTGCTGTCTGACTACAGCTTTTCTTTCCTCAACTCTTTCCCCAACATTCTCCCACAATTTTTCCTAAATCCTCTGCAAGACTCTCTCTCTCTCTCTCTCTCTATATATATATATATATAAACTTACAATGAAGATAATAGTTACTACAAATAAATAAATGAAATCAAAATTAGGCAAGCAAAAATTTAACTTATTATACATAATTGTAAAAATTAATCGTTGTCAAACTTTTAAACTATATTAAGTAATGAATTTTTAAATTATTAGGTGGAAATGAATTATTATTTATAATTATTTATATTTATAAATCAAATTTATATCAACAAAGTCAATCACATTATATTTTAAAATATCACCAACATTGCATAGAAATACTTAATGATGATCAAATCATAATCATACAATACATTTATAATACTAAGGTACTGGAAACTACCAAAAAGAGTGACAACAATGTAAAAAAAAAGAAAAAAAAAAAACTTATGATACACACAATATATAGAATTTTCCTTCAACATTTCTAAAATATAGTTTCAGCAACTCAACCAACCAATCAAGCCAAACAACGCCACACTCCCCCCACCCCCTAAGCATTCATTTGCCCCTCCCCCCGCAGTTTATTTCATTTTTATTTATTTATTTTTTAACCTTATTTTTTTTTTTTTTATGTGGGTTTATATACATGCACTTACAATGTTTTAAAATATATTAATGTGAGCATAGAAAATTAATAATAAGTGAGCGATTAAATATTTTTTTTTTTTTTTTTTTTTTTTTTTGAGAAAACCACTATTAGTAGTATCTACAAATTTATAGTTATTTTTGTTTTTTAATTATTTGTTTTTAAATTATTAATTCTGAAAAAAAAAGGGGGGGGGGGGGGGGAGAGATAATGTTTCTAAAAACCGAAATGAGTAAGCATGATTTGAAATTAATAAAAAATATTGACTCTAAAGCAAAAAATCTCTGCGTTTATCATAAATGTCAGTAAGTATATTATTATTATATAATTTAATTTTAATTTAAGAAAGTTAATGTAATTTTTAAGAAGACAGTTTTTTGTAAGTTTTTAGTGTGTGTGTGTGTATAGATAAATATATATACGAAATTAGTTATTGTCATGATTTAAAAAAAAAATCATGATTAATATATATATATATAAAATGATGCATTTAACAAAATAATAATACTCTCTTAAAATTCGTCATAAACTGTGACTGCAAATGATCAAAAATAATTTGAATCAATGCTGTTGACAAAAAATGCGAGGCAAGATATATACATATATTTAAGTCCGAAAATCCAAAACATTTTTAATAAAAATTTTTAGACTTCTCAGAATGCCGTCTATATTCCAGAGAATCTTATGATTGTTCCCTGAACTAATTATGACGATGTTTCTACGGCACATATTTTAACTATACCCTTAATAAAAATAATAAACAAATTTTTTTTTTTGGAAATATAATAATGTTCTGCGCCAGATTTTCCTTTGAAATTTACTTTAAGAAAAATAAATTTAACTTAATTTTTATGATATAAAATGATATAAAATATGATATAAAATATAATGCATTTGTGTAGCCTATATCTTATCTAAGAATTGAATTTCTTCTCGAAAAATCATATCACAATTGAAAAGACCTATCAAATAATTTTCATACAGGATTCACAGGTTTTTAATGGTTTATGTTATGTGAAAAATAATCAAAAAACCATAAACTAGTAATTTAACTTAAATATTTAGCTGTTATTAAATATATTAGAGTTTGAAAGCATGGGTTAAATTACATCTTTTTAAAACATAGTTATAAAATCTCTTTAAGCAAAATCTCTTTAAAAGCAAAATCTCTTATAAATTATCAAAAGTAACATAAAAGTCAATATTTTTACATAGGTATATTATTGTTGTTATATTATGTTTTTTTTTATTTTTGAGAAACGAAAAAAAAAAAAATGTTTTCATTGATAAAAATAAAACTTTCCTAGAAAATTCGGAAAATTAACTTCTTTTGCAATAAATAAATTCAGACAAATGCTATCGATAATGCATTGAAATAAAAAATATAACATAGTTACCAATTTTTATATTATTTTTAAAGAATAGCCATTTCTATTTTCTAATTGTATTTTTTCATACAATTAACCGTAGATAATTATTAGAAATTTGTTACTAATAACTGCTATTAAAAATTAGTAATTATGCAACTTCCGAGAGAACTGCAACCGGAATTTGGTAAACAAGATATGATTTTTGATGAATTATTAATACATGCACTATTTCCACTATTTCTTGTATGAGTATAAATTAAAAAGGAAGATGAAATACAGTTCAGCAAATTAAATTTCCACAATATAAATCCTTTTAAAATTATAACAAGTAAAATAGTAATAATAACTGCAGTAAAAGTAACATTATTAAAATTTTTAGTATCAGATTATGCTAATTACTTGTGCAATTATAAAACAGTTGCATTCATAATCATATACAGTTCTTTAATGTTTACCGACATTTTTATTTTTATTTTTTATTTAACCATATGCTTAATCAGATACGTTTTGGGTAAAATAAAGCACTAATTCAAAGGTAAAGGAGATTTCATTAATTTTTAGTGGGAACTACTCAGATATTAAAAGCTACTTTGACCTACTTTAGAAGAAAATAAAGTGGTAGAAAATTTAAAATCGTAGAAGTTTAAAATAATAATAATAATAATAATAATAATAATAAAACATTAATTACGACAAATGGTTAACTTTTCAAAAGATTTTTTCATATTTTTAAGTTATCAGTAATTTATTACTTTTTTTAAGATATAATTAAGACAAATATTTTCTGAACAGACCCTGAGAAAAAATTCTGAAACTGACATCTAGAATCTAAACTGTGGCTCTAGAAAAAATAGTTCCATGTCATCCTTATAAATTCTAGCCCTCTTTGAAAGCGAGTTCTAGAAGCCCCTATTAGAATTCTAGAGCGTTTGTCTATATTCTCGAGGACAAAGTTATTTAAAAATCTCTGCAAATAAATGCGAATACAAGAGACGGGTTTCAGAAACTATAATCTTGGTTCATTGCCCAATTGCGAGAATTTCTCGCAATACAAAAGATTCAGAATATTCAGAATATTGTTTCACCATTTAGAAATACGTAGACTAGAAATTCTCGATCATTTCGTCTATTCAGTTTATTGGCGTGCCTTATGCGCATAGCTCGGAAATCTATATTTCTAGTTAAAGGATTTAGAAAATTACCACTTATTTATTCTAGATGAAAGCGGTATTTATTTATTTATTTATTTTTTTTCTGAGTGGAATTTAACTTAAAACCGGAGTCCTATGTTTGACTCAGATATCGCCTCTTAACGTATTTGGAAACTCTCCGTAAAATAAACTATTTCTTACAAAATTTAAAATGACCTATGCCGCAAAAGATAGCGAATATTTTCTCCTATCTGAAAGAAATAAGACTATATGATTCTAAAATAAAATAATATCTATGATGAATTATCTTTTTTTCAATCTGTCAAAAATTCTTATATATTATAATTACAAGTTTAATTTTTTTATTTAATCAATTTTGAATTTTATGCGACAGAAATGAATGATTGAATAACGTAATTTATTCAACGAATGAGAAAGTTCGTTAAAAAGATTTAAAAGTTTTGTAAAAGTCCCGAAATCCAAAACTTTTTTAAGAAACATTTTTAGACTTCTCAGAATGTCGTCTACTTTCCCAAGTAACTTAAAACTGTTCCCTGAACCAATTATGATTATATTTCTATAGCATACATTTAAAGCATACTCTTGATAAAAATAATAACCAAAAATATTTTGAAACTATAATAATGTTCTGCACCAGACTTTCCTTCAAAATTGATATGAAAAAATTAAATGTAACTCAAAATTTAATATTATAAAATGTGTATTCGGAAAATTAACTTCTTTTGCAACAAATTCAGATAAACGCATTCGATAATGCAGTGAAATAATATATATACATATACACACACACACACACACACATATATATATATATATGTATGTATGTATATATCACATGATAAAAATCACACCTTGTTGGACTTAGTGTCATGGTCCTACTCCTAACTGTTAACATTAGCGTAAGTAATTATTTAAAATGAATTTATCCATTAAGTGATATACTGCAAATGAATCATAGAAAAATGAGTGCTAACATTTAAACTGGATTAAAATAACTTTTATTTGAGTGTTGTTGATATTGTATTTTCATGTATGTAATAATTGCTAAATTTTATAACATTCTTAAATTCTTCACTTTATATATATATAGATAGATAGATAATCAGAACGTACAGTAGAAATATAATATTATCCGTACATACAGTTGGGATTTAAAGAAGATTTAATATCAGTATTCAAACAATTAATATGATCAAAAACAAAGACCAACCAAATCAAACCAAAATAGAAATAAAGTCATATATATATATATATATATCATATTTGCCAACTTTTGGTTTTTTTTTTTTTTTTTTTTAAGAATAACCACCGCTATATTTTAGCAGTATTTTTCAATATAATTAATTGTGAATGATTACTAGAAAAATTTTACTGTTAATTTCTATTAAAAGTAATAATATAACTTCTGGGAAAACCAGAAGATTTGGCAAATAAGATATATTTTTTCATGATTTAACAATACATGCACTATTTTCACTATTTCATGATGAATATAAATTGCAATTCAGCCAATTAAATTTCCACAATTTAAACTTTTTTAAAACCCTTTACAAAATAATTTCCTCCATACAACTAAAACATAAATAAATTAGTAACAAAGATACTTTAATTAATGCTATTTAGTGTATAATAACATTGTTTCAACTATTACTAAATGAAAAGAAAAAAAAAAAATTCTTCCTATTTACCTATTTAAGGATACAACAGTTTAGTTTTACGAAAATATCTTTTACCTATATTTTTTAAGATCCAAAAGTTTGTCTGACATTTTTTTTTATGAGGGATCTATTTTTTTATTTTTTCCCCTAAAGTTTCTGGAGCATGATTTAGCATTATATTATAAGTCCTAAATATATTGATACAGTACAGAGTTCGATAATATTTTCGATTCCAAGGACTACTAAATTTACAAATTAAAATCCTGTAAGGCACTAACATGACTTATAAAGAAACAGAACTATATCTGCAGAATAATAACACATCCAGGCAAGAAAAATGATATAACTCAAAAATGCAGTATTTGAGAAAAATCAATTTAAAATAACGAAAAAGCATTGACTAGCCTGCAATAAAATTGACGTTACTTCCTCACTATTTCGAAATTTATCCAAATTTCGAAATAGAGATGCGACGCTTTTCACGCACGTTGTGGTACTACACACACATTTTTAATGATTTAAACTCAATTTTGCGCTTTTTTCACGTTTGTCATTTTTCATGATGGGGTGCCATTTTTTTTTTTTTTAATATGAAATAAGTCTATTTAATATAGAATATTATGAATTCTTTTTTTTTTTTTTTTTACAGGAAAATCGAAAATGCTTTTATTCATAGGAAAGGTGCATAAAGGTTATTTAATTACAATAAATCAGTTATCTAGAATGAAAATTTAAACTATGTTCAATAATTCTATATTACTAGAAATTTAGACGAAAGATTTTAATGTAGTGGAAAATTGCTATTGAAAACTACAGACACAAATAAACTATATGTAAAAATAGCATATGTAAGACTTAAAACTATATTTGTAAACTGTTATGTATGCTGTTACATTATGAATTATTTTCTATGTACATTTAAAACTTTTAAACAGTTAGAATAATATAATAAATTTTAGAATAATGATTAAAATATGGATACGTACCAAATGCATATGATAAAATTTAAAGTTTTTTGTAAGATGCTTCAAAAATATTTCTGTTATTCTCCTCTCTCTCATCTAGAATCTGAAGTCTAGTATTAATTTACTAACCACATTTACTCGCATATAAAAAATGAAATCAATTATGCTATTAAATAATAATTATAATAATAAAGAGAATCAAATACCCTCCCTCTTTCCTGCCTTTCCGTCTTCGAATTTCAGCTCTAACACAAACAAAATAAATTTAAAATCGAAACATCTATTGTGTACAGGATCTCCGTTTTCAGGGTAAAAAAAAAAACAGTTTTGTTTTTTATATAATGATTCGCCTAGTATATCAAGTTTTGATATGATTTAATTTATGAAAGCAATTGTAACAGTATTAACTGCATTTTTGATTGATTCCAACTATTTGGATGCAAAAATTATTTATTATTATAACTGAAAACTATTTCAAAAAGGAAGTTTAATCTTTCAGTTGATGATCATAATAAATCAATAATACATACTGATTAACAATATTGATATTATCAAAGAAATGCTTTAGTAACTTAAACACAAACACATAGAATATCATTAAGAAACGATTACGAATGAAATAAAATTAGGCTTAGTGAAGCGTGCGTAACCTACAATAAATATAAGTCTTATATTAAAATTCATTAATACAAATAACACAGGCATATTTAACTTTATTTAACTTTTAAAACTTTATTTTAACAAAATAATATTTGAATATACATACCTGGGACATACAAAATTAAAAACGACATTTGTAAGTTTTTTATGTCGGTGGAAAAATGGTTATTCCAAAACAAAACAACAAACTGACGTTGCCACCAAGATAGTTTTCAAACGAACTCCAAAATCGGTGTTCCGAGACGCATGTAAGAGTAAAATTTCTTGTGTAAGGGCACACCATCAGTAGTGGTGTTTAACGCAATATAATTTTATTTTACACTATTTGAACGCTTAATTTGGTGTGAACACTACATTCAGTGTTTGTTTACTCAATTTTAGGGTACTTAAATGCCAATTTTTGGGCGACATTACTAATCATAGTTTACAGTGTACTTGTTGAGACAAATACAATCTTCACAATATAAATATGATAAATAATCAGAAATATAATCAGAATATAATAATAAAATAATAATTATAATAAAAAATCTTTATTTATAGCTAATAAAAATAACAGTTCCTCAATCTGTCAAACAGATACATTTAATTACAAATTCAATTTTTATAAGCAATCAAAACAAATTTGAATTTTTTTGTTACACAAATGAATGTATTTTCCAAAGAGTTTAAAAAAAAAAGGTAATATTTTGTTGAAATGAAAACGTTCTTTAAAAAGTTTTGTAACAAAAACTTTCTTTCAAAAATGTAGATTTCATAGCTTCCAATCCCGCCTATTCAACAACGAAGTATATTCAAGAAGATTTTTATTAAACTTTCCATCTCTTAGAATCTCTCCTTATTTCTATTATAAAATTTTTGTTTTATTTTATTTTATTTTTTTAAAACTTTCTATACAGAAAAAAAAAAAAAAAAATCCCATACTCAAGAAAAAACAAATGCTAAAAAAAAAAAAAAAAACTTAAAACTCTGTTTATGTTTCATAAACTACAGACCTCCAAAGAAAAGATATTTATCACAAGCTGTATATTCAAAAAAAAAAAAAAAACTTTTAATTTAAAAAAATAAAATTAGAAAATATATTTTAAAGGAAGAACCGCGATCGCGACGCAGTTTTTACCGATACTTGCAAAGAATCGGTCGCCGGAAACGTTGCGAATGGAGTCGGCAGATAAGCTGTAAGTTTCTCCGTCAAGCTACACGGCTTAGAGCGGTGAATTTTTTGAATGGAGTAAAACCAAATTCTTTCTTCAGCCGGATTACGCTAGGTAAGAAAAACAGATTAAAGAACTCAGAATAGCCAGAGTTCTAATCACTTATTTTCTTTATTGTTGAGTTCTCTTTTTTCGGAACTTTCACGGTTGCTTTGTGAAGTTTTTCGCCAAAAATTTTAAAGATTAAAGTTTGAAGTAATAAATTCTGTCTTTTAAAACTTTTCAGTTTTCAAAAGTAATGCCAGAGAAATTTCTTCAATAAATCCCTAGGGTATAATTTATTGTCAATTTTCAATAAGGTATTTCATTAAATAGAGAAACGGTAATGATATAATAAATTGCCTCAAAAGTTTTGCTAATCCTTATTTTCCACAGAATATATGAAAGGAAAAATTAATACGAAAAATATTTTATCCCTACTTTAATGTAATTTTCTCATCAAAGAGTATGAAATTAATACTTCTTTAAAGCAATTTATTAAAATCACTTGTTAAACTTAATATAATTTTTAAAAGCCCATTAAATTTTCATCATCTTCATCATCATATTTATTAAAATTATTGTTTATATGAAAACCAATCCATATCACAGATATTGTATATCATGCTTACCTATTTATTATCTTTACCATTCTAATTCTTTATTATTATATATTATCTATATATATTCTTTATTATCTTTTTGATTATTTATTTCTAGCTATTTTCCTCTTCTTTATTATTAACTATTATATCAGTACTATTGAAAGCTTAAACATATCAATATCAATTTCTTTAATACTTGACTGAATTAATGCGAATATCTGTTAAAATTAAGATTATTAACATAAAATTAATAAGTCTTTATTCATCATTTATTAATCAATTAATCTCTAACTCCCCCTCTTATTACCTACTGTTGTAAATAATTTTTTAAATCTTAAAATATTATCACAAACAAAAATTAATTACATCCTAATTGTCTTCATTCTGATAAATCTCACAAAAGATGATAATAATGATTTAGTATTTTTCGATTATTGGAACCAAACAGAAATACTTTCGCATTTTTTACAGTTGCCATCAAAGAAAAAAAAAGAAAGACAAGAAAAGGAAAAAAAAGGAAAGAAAAGAAGCAAGAAATAAAATAATGTTTTTCTCTATTGTTCTTTTGTCATTTTACTAGAATGTGGATTGTGCTATCATGCAGCAAAAAGTATCTTGGATATTTTTTATAATTTTTTATATTGTTTTTAGATATTTGCAAACAAATTTAATTTTTTTTATTTTTTTATTGTATTGGGAGGTCATTAACATTTGAACACTTTTTCAATACCTCGCTAAAACAGTTTACTATATCTACATTTTTAACAACAAATGTATTTATTTAGTATAAGGTCATTGACGTAATTATTTTACTTATTTATTTATTTTTACGCCTATTGTCTACTTTTTTCAGAGGCTGCAGTTAATTTACTCATTGTTTCTAATATTGTTCTTTTTGTATTATTTTTTTTTTTCTCATTTTTCACTGGAAATTTCATTAAATTTCAGTAAATATACATTATGTTGTAGTTGTAGGTACATATATATTTGCAATTAATTTACATGTGCAAATAAAATAAATATCAAATAATAATAATCATAAATAATAAATATAGTTTTTGTCTTTTTCAATTCAAAGCTATTCAAAAAATTTTTAATCAGTAAATATTATGTATATAAGTATGCCCGTATATATATAAAGCTTTTTTTTTTTTTTTTTTTTTTTTTTTTTTTTGTAAAACTTTATGATATATTCCATTTTTACCACACAAGTTGAATAGTTTTAATACTAGTTTTATTATTTTAACACATAATGTTCATTTTTATACTTGAGAATTTTTTAAAAATATTTTATTAGAGAAAAAGAAAAAGTTAAATAAAAAATGACACAATTAATTTACTTGGTGCCGCTTTGAATTTGAAAAACTGACACGGGAAATTCATCCTGGAAAACATTTATAAATTTTTAAGAAGACATTTGGTAAAATATTATATAAATAATTTTAAACAAAAATTTCTGGTGTTAGTTTACTAATTCAAAGCAAGAATACTTTCTAGTACACCTAATAAATGATTTTAATGTTTCAATAATAATTTAAATCTTGCCATACTCTTGGTAGGACCTATAAAATTAGTTACATAAATTATGAGACTGGTATATGCTGGAAAAAAAAAAAAAATCAAAATTAAATTCTGCATTATTTAATATGGATTTCAAATTCAAGTAGTTTATATAGGATTAATATTTCAGCAGTTAGTTTCCACATCATTAAATGTATCTTATTATATAACATATTTTTTGGATAACATGATTTCTCTTAGAATCATAATAAAAATAATTTATTTTGTAGAGTAAACAGAGTGATTAGTTTTCAGAAATAATTATTACAGAGAAGTTTCTTCATTGTTTGACCTTTTAGCATTATGTAGTCATATTTACTAGAAAGACAATAAGGCACAGATATTTCAATTTTTTAAAATCCTCTTATCTGAGGTTTTCACAATTACCGTCAGAGTCGTTTCTTAGAAAACCATGCGTTTTAGCTGGAAAGAGCACGGGTTATCAGTGAACTTTAATTTTTCCCAGATGACGGCAAGACAGATCAAATTTCCATCTCAAAGTCGCCTTTTACTCTAAATTGTAATTAAAATCGTTCGAGCAATTTTCTAGAAAACCAAGATTCAGCCATATTTTTGCCCCGAGGGAGCTAGGGTTACCAGTGGACGCTAATTCTATTAAAGATAAAGATAAGTGAAATAGGTTGGTCATGTGAAAGAACACTTACCCTTAATAATATCAAAATCGTTAGATTTATTTCCGAGAAAACTAGAACTTGTATATAATTGCTCTTCATGATTTTTAATTTCAGTGGCAGATCCAGATCTTAACTTTGGGGGGGGGGGGGGGGGGGGGGGGCAAGATTTTTCAGAATGTTATTTCAGATCAATGAAAAATTTACAATTGTAATATTCAATTGTGAATGCCAGTGCTTTTTTGGGGGGAGAGCTTCAGCCCCTTAGCCTCCCCCCCCCCCTTAGATCCGTCACTGTTTAATTTATGTTCTTCTTTGAAGAAATTTTATTAATATGTACTTTACTCATGGAAAATCACAATTTCCATGCACAATTTCTACAATGCTGACGAAATGAGGAATTTATACATTATATATACATACTTGCCAACCATCTCATTAATAACTGTACAATTGTTAACGCCCCTTTTCTCACACCACTATATTTTTAGAGTTGTTCTCTCCAAATGTTGTTACGATTAAATAAGTCTAAAATTACTCTAAAAAATTATTGGTGTGAAAAAAAAGGCGGGTACTAAAAATTGTATGGTTCATAATGAGATGGTTGGCAAGTATGTATATATTATATACCTGTGTATACATGTATATACAAAATCATCGCTTTTAATAATAAGGAGTATATAAATATTGTTCACAATTTCTGTTTTTTTTTTTTTTTTTTTTTTTTAAGTAGTGAATGTGCATTAGAGAATGAATTGTGCGAAATAACCCAAATTTCATAATAATACATTTGAATCAAAATTGTAAATTATAGACGAATTCGTATTTTGATTTTACCAGTTTTATGAAAACTAGTTTTTTTTTTTTTTTTTTCTTTTAACTGTTTTCACTTTTTATGGGAGTAGTGATCAGTTGTTCTACAGTAAAGGAAGTAAACTCTTCGTAAGCAAACTATTCAACAAATTAGACAAGATAGAAAGAAAATAAAAATATAGTTGGAAAAAAATAAAAATAAAGTCGTTAAATAAATATTTTCATTCTTAAAATTTGCAGCGCAGTTGAAATTTCTGTAATGTACAGCTCCTGCTTCAAAATTTAGAATTGGCGGTATTGATTAAAAAGAATGTTTATATTGCTCATTAAAAAATTATAAGCAAAATTTACGAAACTGAATTTTTTTTTATAATTTTGTTTTTTATATAAATATTTTTTTAAACTTATGTCTGTTTTAAAAATTTATACATAAATTTTTAAAACTCATTTTATTCCAACTTTAATTCCATTTTCGTATTAAAATACAAAATAAAAAATCATTGAGTTCTCGAGTATTACTGAAATAAAATATATCTAAAAGAGAATATATAAATGATTAGAATAAATAATCTAAAGTAATTATAAAATCAAATTTTCATCATACCGTTTTTTGCCCATTTCAATTTTTTTAATTGTCTGGATTCTTTGAACTGTCAAATATTCACATTCATTTCCCGTGCAAATGTTTGAACAACGTTGGAAGTCTAAGAGAAAGGGCGGAAGGGGCGGGGGGTATCGAAGAGAAACTGCTCAGGTCAAACAGGAGCTTCTGTTTACTTTAGGATGATGATCCTCTAAATCGAGAGGTACTGACTGAACTGTTTACTGCTTAGCTCACACTTCTCACAAAAGAATTATTTCTCTTTTATTTCAGCAAAAGAGAAAAGAGTTATATCAGAGTTGGAAATGAATTATTGTTAATTTTTTTGTAAATCATAAATAAAGTGTTTGTGTGGTTTGCCGCTTTACACGCACATTTTGCACACTATTGTTAATTAGATTAAGACCTTACTGTTTAATATTGATTTTGGGACATTTGAAACATTCACGTCTGCGCCAGTATTTAGATCGGGCCAGTGATGCCAGATCAGGGATTTTGTCCCCATTTTGGGGATTTTTGAGGCTTCCGGGGACAATTTTGGGGACCAAATATTTGTGGGGACTTTTTTGGGGAATTCTAAAATTTTTTGGGACAAATCTGGGGAGTTCTTCAACTTTCTGGGATCTTGTTTCTGCCAGTGTTGGCAACGTAATGATTTATCCCTATGACTAGGGACTTTCAATAGCTTTATTGTTATTTGGGGGATTTTTTTCAAAACTTGCCTTCATTTGGGGAAAAATCTGAGCTTAAATCTGCTTGATAAATAAAGATTTTTTTTTTCCCCTTTTTAGTAGAAATCAAGTTGGGCATTTTTTCGGAAAAAAAAAAAAAAAAAACCTGATTTGGGGAATTTTTAAGACCTGTTCGGGGAAATAATTTTCGATTATCTGGCATCACTGGATCGGGGACCTGTACATTGAATCAGTTATTTGAAAAACCCAATAAGTCAGGTGAGAGCAAGTTTTCGAAAATCGAGAACAATTGTATCTGTGTTAACCGGCAAACGTCTATACAATTATTATTTCCAATAAAATGCGCTGTTTGGAGCTTAATACAGTGCGTTTACTGCAGTGCATTAATACAGTGGGTAATCGAATTATTAGAATTTTATTTTATATAATTTACTTATTGACCTTTTTTATTTATTTTCGAAGACTACACTATGAAGGAAAGAATCTTTGAATTTTAGACATGCATAGAATATTTAGACTTGTAATTTCCAGTATTGATTCAGTCACGAATGTAATTAAGGGACAAAACAAAAAATGGTGAAAAACACGAGCACTTTGAATTACCCTGTATATCGTTAAAAGCTACAAATGACTTGTAGCTTTAACACATAATTTCATTTTCGTTTTATAATCGTTTTATAATAGTTGTACTCTTTATTGTAGGAACATATGGAATATTTAGACAATTATAATTTTTTTTTTTTTTTTTTTTTTTCTAAAATTATTAATTTTTTTGACAAGATTGTTGCTTATAGCAAGAATGGATTTCAACAAAATGTACAAAACTTGTAGAAAAATTAAGTGAACATTAGATAAACATTATTCTATATAATTTTCGATTAAGTGTATATTTGTTCTAAACTTTTTTTTTTTTACTGCGCACGCGTAAAAGATAGTAATCGTCTTCTTCTTCATTCATATATTTTTCTTTTTTTTTTTTTTTTCTTTCATAGTTTGAAAGCTAAATGTATGCGGCAACTTATGACAAAAGTTCATTTGAATCGAATAAAATTTAAGAAAGTTATCATAAAAAGAATGTGCTACATTTTAGATATTTTCCAGAGTTACGATTTCCTAAAGGTTTTCCTGCATGCCACTTATGCAAATTGGAGTTTAAATTTTTCAGCCGCATTGTGAAAAATCATTTTTATGAAAATCTCGTTATGAACTTACAAGTCTTTGTAAATAGATAAAATTGTGTTAAGAGTTTTTTTTTTTTTTACATATAAGTAAGTGCACCAGTGATTGACACTTTTAGAGCAATCTCTGATGTTTTTAATGTTCTAGTCATCAGAAAATATTTTTAGAAATCTTAAGTTAGTACATATGGCATGAAAGGCATTCAGAAAAACATTTGATTTTTTTTTTTTTTCATGAATTTTTATTTGACACCCATTGAATGTTCCAGTAATTGACACTGACGATTTTTCATTTTATCAGTAATTGGCCCCCTATATTCCAGTGTTTGACACTGCTAGTTATTCATTTTACCAGTTATTAGCACCCAATGTTCCTGTGTTTGATATAAAATGCTAAAATTCTTATATGTAAACTACTATATGATTTTATCATTTTTCTTATTTATTAATTATTTCGGGATAGACGTCGATTACTGGAGCATGCCAATCACTGGAACACCTACCCTATTTCACCAAAATTTTTACAACTCATTTTTATGAAAAACTCTTATGAACGCTCTCGCAACTCTTAGATAAAAATAAATAAATAAATAAATAAATCATCTCATCCATATAATGACAAATTTCTTAATTTTTATTCGATTCAAATGAACTATAAACATAGGTTGCTCCATACCTTTAGCTTTTAATTCGCGTAATTAAAAAAATATTCTATATTTAACGCATGCGCAGTAAAAAATTATCTACTACAAATACTCATATTTCATCACAAATTAAACATATACAACTAATATTTTAAAGTATATACATCTACATATACATATATACAGTGGCGGCTCGTGCAAGCAAATTTTCATAGGTGGGGCCCGATCCTTCGTATGATGCGTAATTTAACATTAATACTATTCATTATTCAAACATGAAAACAAATATTATTAAAGTGGGATGTAAAACGAAATTTCGTTTTTTTTTTTTTTTTTTTTTTTTTTTTTAATGATGATGAATCTTAAATTCAACACTATGAAAAAAATTGCATAAAATTATCTGAAAAATTAAAGTTTTATAACTACAATTGCAAAATTCTACAATTTTCTGACCAATGGAATATCAAAATTTAAATATATGGAAGCTGGTAGATGGAAATTGCCTAGTTCGATAACAAGTCGCTTTCATCGACATATGCATTTGGAGTTTTCCATGGTTTTCTCCAAAACACACATAAATAAGGGCTATGTAACACTTAGAAAGACTCTCTACAGAGAGTACACCACTCAGGTCTAGGACCCTCTTTTAGTCAACTGGCTTTAACCCTAACACTACACATCATTAAAATTTAAATTCAAATGTCTCAGCGTGTAATATTATTTAGCTTACGCTAATTATATCCCTAAGTCTTTTAATTATAGAATTTCAAATGTTATATTCATGTTTCTTATCTTAAAAAATAAATAAAATAATCCTTAACAAATCTGTAAGAAGTTATACTGGAATTTAGAAAGTCATGATTAATGTAATGTGGATACATATTTAAAAAAAAAAAAAAAAAAAAAAAAAAAAAAAACTTGTTTCTCACTTTAAAAGCTTAATTTTAGATACTTTACATTAATTTTCAATAAATAAATAAGTAAGACGGCCTATCATCTTAAAAAAAAAAAAAAAAAGAAAAAAAAAAAGAAAAAAAAAGAAAAAAAAAAGGAGCATTGCGGATGTTTCTATTAAATCGTATTCAAAAGAAAAGTCATTAAATGATAGTAATAAATCACAATTTTATGCAGATATTTAATCGATTTATCCATGTAAATCCATTAATTATTTATCTAAAAGTTTTGCAATTTATTTGCATAAAAGTTTTAGTACACTATTCTGAAAAAAAAAAAAAAAAATCTTGTTTTCTTTTCATTTTGATTCCCCCCCCCTCCCCCCATTTAAATTCAAAATCTTTAGCTAAAGAGGTCTTAAATTCTTATACGAGCTTTTGTCTCAAAGGCTAATCTAGAAAATATTTTTGACTATTACCAGATTTCTTTCTTAAACACTAAAATTTTAAACCGTCATATATAACTCTAAAAAATGCACCGAAAAATCAATGAGGAAAAACAAAAAAAGTAATGCAGAAATCGCCAAATTTTATCCGCGAATTCTATGGTTAACTTATTTTAAAAGAGACAGTTTTTTCCCCCTATAGTTTTGTTCCAAAGGGCCTATTCATTGTGGGCCCATCAACGACAAAATTTCAGCGTGCTAACTCTGATAGAGCAGTTCGTCGCCAAATCTGTCAACCCGCTATTCTAGTAGAATAAACTGTCCAAATAAACACGCCAATTTCGGGCCGACTGTAAACGGCCCATTTTCTTTGATAAGGAAGGGAAGTAGGTCATTAGTGATTTGTGACAGCTGAAAAAAATATATTCACAAACAAATGATAATGAAAGAAGATTAAGAAAAATTTAGATAGCCGTTGTTATTTTGTATATATGTTTTTGAACAGTTATAAAAAACAAAAGAATTATTATTACTATTATCACTATTTTAATCGAGAAAAAATTTAGATGTAGCCGTGCCCCGTTGGCCCTTAAAGTAGAACCGCCACTGCATACATAAATATATAAGTATCGTTTAACATGTGGATTTCTTAAAAATACTTATTCCTTGTATCAATTTTGATTTGTGTTAATGTTTAATCTAATTTCTTTTTTGTTGTTGTTGTTGTTGTTGAAAGATAGAGATTTGAGCTGTATATGGCTTGAATTAGCGATACAGTTTTCCGAAATCTTGCACTCTGCTGATAGAAATGCAAGTTTCCTGATGGGTGAACATTTCTCTTTTTCAGCATTTAAAATTCCAATTTTCAATTCATGAATTCTCTAGTTTTTTTCCTTTTATCGGATCTCTTTGGCAATTTTATCCTTTTCTCTTTTCTATAAAATGTTGACTGTTTCTATTACTTTAATGGTTTTTGCAAAATATTATCTCATCGTTAGGCTTATGTGTTATGTTTGTGTCATTTCTCTTCTGCGTATGTACTTTAGCTTGTTTTTACTAATCATTGGTACTTAAATAAAATTACCACAGTGACAATAATTTTATTCGAAATAAATCTCATTTAAAATTTAATTATATGTATTTTCATCTATCTCTTGTTTGCTGAGTGTTTCAAAGGTATTAAATTATTCAAATTATATATATATATATATATATATATATATATATATAATTTTTCCTGGGCATAATGAAAAGAATGAGAAAGAAAACTAAACAGTTGAACAATTCACCAAAACCCCCCACAAAGTTCAATTAGGTAACTAGTTAGCTTGAATAGTTTTAATAGTTTTATTGCTTCTGAATAGTTATATTGATTTAAATTTATTAGAAAATTAATAAAATTACTTAACAAAATTTAAAACTTATTAGATTACAAAACTTGTTGAAAAAATTTAAAAGAAGGATCTTTCAATAATGTTGTAGAAAAGAAGGAACTAATAATAGATAGTATCAAAAAGGGTAAAAATAGCACTAACAATAACGAAATGAACTATAAAAGTTGAGACCATATCACAAAAAATGGATCGAATATTAAAGAAAAGAGCTCAAAATACCATAAGACTTCTTCAGGAGTCACCCCTAAAGAACTAAGAATAGAAATGCAAGGTTTCTGTTTTTGGTAAGCAATATTATGCAAAATACTAAACGGTAGATCAACCCTGCATCAAAAATATTATATATATATTATAAAATAATAATAATAATAATTGGTCGATCTTTAATTAAGTTTTGAAAATTCATTCTTATAAGCAAACAATTAATAATTTTGGAAAAATAATTATATATATATATATATAAATATTCCTTCTATTTCTACAAAAAAGCATAAAATGTGTGTTTTTGTACATTATTATGTATTCACAGCGGATGTTTGGAAATAGTTTGCAACAATATTTGATATTTATCTTCATATATGGTATATTGAGTTTAACGTTCATTTACAGCCAGTGATTTATATATATATAATGGGATTATTGCTATTGCAAGTTAAATTATTCTTATTTTTTCTAGTTGATATTATGAAATTTGAACTCTTTTTCGTTAAATTTAATTGTGTGAATTTGGCAATTAGTGGCTTCCCTTGTTTACTTTGAACAATCAATCCAATTTAATAACAATAATATTTATTTAAAAAAAAAAAATCATCACATTTAAAATAATAACTTTAATTATTGAAGACTGCCTTGTATTGCTTATCCTTACATGTGTGGTTTTTGGAATTATTGCTTGTGATTGAGTCTTTTTACAACTTAACATTTAATTCTCCTTAATACTTTGACTTTAAGTTTAATTAATTTAGGTTTCATAAAATTAAGATCAACTATTAGTTTAATTATTTTAGGTTTAACATTAACAAGATCTACTAATCATAACTCTAATTAGTCAATTGGTGCCACATATTCTCTTAATCATGCAGTTAAAACTTCTTAAATAAACTCCTTATGGCATTGGTTTGTTTGATCCTGAAATAATTTAA
Source organism: Salticus scenicus (assembly GCA_963930645.1). Classification (NCBI taxonomy): domain Eukaryota; kingdom Metazoa; phylum Arthropoda; class Arachnida; order Araneae; family Salticidae; genus Salticus; species Salticus scenicus. Next base: position 193,013,927 of record OZ005655.1, on the reverse strand, counting down.
CTGACTTGTTGTTTATCTAGCTAAACGCCAGATGGCGCTTGTTCACTGCTGACTTAATGTCTTCTTTCTTTAACCCTTTCTTGAAAGTTTTGATGTTTCTTGATTTACGTACAATTTAAATTAACAATTAACTAGATTAAGGGGCTGAAACAATATAAATTGCTATGATTAGCTATATTGTTTTACGAAATCGATGCAGCTTTCACAGCTTTATGAAGTACATGCCCCCTGATGAGTATTTACTTCTAATTTTAAGCATTTTTATCCAATTATTTCTGTGGTCATATATTTGTTTTCTCTGTCCTTAATTTTAATGGTCCTTTCTTTTTTGTTAGTATCATTCATGTCGGCGTAAGTAATTTAAATTGTTTTTGTCTCTTATTGGTTCTTAATCTGTGTATCGCAACAATTTTGTGTCAGTCTTTCCTATAAGTTAAAATCAGTTTTTTTTTTTTTTTTTTTTTGTGTGTGTGTGTGTGTGTTGGTATTATTTTGTATCTATTAATTGCTAAATTTTCAGATTAAATTTTATTACGATATCTATCATTTATATATATATATATATATATATAGAGAGAGAGAGAGAGAGAGGTATGGTTGTGGTATATATTTCCCGAATTATGTGTTTTTGAACAAGCTGTATTAAAAGTCCACCTGTTTGAAGATTCGATTTTCTAAGAATATTTTATACCCTTAGGAAAATAAGGTACAGTACCGCAATACATGAACAACAAGTATTATAGTAGACCATTTTGAAATGTTTAATATTTTGGGTGTATGTACACTTTAGATCTCAGTACAATGTACTAAAATTATTCCATTGAACTTATAGAATTCCGTGAATTTATTTTTGAAAATAAATAACTAGACTGTTTGAAATTTCATATAACAATTGATTGTCAGTAAAAAAGTATTTTTCTTACAACAAATAAAACTAGAGAAAACATAAATACAGCTATTAATTTTTGTCTAATAGCTTTTTTTTTTATAAATATTATGTTAGATTAATGGTATAATAAATGACATTTAGTTCGTACTATAAAATAAACAGGAGAAAAATGAATAGATAATTTTGCACATTAAAAGTCTTTAAAATTAAGTTTTAAAAACTTTAAAACATGTGTCTTACTTCCTTGTGTACGTAATAGGATTAATTATAAAAAAGGCTGGGATTTTTTTCTTTTTGTAATTATCATAGGAAAAAAAAAAAAAAAAGGAATAGCCCTCTCCTTACATTTTTTTTTTTTTCTTTTTTATTATGAGGGAAGCAAGAAAAGACAAAAAGAAAGGGAAAAAAATGTTTCTTCTTTTTTTTTCTTTTTTTTTTTTTTTTTTTTTTTTAACAGAAACTGTTGTGGCTCGGAATTCTTTTGAAGGCAGATTTTTAAAGCTTGACAAAAGTAAAGCAGATGATTTTTTCTCTATTTTTTTTTATGCGCTGATTACTTTTTTTAACAGATTTCTAAAAAAAAAAATCAATTAAACGACGAATTTACAGTGGATTTAATTAAATAGCTATTGTATAAAACAATTTTAAAAATGTCTTTTTAATTGTAAGCTGTGTTTCTAAAGAAAGATTACATCGTGTTGCATCATTATTACTTTCTTTTTAAATAGTTTCTTTTCTTTTCTTTCTTTCTTTCTTTCTTTTTTTTTTTTTTTTTTTTTTTTTAAGTTTAAACATATTACGCTTTTATAAGAAGCCTAAGGTTTTTCATGAATAAAATAATATAGGAAGTTATATATAGCAATTTATATTGAGCATAATATTCTCTCTTACAACAAAAGTAATTTAAGTTTTCTTTGTGCTTTATTGTATAGAAAAAATAATCTGGTGTGTCACTTACACGACTTTCTCTTACCCTGCATTTTAATGCTATACAGACAAATGTCAAATTTAGACGTAAAATAAATAAGGTAACATATTAAAGTTCAATCTCGTTTAAAAATAAGCTAAAAGTGGTTTACAGACAGTTTTGTTTGACATATAATCGCCCCCCCCCCCTCAAATGCCCGTACAATTATAGCGCAAACATAGTGAGATGTAACAAAGCACTCCCATTAATTTCATTCACTGAAAAAGATGGTTAGCTTAATTTTAGGTAACCCTGTATATTGTCTACAAACCATATACACATTACGTTGTGCACTTAAATTTAGTCTTTTTTTTTTAAAAACACATAACATAAAATGAAATACAGTTCTTGCTTCCAGTAATTTACAAGCATACCCCAAACATATCCGAATACTTTGGGTAGCCCTGTAAACGAATTATGGATGATTTCCATACCACAATGACACAGAAGATGGTTTTATGCATATAAAAGTGTAAAGTTATTAGGAGGAGCGAGAAGGGGGAGGGGAGAGGGGGGGGGGCAAAAAAAATAAAAATAGAGTTAGATCGTTGAAAATTGGTATATAGAGGTTTTCGATACTTACAAATCGGTTGGGGATATTTTCGAATTTGTAAAATTATTAGGAGGGGCGGGAAGGGGGGGCTATGGGCAAAAACAAATAGAAATACAGTTAGGCCGTTCAAAATTGGTACAGAGTTTAGAGGCCTGCAAGTCGAATGGGGATATTTTCGAAAGTGTAAAGTTAATAGGAGGGGCGAGAAGGGGAAGGGGAGAGGGGGGGGAAATAAAAATAGAGTTAGATCGTTCAAAATTGGTATACAGAGGTTTTCGATACTTACAAATCGGTTAGGGATATTTTCGAATTTGTAAAATTATTAGGAGGGGCGGTAAGGGGGGGCTATGGGCAAAAACAAATAGAAATACAGTTAGGCCGTTCAAAATTGGTACAGATAGGTTTTAGAGGCCTGCAAGTCGAATGGGGATATTTTCGAAAGTGTAAAGTTATTAGAAGGGCCGGGAAGGGGGGCGGAGGGGCAAAAAAAAAAATAAAATAGAGTTAGATCATTCAAAATTGGTACCTAGATGTTTTCGATACCTACAAATCGATTGCGGATATTTTTTAATTTTTAAAATTATTGGGAGGGGCAAAAAAATAAAATAGAGATAGATCGTTCAAAACTGGTGCATAGAGGTTTTTGATACTTACAAATCGATTGCGGATGTTTTCGAATTTGTAAAATTATTAGGATAGACGGTATGGGGGGCGAAGGGGGAAAATAATAGAAATAAGAGTTAGAGCATTTTGGGAATTTTTTCCGAAGACAGTGAGAACCCGGTGCGACATTTTTATTAATCAGATTTTGTTTCTCTTTTTTTTTTTCACGTGATAAAAATTAATGCAATTCTGAGAATTCAGTAATTATAGTGATTCATTTAAAAATAGAGACCAGCGAAGCGGGCGTCGCCTGCTAGTAAACTATATATTCTTAGATGCAATCTGATTATCTATTATTAAATGAAGTGAAGTATATAAATGGTAAAATTTTCTTTAGCAATCAAGTAACGTTTCTCATAATTGTAGGAAATAACATTTTAATTTCAGACGTTGCTTTCGCTGCTACAGCACACTAAACAACAGTTTAAAACATATAATTTTAATATTTCCTTTAATTAGAACATATTATTTTAATGAGCGATAGTCGAATTTGCCTACTGATCTTCTAAAACGGTGGCCAAAACCGTGACTCTGCAGTTTGTCTCAATGGCGTACCAATTTTTCCTTTCGAAATTTTTACACAAGTCGCAGATCATATACATGCGTTTTGCAAAAAAAAATTATATTTTAAAAAACTGTAATATTTTTACATCTGGTATAAATATAATGTCAATTAAATAAAAAGTATAATATGAAACAATAGTAGATAAAAAATAATAATAAGCAGCATAAAATAGATAATAAAAATTTTTATTTATAGGATCTGCGTCAAATGTTTTTATTAAATTTATTATTCAGTTATTATTAAATTGATGCGTCAAATGTTACATGGTATTTGGAATTAGTAATTTTGTACATTCTGTTCGAAAAATATCATACTGTTAGCATAAATCTAAAATAATTTTTATTGTTCTTCTTTCGATGCAATTTTTACTGAAGAAATACATTTTACTGAAGAGATACATTTTAAAGCAAGTTAGTTTAATATAACAAATTTAATAAACAGTTTTTAAAATTCTTAAAAATTTAATTTATACATTCACAAGAATATCTAATATGTAATGCAAATAATGAAATTTCTGACCCAATGTTACATATGTAGATTAATCAATCTGATCATATAAAAAAATAATTTAAGTTAAAATTAATTTTACTTTGAATTATTCTTTACTATGTATTAAACTTTATTTTCAAGCTCAAAATCAAAATATTACACATCAACTTAAATTTTTAATAGATTTAAAAAGAATAACACGAAAAATTTCATTCTCAATATTAATGTCAGAATGCTCAGAAATAAAATATAGAAAAGATTCTACCTTAAAAGCAATTTTTTTTTTTTTTTTTTTTTTTTTTTTTTTTACATGAAAACTAAGAAAGAACTAAGAATATTGACTATGTAAAAATTACACAAGTAATTTTTACTTTATCTAGATCAAAACTAGAATTAGTTAAAGTTTATTTAATGTTTTAAAGTGTTTAGTTATTCAATTTAGTTTTATAAATATTTATAGAAATTTAAATTCTTAATTTAATGTTAAACGCCAAAACAAATTCAATCTCTCTCTTATTATTATTATTATTATTATTATTATTATTTTCTAATCGGACTTCCAAGGTTAGGAAAAAATAGGACTTGTTTCTTTATATGTCCCACCCAAACAAGACTTATAGCATAATTAGACTATTGAAATTGCATAAACATTTTTTTTAATATAATTTTTAGCTAAGGGAATAGGTGGTTGAAATAATGTATAAAAGTTTATTATTATTATTATTATTATCATTATTACAATTGTTAACTGCAAAATAAATAAATAAATGCATAAACTTCTTCTTCATTATTATTTTTTTTTTTATGGAAATTTTTCTTGTACAGTTTAATTACAAAAATGTTTGTAGAATCTTAAATACCAATTATTGTTTGCAGCCGAAAAAACACATAAATTCTGTCAGATTTTCTGTAAATGGATTAACGAAATCAGCCTTCCTAAGTTATGAAAGAACACGGTTTGTTTATATATGTCCCAAAATGGCTTATAGAATATTTACAATATGACAACCGCTTTTAAACTTAACATGTGTATCTCATAGTTTTCGAAATAAAAAGAAACTAAAAAAAGGAAACTATAAAAGTAAATACAGCGGCTCCCTCAACTTTATTATGGCTGGCAACGTTACAGTGTGATTACCACTTAGTAACAACAACTGTAACTCGTGAACTACCAGAAAATGGCAGCTGCCCGATACCAGCTTAAAAAAAACAGAAAAGAGCTAGCTTTAAATAAATCCATCGAGATATTCAAAACACCTGTTTAACGCCTTTCTTTGTTTAAATCAAAAACGAAACAGATTATCTTCACTAAAATACGACATTGGATTTTAAAATGGTTTTATACAAAATAATAATTGTCAGACGAGAAACTTTGGTACAGATTTATGATTAAAAAAATTCCTTTAATGACGAAAACAATAATCATGCAAAACAGTTATAAACCAAAATCAAAATATGTCGCCGATATATTTTAGTAGTTTTGTCTATAATGATTATTTTCCCTCTAGCTCCTTTATATCCTGTGCCAATTTATTGGGGCTTTGCATCTATAACGCAAGTATATCGTTTCTCATAAGACTTAAAAAAAAAAAAAAAAAAAAAAAGAGTTGCAATATAAATGCAGCTTGTATATATATATATATATATATGTGTGTGTGTGTGTGTGTGTGTGTGTGTGTGTGTGTTACTTTGCTTTTAATGAAACAGTCTTAAAATTCATAAGGTTTATTATTATTATTATTATTATTATTATTATTATTATTAATCTCTTTCTATATAAACGGCTAAGAGATTTTCTTGGACTGTGTTTGTCTGTGTGTTGACGCAAGTTGTCACCAAATTTTCATACTTTAGTTAATGTAAAAAAATTTAATTGTCCGATCGATAAGTTAAATAATCCGATGGATTCAGAAAAATTGCCCCTTTCATTTGGAACCTTATTTGTAACGAAATTTTGATTATTATTTTTTTTAAATTAATTAAAATGAGAAAAAATAACCTGGTAAAAGCTTTTAAAAGGAACATTTAATTTATAATTGTTGCCCCCCCCAAAATATATATATATATATATATACTTTTTTTTCCCCCCAACATAAAATGAAATGCGCTTTCACGCCAAAAATAAAAATATATAGGTAAAATATTAAATTTGCTCATGCACATGAAAAAATGAAAATGGAGTAAAAAAAAAAAAAAAAAAAAAAATTAAATAAAGTTGCACGAGAGTTCCAAAAATTAATGGAAATATAAACGAACGTTAAATAAATAAAATAGTCGTCCATAGATATAGTAATATATATATAGATCTATCATCCCCATGTTATCGAGCAAAAAATTTTGATGCCGAAAAAAAGTTCTAAAATCAGCAATTAGAGAGTATTGAAAAAAAAGAATAAAAAGAAAAATGAATTTGAAACTGTATCTGGAGTTTTTCAGTCACCTTTAGTAAATAAATTATTCATAAATTTTATTTACTAAATTATCCGTGTGTATTCCTGTGTGTAATTGACTCGGGGAAAAGCAAAGTAGTCATTAGATTGACTTTTCCCGAAAAAAAAAGCTTCACTTTTTCCCTCTCGCTGATCAATATATGTCTCATTACTATATCTATGTAGTCGTCTGCTTAGTCATGTGATATTGAAAAACAAAGAATTGAATTCAGTAAATATTGTTCTTAAGAGCAAAAATATTAATATTCAATATAAAATAAAATAAAAGTAATATTGTGCATTTGTAAACAGTAGAATAATTGTATTTGTGTGTTAGTAATTTTTAAGAATACTTTATATGTTTATTTATTTTCACAAGTAAGAATCGATTTTTTTTATATTGTAGTGTGACTGTTACATTAACTGATTTAGCAATAAATACTTGATTCACTACCTTCATTGATTTCATAAATTTAAAAATGATTTCATTAACAAACTTTGATCTATTGGCACGCAAGCAGCCTCTAAACGAGTTTTGTACATTTCGAGTTTTGTTTTAAAAATTTTCCCGCATTCAGAATTCGGTTCGTTCCTGAACCGGGGCTTTTCTAGTTTTACCATAAGACACAATAAGCAGCTTTGAGACTTAATATGATCAGAAATTTTATCGCAATTTGCATGCAATTTGCTGATGTAATGAATTTTGTGCAAAGCATTATTAATATTTGTGTAAAAAGCATGCGTACATTCACGAAAAAGTATTGTTGAAAGCAATACCCGTGTTTATGACAATATGGATTGCATTTTGTTTGCAATTAAAATTTCTAATTATTTTAGATATTATGTATCGTCGTTCCCTTATTTATTTCAATTTTTATTTTGTTTCATTTCCTTCAATTTTATTTAATAATATTTTTTTTACATAAAAAAGGCCTTTTTTATCTTTAAAATTAATTTTAATTTTCTAAAATATGTCATTCCCATACAATTTGTATAGTATTTCCTGCCCGTATAAAGATTTAAAAAATAAAAATAAAGAGAGAGGATGTAGAAAGTTAAAGAAATGTTAATTTTAGTTCTGAATGTCAGTTGTATCACCAGAACGTCATTTAACACACACACACACGCAACAAAAAAAAAAAAAAAAAAAAAAAAAAGAAGGAAATCAATTGAAATTTAATGAGATGAACTTTGGCCAAAATAAATTTTTTCGCCTATTAACATGATTCCAGTCTGAAAAAATAAATATAGCATAAATAGTTTGATATATCTTGTTTTAATAAATATGTTATTACCAGATAAAAAATCAATAATCTGTCTCATTATCACACTTTGAACCATAAAAATAAAACTTGGTGAATGTTTTTTTACGCACAGATGTAAGATTTGTTTTTCTTATACCCAATAAGGAATATTATGATTTCTGGAAATAATTCTATAATACCAATCTTTTACAGAAATGAAATAATAAGTACTAAGAGCAATGTTAAGGCACAGGAAACCTGTAAAGGCATAAAAAGATAATAAAGTGTATAATGGGAGCGCTCATTTAATAGGCTTTGATCTTCTGTAACCGACAGTTAATTACCAATAGGAAAGTTGAATTCTTGGAAACAATACTAAGGGGTGAATAAAATTTTCTTTTCGAATAATATAAGAAGAAAAGAGGGGGGAAAAGTTAATAATAATGACCTTTAAAATTGCTTAAAAAAAATCCATTCATTAAACCATAACGATCTTAAATCAAACCAATGAAGAAAATTGATAATTCAAGCATGGTGCCATTAGATTTCTAAAGTTAAATAAACAAAGTAGAACGTTACGACAAAATTCTAATTACTTGTATATCTATCAGAGCATAGACATTTACATAAAATTCCCTTGAACATCCGTTCATACTTAATTTTACAGTTGAATAACTGCTGAAAATTTCAGCTAAGTTGAATAAACCATTTCAGTATGTTTTTATATAAACACGCTTTCTAACTCTTTTTTTTTTTTCTTTCTTTTTAGTGATTTAAGCAATCAAGTATTTTTTAGAGCTTGTGGGAAAATTGGGAAGCTTTTTGGAAACGTCAACTTTTTTTTTTTTTTTTTTTTTTTTTTATTTTAATCAAGCAATAATTCGGCAGGTTTGGATAGTTGACATTTTTGATTTTGTTGACATTTTCACAGGATACGTTTTTTATGTAAAACAATCAGACACGCATTCTTTAAATTTTTTGGGGAAAAAAATAATAAGGTTTTTTGGGGGGGGGGGGGGGGGTCAAAGATAAAAGTCCTTTTTTTTTTTTTTTTTTTTTTTACTTACGAAAGGCAGTACTTCTTGCGCCAGAAGTGAACCGTAGTATTGATAGTTATTTTGTATTCTACTACTTCCCGGCTAACTATTAAGATATAAATACTACTGATGGTTGACTTTTGGTGCAAAAATCATAGGTCATTCACAATTCCATTCACAATTCTAATATATATATATATATATATATATATATATTAAACATTGACCCTTAAAACCTTCTTACGCCAGAAGTGAAGCACAAAGGTACAGTCGGTAACAAAAGTCTCCTAATACTAGCAAAAATTCCTATATATAAAAAGTACACTTAATACAGTTTTGTTAAATAAATCCTTGTCGAATCCTATTCTTAGTCAGTCTAAAAACAGGATTCTAAAAACAAATTATTGACTTACAAAGTTATTCATTAATTAAATTAAGTATTATTTGAATTTAATCATGTTAACATACAGAAGTTTGAAACAAAAAATGTCTTGAAAATAAAGACTGCAATTATATATATATACACTACTGGCCATTAAAATTGCTACACCAAGAACGAATCATAATAAAGGAATGAAATTTGTTGGACACATACATTATAGTAGGAAGAACAATTGATTAAAATTTCAGAAAATTTGGGGAAACATGTACTGAGAAAACAGTACATAAAGCAGCGACCTCTGTGAGCAATAACAGCACATATCTGCCTAGTCATTGAATCGAACAGCGATTGGATGACATGTACGGGTAGAGCACTTCATGAAGTTTAACACGATGCCAGAATTCATCGATCGAAGTTTCTGGTGAGTGGTGAGGGGCCAGTCGCTTTTCAACGATTAAACAGTCATTTTCATTGGTGCGAGATTAAGAGAACGCGCTGGCCAGAGCAACAGTCGAACACATTCTGTATCAAAGAAGGTCCGGACAATACAAACAACTTGCGGTCGTGCATTATCTTGCTTAAATTTTGCGCTACGGAGGCCTCGAATACAGGGCAGAGGGGCGGGCCTTAACTCATCAGAAATTTAATGGCCGCTGTTCAGAGTGCCAGGTATACGAACATGAAGTAATCGAGACGTGTATCCAATGGGAACCCATAACATCATTGCGAATGATGGACAGTATAATGATGTCGAATCCCAGCAGGCAATGTGCATTATTCATAATGCCGTTAAATACGGATAAGGCAATCTTGATGCTGTAAACAGGATTGTGATTTGTCTGAAAAGTGACTTCACGTCATTCCTGCGTCCAGGTTCATCGTTGATCACACATTAATGGCGCCCATATCAGTGATGCAGTTTTGAGGGTAATCAGAATTTTGGTAGCCGCATACTGAGTCACCACCTGGATTGATGGTATGCGGTACCATTGGATACACGTCCCGGTCACCTCTTGTTTTAATTCCCGCCACTCTGAATACCAGCCATTAGCAGGGGAAAAACCCGGGTTTAAACCAGGGAATAAACCCGGCTTTTTGGGAAGGGAATTTTGAAAGTTTCCAAAACAAGGGAATTTTGAAAGTTTTCAAAAGTTGTGAATTTAGCAATTTTTTGTTAAGTTTTGTTTTTACCAATATTAGAGATGTTCTACGGCATTCCAAAATGTTATCTTATATTTAGTTGGTTTTTATGATCTTTCGATTTTAAAATAGTGCTTTTAACGTCTACAAAATTAAAAATTACTAGTATAAAATTTCATTAATTAACATCATTAATTAACAGACTTATTTTTTGTTATTGCTATGCATTTACATCTTAGTTCTGACTGTATACACACTGAGTTTAAAGTAACACTTCTTTTTTTATGGCAGTCGAAGCTTATCATGTTTCAGTTGTATATCTATGAATGTAAATCTTTAATACTTTATTTCAAAAGTAAAACAAAAATATTCCGAAATAACCTGTGTTCACTAAAATGATCAATAATATTACACCGAAAAATATTATTTCAATTAAAATTTCAACAATTTTAATGTGTAAAAAATAAATAAATAAGTAACAGCCAAATTGTTAATTATCCAATGCATTCAAAAATTATTGCTGGAATTTTTAATAACCGAAGAACTGATGTTCGATTTTGTTCCTCGTGCTCTTTAACTGATTATAACAAAATTTCATCATTTTATCTGAAATTTTGTTAAATCAATAAAACAAAATTTCATAACTTTTAAAGTATTTTTATCCTAATTTAATTTCATTGTATTATTTTTTATAACATGTTTTATTATAGTATTCATTAATTAAAAAAGAAATGTTCTAAAAGTTATTTAAACAGGCAGACAAAACTTCGTAATTTATTATTGTTAATAACATAAATGTTCTATTTTTTATTATTTTTTGTAAAATTGTCACATAATTTTCGATATCACTTTCATTTAAGCAAGTAGAATAAAAATGATATTGAAATAAGTTGTTTGTGCACTTAAAAGAATAAAATTAAATCTAAACATTCAGTATTAGTTTCTTCCCATCAAAGTTTCCAATGTTCCCAAAATTCCCGGTTTAAACCCGAAAGTTCCCATGTTTATTCCCCTGAATCAAAAATCCCGGGTTTTTTACATCTCTACCTATGTTCAAGGCCTCCGAAGCGCAACATTTAAGCAGGACAATGCACGACCGCAAGTTTTCCATATTGTATGGACCTTCATTGATGCCGAATGTGTTCGACTGTTGCTCTGGTCAGCGCGTTCTCCTGATCTCGCACCAATGAAAATGACTGTTTAATCGATGAAAAGCGACTGGCCCCCCACCACTCACCAGTAACTTCGATCGATGAATTGTGGCATCGTGTTAAAACTTCATGAAGTGTTCTACCCGTACATGACATCCAATCGCTGTTTGATTCAATGCCTAGGCAGATAAGTGCTGTTATTGCTCACAGAGGTCGCTGCTTTATGTACTGTTTTCTCAGTGCATATTACTCCAAATTTCCTGAAATTTTTATCAATTGTTCCTCTTACTATAATGTATGTGTCCAGCAAATTTCATTCCGTTATTATTATTCCTTCTTGGTGTCGCAATTTTAATGGCCAGTGGTATATATATATATACCGATACATTGATGACATTATAATTTTTTATGTCAATAATTTTTCCCCTAATTTATTTAAATTTGAATATCCTTCTCACCTTACCTTAACTCATAATCTTCTCAACAATAACTGTATAAATTTCTTGGATTTAAAAATCAAACTTGATGGTAGTCAAATTTATACTGATCTGTATGACAAAAGACAAGAATTCAGTTTCAAAGTAAATTTATTTACTCACTTTACTTCTTGTCTTCATATCTCTGTTTACAGAAATATCCTACTCAATCACCTCTTTCGTATACATAATCTTTGTTCTGTTAGGTTTAAAAACAAAAATATCTCTCACATAATTAATGTTGCTACAAAAATGGGTTATCCTAAAAAATTTATTTATTCACTTGTTTATCATAAAGGGTCTTTGTCTAACACAAAAAAAACAAAAAAAAAAAAAAAAAAAAAAAAAAAAAAATACTAAGGTTTAATTAAAAAAAAAAAAAAAAAAAAAAAAAAAAAAACTGGTGGATGGGTGGGCAGATGTTTGATTAAGGAGGTAGGGTGGTGTTGTTTGGCTGGTTGGTTGGGTGGGTTTGTTGCTGAATAAAATTAATTTAAAAAAAAAAAAAAAAAAGTGTGGGGGGGATTACTCATAGTTACATGCTTATATTTCTGGTTGATACTATGTATTTTGAAATCTTTTATCCTTAAATTTAATTTTGTACATCTGGCTACTTGAGGCTTCCATTGTTAAGTTTGAACAATCAATCTATATGCATAACAAAAATAAGATCTTATATTATTTGGAAAAAAAAAAAAAAAAAAATCTTTTAAATTATAATTTTAATTATTAATGACTGCCCTATAATGCTTATCCTTATATGTGTACTCTTTGGCATTATTGCTTGTAATTGTGTCTGATTAAAACTTAACATTTAATACTATGATTTCAAGATTATTTAGTTTTGGGTTAATCACAAAAGTTCAATTCTTCTAATTACTTAAATGGCGCTAAAAATTATCTTAATCTTGCAGTCAATACTTCTAACTACCTTAATCTTTCTGTCACTACATCTTAATTTCCCTTATTGCATTGGATTCTTCTCCTGAAATAATTTTACTGACTTAATGTTATTATAGCTCACCGATAGATGGCGCTTGCACTCTGTCTTATGATTTTATTCTTCTGTCTTTAACTTTAATGATATATTATTAATGAATATGGTACGATTTAATTCAACTCTACTAGTTTTAAAATTAATTAGATATAAAATCTATTTTAACATTATCATTTAATATTAACTCTGTGTAATTTATCTTTAATGAAAATGCTCTGAAGTTTCTTCGATTAATCGATATCTGTCGAGATTTTATTTTACTTCAATTTAAGTTTTGGCATCATCCTTTTCTCCTGTTAGAGTTAATTGTTATACATGTGGTTGCTTTGCTTCATTCATGTGTTCACTTTGGTTTCCATTAAGATTAAATTTAATCTTTTTTTAATCTTTGTTTTAATTTAATATTTCAATTATTTCTAATTCTTTTTGGTTTTGCTGCATCGATCGGGGTGTGAAACGATATTAATTGCTATGATTAGCAATATCGTTGTACGAAATCGTTGCGGTTCTTTAAGCTTTATGAAGCATGCACCCCTAGATAAGTATGTTTCTACGTTTAAGCATTTACATCCAAATATTTCTGTGATTTATTATTTATTAATCGTTTTCACTCTCATAAGCTTAATGGTCATTTTTATTATCATTCTGGTAGGCGTAAGTATTTTAAGTTACTATCCTAACTCATTGGTTCTTAATCTACATTGCAACTTTTTGTGTAATTCTTTCCTCTGTGTTAAATTCAGTTCTATATTTTAGTGTGCTGTTATTGTCTTAGTTCTATTAATAGCTGAATTTTATGATTTAATCTTATTACGATATCTATTATTTATATATATATATATATATATATATCTAATTACGCGGTCCTATTTTAATTTTCAACAGGTATTGTAGTCTAAAAAAATAAAGTAAGTAATATTATTAATCTTAAAAATTATATCAATTTAAGATCTCTAGTTACTTTGTTTGGCCTGTGTATGTTTCTTCAGTGACTTATTTGACTGACTATTCTTCTTTTTTTTTTTTTTTTTTTTTTTTTTTTTATCACAATCAACTGATTGGAAGAAAATCATATTTAATGAAATTTTATTTTTTCCGACTGAGTGAAAATAATGCCTTGACCGGGAGTCGAACCCCGGATCTTTGACTTACAAGGTCAAGGCTCTACCAATTGAGCTATCCAGGCCGACAACCGGTCAGGATTACTAACTCAGACAACCTTTAGGCAGAAATATGCCTGGATTGCTCAATTGGTAGAGCCTTGACCTTGTAAGTCAAAGATCCGGGGTTCGATTCCCGGGCCAGGCATTATTTTCACTCAGTCGGAAAAAATAACATTTCATTAAATATGACTATTCTTTGTTCTCATTCTTTTCTTTTGTTATCAAATGGATTATATATATTTATAATCAGCTATGTGTTTAATAGCCATTTTTTAGATTAATTAGGTAATTAAAACAAAGTGGGGGAAAGATTAGGTAATTAAAACAAAGGGAGGGGAGAGAGAGAACATTAAAGGGTTAATAAATTTATTAAAGGCTTAAAAGGAAGGATGTATTCTATGGAAAATTTATTATAACTTCAAACTAGCTATGCTAAATATATATATATATACTAATAGCAGAGAGCTGCAAAAACATTTTTTTTTTTTTAGCTCTGATAACATTCTTTTTTATTCTTATGTAAAATGACCTCTTGAGCCGTTTTGCCCAATCACCTACCGTTTTCTCGGGACATCAGCCCCCCCCCTCCTCTCCCCCCACCCCCAATTTTTATCACTGTTCGGTAATTTTATGGCCAGTAATTTGATTTAGAGGGTGGGAAAGGCCTATTTCAAACTTAAAAACAAAAATAAAATGTATCAAAAATAATAACAACAGATTTATAAAATAAATAAAAGTTATTTCTAATTTCAGAGGCGAATCCTCCGAATAATAAATATAATTTATAGTTTCAGTAGCAATCTCCCCCCCCCACCCCCCCTAAAAAAAAAAAAAAAAAAAAGAGAGAGAGGGAGAGAGAGAAATTCTCCTTGCTACAAATGTTTATGTTTTAGAATTTTTTCCCTTCTGTAGCCCTTCAGAAGATATTTAACAGTTAAAGTAATCATAACACACACACACACACACACACACACCAATCAATTTCAAAGCCATAAAATTACCGAACAGTGAAAAAAATAAGTACGCGTTCCCCCTAAAAAAAAAAAAAAATCAGAGGGTAATGGGGCAAAATGGGTGTTATATTGGGATTCAGGTGGTCATTTTACATAAGAATTTGCAGGAATGTTATTAGCTACCCTAGCTAATAACAATAGCTCGACATTTCTCACCTAATAACCGTTATATCTGTGTTTGCAGGTACGGGGGCCTTACCAACGGTTATTATGTGAGAAATGTCGCGCTAGTTATCAGCCAGGGTGGCTCAGTGGAAGAGCATCCGCACGTTAAGCGGAGAGTCTGGGTTCAATTCCTGACTCTGGTATTTTTTACATAGTTGATATATATATACATATATATATATATATATATATTGTATCTATTAATTGCTAAATTTTAAGATTAAATTTTATTACGATACCTATCATTTATATATATATATATATATATATATATATATATATATATATATCTTATACTCCAATCTACTTAAAATGAATTGTCCCGGTTGATGAGTCTATCAATAAAATTTCTAAATATTTTTAGATAGTTTAAGAAATTAAATGATAAAATTGGATACTGGCAGGTATCCTGGCACACTGGAAGTGTGACAACGCAAAATCGCTGTCTAAAAGAAATAGTCCTGTCGTACTAAAAAGAAAAGAAACGTTAATGTAGACACAAAAATTCAGTTTTAACTTAACATTTGGATGCATTTGTATCTTTGTCAAATTTTAAGGCAGCCTTAATACCATTTCTTATTCAGATTTATTTTCTAATAATGTATAATTTTTCTCATTTCTTCAAAAGCGTTCTTGTAAGAAAATTTGAATAAATATCAGCTTAAAAATTATTTTTATGTTAAAGTTACACAAAATTCGATTAATTAATACATAATGAACATGTAATTAAAATTTTATATTCATTTGTTCACGCGTTCAAAAGTTATGCGCAAAAGAATGAAGAAAAATATTAACTTGTTATTTAACTCTTTAAAATGTGTATATATTAACGGAAGATGCCAAAGTGAAATATTTTGAATTGTCGTTGTCAGGTATGCGAGCTAAATTACAGTTCCTTTATAAAAGATAACATTAAAATATAAAAAAAAAAAAAATATTAATTAAATGTATAATTATTTTATTTCTAATTAATAAATTCACAGTGAGAAACGGTATCTTTATACATTTTTTAAACATATTTGTTCATTAACAGCGATTTAATGAGTAATTTTATTAAACGTGTGAGTAAATCTGATATTTTAAAGCCAAGTCGCCATATGTTGTATCATGTTAACGAATTTTTTAATACAATAAACTTAATTAACAATCTCCTGAAAATCATCATAAAGGAATTTTACTTATTATGAATCACTTATAATTTTACTTAACCATTTAAAAATATATTTCAAACGAATGAATTATTACTTCAGAACTTAGAAATGTATAGATAAAATTTTAAATTTACAACAAATGTCAAATCAGTATGCACATATATTTTATTGGTTTGATAAAATTCAGCTGCAGATAACAAGTAAAAATAATTACTAAATTAAAACTGACTATGAAAAACAAATTTATAAAGGATGTTTTGTCTATTCATTTTCCGGGTAGGGTGTAACTTTGTTAAAAGGAACTTGCAGGTGGTTAAACGGGGAAAAAAAAAAAAAAAAAATTCTTTAACAGAAGTGCTTTCAATTGATTATTTTATTGCTACAAGTCTTACCTTCTTGCTTAAGGTTGTGGAATAAAAATAATATTGATAAATAATTGAAGAATTATTTCTTGCAAAATTACACTGCTTTGCTTGAAAATCGACACCAACATCATTTTTGCAAATTCATATGTAAAATAACCTCCTGAATCCGAATATGACACCCATTTTGCTCTTATCACCCGCTATTTTTTAGGAACGCCCCTCTGTTTGTATCATTTTTCGATAATTTCTTCTCTATAAATTTGATTTGAAGGGGAGGAAAGGATTGTTGTTTTAACTGTTAAATATCTTCTGAGGGGCTACAGAGTTGGAAAATTCTAAAACATGAACATTTGCCGTAAGGGAAAAATTTAGCGGTGGAGGGGGGGGGGGAGGAGATTTGACACAGAAATTACATATTACATTTATTATATTTTATTAATCAATTATTAATATTATTTATTATACATTATATATATATATATATATATATATATATATATATATATATATATATATATATATATGTACACATTTGTTTGTTTGTTTGTTTTTAAGTGTTGAAATAAATCTTTTCCATTCAAAAATTGGGGGAGTGGGTGGCGTCCCCAGAAAACAGTGGGTAATTGGGCAAAATCAGTGTTATATTCCGATTCAGAAGGTCACTTTACATAAGAATCAGTAAAAATGGTATCAGGGCTCGATTTTATTTATTTATTTATTTATTTTTTTTGCTGTGCAGTGCAGTGTTATCATTATAGATAGATACTTCAATCCGTTAGTTCCACCCACACACAACATTATTATTATTATGATTATTATTACATTATTCGATTAAAAATAAATAAATAAATAAATAAATACTAGCTTATACCGAAATTTGGTAAATTTAGTTTTTAATGATTCCATTTGAGATTTTGAAATTTATTCCATGCGTAACTAAATATGTGCATTTATTAATGATTTGGAGCAAATTATGAATGAATTATTTTTTGCTATTGATGTAGGTAGAAGCATATCTCTTATTGAGTGAAACCCTCACAGATTTTTTAGAGTTACATATGCATCAATTTCATGTTTAAACAGATTTTTTTTTTCTTTGGCATTGTGCAGGGTGTATCTTTTTTACGAAATTTTTAAACCATAATTTTAACAATAAAATTGTTGTTTTCTAGAATTTTTTACTATAAAGAAAATTTCAATTCAAAACTATGTGTTGAAAAATATCCAGAAAATAAATATCACTGATTATGTATTTTAACTTTATAAAATCAAACTTCTTTCCATTTCACAAAAATACATTTTTTCTGCTGGTTATAATTTTTTTTTTTCTAATGTTTTCATGCATAATCAGTTGAAATTACATTTTTAGATATTTTTTGTGTGTATACTTGTGTTCTGTAACCATTTTTAATGTGCAAAATTTCAATAAAAATTTATACTTGAAGTTATATACATTTAGAAATTTGAAGGAAAAAAAAATAAATGCAGTAAACATAACTGCCAATTTGAACTTTTTTTTTTTTTTTTTTTTTTTTTTTACCGGAAATGTTTTATACATTTTCTAGAAATTTTCAATTATTTAATAAGGAGGATTTGTCCACTCAGAGAAAGCGGTGTGAGAAAAACGTACAAATTGGCAACTATGAATAAAATAATAACATTCAACTGGTTATTATCAAATTATCTTTAAACAAATTCAAAATTATCCAGCGGAATTTTATTGTAAGTATATACAGTGCGTTGCATGAATATAAACGCACCTTAGCTTTAAGAATTAGGATGGTATAGAAGAGTAATAAAAATATATGAATAGGTGACACTTGATGCAAACTATATGTGTATGATTCAAGAAATGAAATTACGAGTCAAAACAACGAATAACCAATATGATTTTTTAGAAAATAATTTTATTGAATTTATGACAAATATACATGTTGCATGAATTTAAACGCACACGTGAAAAATAAATAACTGAGTAACAAATATTGTATCTAATACTTTGTAAAGCCAGCATGGGCTTCTAGAAGAGCTAGTAAACGCCTTGGCATTGACTGATATAGTGGCATGAGGTCGTCCAAGCTGATTGTCTTCCAAGCTAACAGAATTGCCAATTTTAGTTCATCTTTCGTGTTAAACTGCCTTCCGTTTGCGTAAACACGGCGAACCAGATTACCCCATACGTTCTCCATTATGTTTAAATCGGGGCTTTTTGAGGGCCAATCCAGAACTTTAATTTTATTGTCACGGAACCATTTTTTTACGATATGTGCTGTATGTACAGATGCACAATCTTGCTGAAAAATACAATTTCTTCCAGATTTTTTGACTGCTTGACGGCAAGGTTCCTTGTGAGCATCTGGACATAATCTACAGAGTTCATACTGTTCTCCACGAACTCTAATTCGAAAGTCCCTTTAAAACCTATGGCTGCCCACACCATGACAGACCCACCTCATGATTGACGTTTTGAACAGTACATTTATTCGGTTATCATATCGTGCCAGTAGCTATGAAATCCGTCCTGGCCATCGAGATTAAACTTTTTTTTCATCTGATCATCTGAGAAGATGACTTTTTCCCAATTTAGTCGATCTAGAATCCATTTTCTTGCCCTTTCCAACCGCATATTCTTGTGCTTTTTAGTGAGGGGTAGTTTCGCCTTCATTTTCTTAAATTTAATGAATGTTGCAGCTTTGATAGTACTCTATATGGTTTTACGATGAACACCCAGCTTGTATTGAGCCTTTATCTTCGCAAAGGAAATATTCTTAGTCTTTGCAGCGTTACATATTCGACATTTGTCGTAACTGGTGATCTTTCCTGTTAGCTTCTCATACGTTTTTTCCCATAATTTGCTCCTTTCTTTATATAATTTCGCATAACACTCTCACTTCTTCCGATTCAGCGCCCTATTTCGCGATTGCTAAAGCCTTTACCACGCATAAAGTCGATTTTTATCTTCTCGTCTACTGTCAAAGTTTTTCCTCTTGCCATCCTGTACAAACTCCATAAATTTTGCACTCAAGCATTAAAACTGATTTTAGAGAATTTTAGCAACACGACTATTTGTGTTTTAATTTAATTCCGGCGGCTCTGTTAAATTTTAAACCCAAAATACAGAGTGCGTTTAATTTCGTGCAACAAACGAATAACAGTGAAAAATAAGAAAATGCTTAAACATTCATTAAATAAGCTTGCGTGAGCATAAACATATTTGCTCAAAGCAACTTATTCAGTTGTTAGTCATATGCAATAACTGCAAGTCGCATTTCTTCTTTTAAAAATTTTAAAAATTCTATTTCTGGCTATTGGAAAAGGTGCGTTTATATTCATGCAACGCACTGTAACTATGTATTTAAAGAAGGAGAAAAAGAAAAAGAAAAAAACTCTGCGATTTGAATAAACAAAGGTAACAGTATCTACATTTTTTCTCTGGCAACCTTTTCCCCGAAAATATTGTTTATACCCTTTCCCATGGGAGAATTCTCATATATGTGTAAAATGATATTCCTATCTCTAAGTTTATTTAGGGGTGTGTCAATCCTCATGTCACATTCTTGACAATTATATGCTGGAGTGTAATTTTATCCTAAAATTTTTCTTCTGGGAGGGGTCAATACAGAATGACCGTTGGCCTGGAAGGAAAACGCCCTTTTCCGTGGTCGGTATTTGAAAAAAGGAGATAATATTCCTTAATAAATATAGAAACCGCTTAGCTACAAACGTAAGTGAAACAGATATATGTGTTGATAAATATTTGAATCAGTAGCTAAAAAATTGTTTATCTTGGAAGCGGTTCAACATGGTATTTAGAAAACTGTTAAAAACCTGGACTTTTGTAAATATTTCCATTCATATGACTAGAACTGCGGTATTCAACAAACTTTTTCTAGATATGAATGGCTCTACTGTCAATAACCTTACACTAAGGAAAGGAAATTATTTAGAGTAATATAGATTAATTAATATTTATAAAGTAATGATTTTAACTTTCAGTAATGAATGAACTACAATCTTAATTTCCAAATCTTTTATACAATTTTATTTATCATTTACAAGGTTTTTATTTATTTATTTTAATAATAAAAGAACTCTGATAGCTCGGTAAGTACAAAAATGTTTGTTGTTACAACAAATATGCTCTACTTTTAATATTAATAACAAAGCACCACAGAACTGGCGTTGTAAATTATTACTTACAAAACTTTGAATAAACACCATAAAATGCAATAAACTCGCAACAATTGTTTCGGGTCGAAAAAGCACACGACCCTTTATCAGGCGAACACAGTAAGCACGAGTGCTGCAGTCAAAGCGGCAACGCACAAAACCGATTTTAATGAAAAGAAAAACCATATAAAGTAGAATGTAAATATAACTACTGGTGTCAGTAGACTTGTAAAATAAAAACAAGAAAAATAAATTTTAGATTTTTAGATTTTGTTATATTATATCTCTGTTATATCTTACTCATTTATTTATTTTTTTATTTTTATTTGACAATTCTACTAACACTAGTAGTTATATTTACATTCTACTTTGTAAATTTTTTCTTTTCATTAAAATTGGCTTTGTACGTTGCCGCTTTTACTGCAGCACTCGTGCTTACTTTGTTCGCCTGATGAAGGGTTATGTGCTTTTTCGACCCGAAACAATTGTTGCGAGTTTATTGCATTTTATGGTGATTATTCAAAGTTTTGTAAGTAATAAATATGCTCTACACCTGAAAATGTAAGAAAGGGGACGTATACTTTATCAGTCATGCACCATACTTATACAATTAATTTTATACAAAGATTTTATTGCAATAAAAAATATAAAAAGATGTACGCATTAAAGAACAAAAAGAGAAAAAAAAACTAAAAATTTAAAAATTCTGCAGAATTTCTGTAATTTTTTTTTGCATTTTATTGTTAAAATTCATCTGTAAAATTTTAAATCAGATTAAAAGAGAGAGAAAAGAAATTATGAAACTGTTCAGTGTTTAAAATTGTAATGTAAGATCAGTTATTCCAGGATATATTGCAGTCCCGTGTGAACGTTTAATTATATCACGAATAAAACAATTACAGTCTGTTTATGATTGGTTCAAGCTGCTTTTACTCTTCCATCGGTTTAATGGAGCAATTGTTCTCAAAATCGAATAATAAAACCTTGAATGCTATTGGTTAAAACTGGTGCTTAGATATTTTCCAAGAAAAGATATTGTAAAGCAGTAGTATAAAAAATGTAGAGGCTAAAAATTTAATTATAAATAAACCTCATTTTAGTCAAATAAGTTGTATCACGATTCTTTATAAATATTACACTAAATTAACTCAAAGCTTAACAGTTATTCAATAAACTACTTTAATAATATTTTTTTTTTATTTAATAGAAGCTTCAAAAAAAAAAAAAAAAAAAAAAAGGGTGTCAAATATTCCTCAATCTGGAATTTTCTACTCAAGCCAAACTGCATAGTTTCTAAAAATCATAGAATTTGAAAATCATGGACAGATTTTAGCAAAATTTTGTTTATGAATTTAAACTTGGGAAAAAAAAAAAAAAAAAAAAAAAAAAGCTTTCGGTAATAATTTATATCATATTATTTATTTATTTACTTATTTATTTTTCAAATATACTTCACATCCAGGTTCCAGATACATGTAGGCTCTTAAATTGATCAACAAAATCATTTAAGCCACATTTAAGTCCTCATTTAAGTCAGAAAAAAGAAAAAAGCCTACTTCTGATAAAGTGTAAATAAATAATAATAATAATAATGATGATATAGTTTCGATAAAGTGATAGGTTAGAAATGTTATAAATTTTGCTTTTTAATATTTTACATAAAATTAAGGTATTTGATTATATTAAAATCTGGTAAATGTAGGGGAGAGTGGGGTTGAATGAGACTCAGAATGATTGGGACAGTAGCAAAATTTTTATGTTTTGCATGCACCAGAAACTTGACAATTTTTCTGATATATTGCAGTACTGATGTCATTCATCAAGTGTAGTTTCAGAGTTGAGCTATCTATAGAAGGGCAGAAAAAAATTAAAGCGTCTTTTTCTGCTGCCAAAGTAACTTTTACTGATTCAATTTCGTAGTAGTTAAGAAATTGCCTATTTGCTTAAAGTTAATATAACTCTTATATGATAAAAGGCATAATCTTTTACTGTGTTTATTATATTCAAGAAGAATATTGACAATTGTTCATTAAACGTATTTCCTGTTTTATATGATCATGTGGTGGTGGGGATGAATGGGACAGTTTGAATGGGGATGAATGGGACATTCCCCACTATGTGCTAATTTAAAATTGTACACAAGAATTATATTAAAACAAATAGTAAATAGATTTTCAATATTTTTATAACCTGCAGTTCAGTAGTTATAACATGGAATAATAAAAATAGCATGGATTTAGAGAATAATTGATTGAAATTAATTGTTCCGATTTTTGTTTATAATAATTATGATTAAAAAAATTATAAGTTAGAATATTCAAAGCAACTTAAATCAGTAATATCAATAATTAAAAAAATAAACTAATAATAATTTCATTAAAATCACAATTTCAATCAAGCTAATTAAATAAATCCTGGTGATTATTAATGTAAAACAGAATAGAATGCTTATTTTTCCCGATTAGTCGGAAACAAAAATTTATCTGGATAATTTGTACTCTGTGTCTTATTTAAGCATTTATTTTTAGATTAGATCTTATTAGATTAAATTACCAAAGCCTAGAGCACTAGGAACTGTGTGAACCAAAGGACTTTTGCCTTTCGACGTTAATTTAAGTAAATACATCAGTTTTTGTTAGTTTCAGTAAATCCATAGTGTGTAATAAAATCACATAAACCAATTTAACTTTAAAAATTTATTTACTTTCCATTTTGTTTTCTTTCTTTTGTTAACTTCAATCCTGTCCCATTCATCCCCACATGTGTTTTTTTTTAAGGTATTAATTTTTTTTTAAGGTATCGATATGTTTCACCTTTACGGAAAGATACGCATTTTATAGTACATATTCAGATTTTGGAAAACTAAAGTAGACAAGTTTTTCATTTTTTTTTTCTTTTTTTTTTTTTTTTTTTTTTTTTAATTAACAAATTTTATAAAACAGTTTAAGGGGGGGGGGGGAAACAGAGAGGCTTTAAACAACAAAAATTTAATTCGATATTAATAAAGCAAGTTGAAGATTGCAAAATTTAGTTAAAATATTAAAAAAAACATCTAGAAATAATAAATTTCCTTTATATTTTTGGATTCCATTACATCCTTTTTACATTCATTAATGATCCTCCTGCTGCTTGTTATTAAAAGGGAAAAAAAAAAAATTATTCTATATCATGAAATTTGAAAGTTTAAATTAAATTTTTATACATCACGCTCCAAAGAACATGTGAAAAGGGAATAACTTATTCTTAATCGCCACTTAATAACAAAAAATAAAGTATTGTTTCATTACATAACAGTCAACAATTCATGAGACATCGAATATAATTTAAATATTTACAGCCATTTTATTACGGATTTCTCTGTAAACTTTACACCACTATTTTGTAATAGCACTATTTAATAATATTTATTATTTATTAAATGAGACAAAAATTATAATTTGTAAATAGTGGTATGAAAGTTATTTACAATTCTTAATACGTTGGACTGCGGAGTTATTCAAAAATATCTAAATAAATGCTCCCAGGATTAAAATATAATCACACAGTGAATAAAAAATATTATTCCAATGATAAATATTTAATTTCTCTCTTAATAATATTCTCTTATGCCAGTGAAGTTAAACTTTTATACTCTTCTCTGAAAATTTAGCTCAAATATTCCAGTTCCAAAATTAAATTTCAAGAAAACTTTTGCACCTTAGAAAAAAAAAAAAAAAAAAAAAAAAAGAAGAAGAAAAGAAAAGAAAGTCAGACGATCCTTATCGTAATTTATTAATTGAATAACTATGCAAATGAAAAATTTATTTTTCTTTAACTGAAAAACCTATATTGGAATAAATTATGCATAAACAAGTAATATCATTGCTTTGCATGTAAGTAAATAAATTTTTTAAACACTTCACAAAGTTTGCTGTTTTTTTTTTTTTTTTTTTTTTTTTTTTTTTTAAATAACAAAAATAAACAAGATTTGAGAACTGGATCAAATCTTGCGATATTTAACTTTCTTTCATTCCAAAAGATAAACACTGATAAACTGTATGATCTGTAAATAAGTGTTTATACAACTATATGTGTTGGTTTAATTTTATTTTTCTTTTAAAAAGACGATTCTAAAGGATTAAATAGAGTTCTAAAAACATTGAAGTATTAAAACGTATTAATAAAATAGTTTTCTCTCTCTCTCTCTCTTTTTTTAAAGAATGTGTAGAGTTGAAAATAAAATTAAATAAATTAAATTGTTTTTTTTTTTTTTTTTTTTTTTTTTTTGCACGCAAAATTCTTTCAATTCCTGTTATGGCAGTCAAAATTTTACAAGGAATTTTTACCAGCAACAACGGAAAAAGTATTTAATAAGATAATCGTTTGTTTGAACAGTAAAAAGCAAATTAAATAAAATTATGTATAACTTTAAATTAAAATGCTGATATTAAAATAAATACAGTTAGTAGATATTTATTATTATTATTATTATTATTATTATTAATTAACACTTTCAATAATACAGGTTTTTTATAGTAATTTAATGGCCTCTTCAAAACTTAATGCATACATACACGTGTCCTCTGCTCCTTCTTTTTCTAGTTTATGTGTTTCTATATTCATTAATTCTACTTTCCATTCCTGGTGTTTGGTCATTGTAATGAACTATTTTTATTGTTATTTGTAATGAATTATTATTATTATATGTATATAGGGTATGTGCATCAGTGATTGACACTTTTAGAGCAATCTCTGATGTTTTTAATGTTCTAGTCATCAGAAAATATTTTTAGAAGTCTTAAGTAAATACATATAGCATGAAACACATTCAGAAACACATACATGTTAAAATATATACATTTGATATCAATTATTATTTTTTTTTATGAATTTTTATTTGACACCCACTCAATGTCCCAGAAATTTATTTTGCCAGTTTTTCCTTTTATTAGTAATTGGCACACTATGTTCCAGTGTTTGACACTGCTAGTAATTCATTTTACTAGTTATTAGCATCCTATGCTCCAGTGTTTGACATAAAATGTTAAAATTCTTATATGTAAAATAGATGATTTTATTATTTTTATTATTTATTATTTCGGGATAGATGTCAATTACTGGAGCATATCAATCATTGGAGCACCTACCCTAATTGGTATTATAATAAATTCGATATTTCTCTGTTACGAGAATGTACTATATATACTACTCATAATTAAAATTGTTATAATGAATTAACATAATGTATCAATATCAAAACAATTAAATTAGTGTTAGAAAAATTATATAATTACACCTTTTAAAATATAGATAAATTAAACAGTTTCTGTCACATGACATTATCATAAACACTACATGTATGCTCATGTGCTCCATTAACATTGATATATATTAAATAATTTTTCAATTAGTTGAAGAAAATGAAGTAAGAAGCATAACTTTCATATTTTACCTTTTGCTTTATTTTATGAGTCAGGCATCGTATTTTATTTCATTGATTCGTACAGAAATGTAAAATTGGGTTTCTACCCATTCTTATAACCTTTAAAAAAAAAAAAAAAAAAAAAAAAAACTACAATAAAACCAAATGCTAGATAATATTTCACTTTATATTGTTAATTTTTTCTTAAACTAATGTTGAAATTTTAGTCACAGGGGAAAAAAAAATAAATGTTTAAGCGATACAATGGAGAAAGTATTAGTAAAAACTTACATTGACCGTCAAGTGGTGAGTTGTTCATGTTATAAATAATAATATGTGTAAATTAAATAAATAAAAGTTTTTAACCCACCAAATACACTCCACGACAAAAAGATATGTACAAAGGGGTTTTTCTTTAATTTTTTCACAAAATAGCATTATCTAAATTGTGCTTGTCATTTATTATTATCATAAAATAACTAACACTATTTAGAGACTTTTTTTTTTTTTAAAGACTAATTTAGAAAATTTTTAAGACTAATTTTTTTTTTTTTTAATTTAAGACTACACTCCGCGACAAAAAAGATAGGTACAAAGGTTTTTTTTTTTTTTTTTTTTTTTTTTTTTTTATATGATTATTTTGAATATGATACAAATATTTAGTACGCTTTTGATATGATAATATTTTGTTATGATAATAAATGATCAGCACAATTTAGATAATGTTATTTTATGAAAAATATAAAAAAAAAAACTTTGCACTTATCTTTTTGTCGCGGAGTGTAGTCTTAAATTAGAAAAATTTTAGTCTTAATTTTTTTCTAAATTAGTCTTTAATAAAAAATAGTCTTGAAATATGTTATTTTATGATAATAATAAAAGATAAGCACAATTTAGATAATATTATTTTATGAAAAATTAAAGAAAAAAAAAAACCTTTGTACCAACCTTTTTCTCGCGGAGTGTAACTGTGATTTGCATGGACAGTTACTAAAGGAATTAGTCTTTTTTCTTCAGTGACATAAGACATCCTAGTACTATAACGGCCGTAATATATCTTGCTTCATCTTCCTTTTTGAAAGTTCAGAAAGAACTTCGTTTATTTTAATAAATTATTATTTATTTATTTCATTTCATTTCATTTACTTTATTTAATTAATTTATTTGTTTTACAGGCGAAGGAGAGGAGGCAGCTACTAAAAAAAAGAGAAGAAGAAGAAGAAGAAATAAAAAAAGAAATATTTATATATATTAAAATGATTAATTCTTTTCCACTAAAATTTGCTTTGTTGAAAATGGAAATTTGAGAACATTCTCGCTGTATTTCTTCTTCTTTTATTTTTATTTATTTTTAGGTTGTTAAATTTATATACGAATAGATTTAGTATCTCTTTTGTATTTAGCTAGGAAGATTACATAGTTAAACTAAGGGACAAAAAAAATAAAAAAAAAAAAAAAAAAAAAAGCCGAATTTGGATTCTTTAATATTTTCTTTCAAAAACCACTAATTTTAACTTTAAATTTAGGGATGTATCCTATTGTATGTATCCTGTAATTCTGTCGGATATTGAATGTCTGGAACTATATTTCTTGCAGGATACGAATATACGATATCCATTAAAATCACTATTTGTTTCATCTCAATTTTTAAAGGATTAAACAGTCCGGTTTTCAAAAATAAATAAATAAATAAATAAAATTATCCAAATGTGCCCCCCCCCACCTTTTTGTATAACTAAATACAAAAAGAAAACAAAAACAAAAACACAACACAATAATGAAATTGTTTTATAATAGAAATTTATTATTTTATAAAAAGGAACTTAAATAGATATTATATTTACAAAAATGTATCACAGAAATGTGCAATCCCTAAAAATAATATTAATGTTGTTTCGAAATCGATCTCAAAGTAGAATTTTTTCTTCACATTCTTTGGTATTAAAAACAAATTTTTCCCAATATCCAGTTTTCAACTTTTGAGAAAATACTTGTTTACTTTTGTTATGTGCATGTTTGTGGTTTTCAAAGCATAGACTTCTGTATATTGTCATCATATTGTAAACTTAATTTTTTGACGTTATTTTTTATTGTAATCATCACATCTTTTTAACTTGGAAATGTTTTTGTAACTTTTTATTCTTCTCTGTAAAATTAGTCTTTCAGTAAATAAATTGTTGAGATTATGAAGTAATTATTTTGTAATACTTTGTAGGTGGGCTTTCCTCTCTTGATAGAAAATGCCTCTTCTTTAACAGGATTAAAGCAACAAAAGTCTGCAAAAGAGGTTTGAAATTATAACCAACGATTTCATAAAACAAACCAAAATAAATAAACCAAATAAAGTTATGCAAATAAAAACCAAAAAACTATGTTAATAAGAAAATAATACAATAACACCAGAAAAGTTGGAACTACGGATTAAAAAAATATATATGAAAAAATAAAGGAACTGACTAATTATTCATGTAATACACACAATTAAAGTGTAGTGAAGAACTCTACGTTTAAACCAGGGAGAAATTAAAGTGCTATCATTAAAGAAGATCGTTAGCCAGAAATTTTCTCTTAAATAATTGTGTATTTAATATTAATTGCATTTAGATTTGATGTGCTTCAGATGAAACAGTCAAACTAATTTTAAAAAGAATTAAAAATCGGCCAGCTAGGAATCGAACTCAGGACTTTTTCATTGCACACCAATTGATTTAACACTGATCGAACTAGAGGTCTTTTTGGGCCTAAATTTTGAAACCCGGACCCGGAACAGCCAATGTGAGTTTTAATTACCCGGACCGTGCCGCACAGATTGCTTGGCTCGGTCTAATAAATAAATAAATAAGCTACTGCATATATTGGGTTGTTCGGAAAATAATTTCGTTTTTTCCTTTGAAAATGAAAGACGATTTTCTTATATTGTATAAATATTTTATTGAATTATATATTCACCACTTTGGTCGGTTTCTTAGCGAACTCACGAGTTCCTATTTGGCAGTTTTCATAAACCAATACTTTATTTTGTTTTCATTAGCATAAACTGGTTTTACAGACCGTAATGCATCTTCAACGTCAAAACTGCCGGAACAAAATTTGTAAACTAGTTTTGAACCTAGCGTTCTTTAAACAAATTTTCTGTATACACATCGTATACTTTTTTCCTTGTCTGTACAGTATTTTCGCCTTTTTGATAGCAAAAACAAAATATGCAGAAAATGTCGCTTCCGATTTTCTTCATTTGATAAGGCACCAATCAAAACCTATTGAGCAGAATAGAACGAACTTTTTCACAAGCAAGCCTTGCTATATCAGCTGTGACAATATATAATGGTAATGCAGCTTAATTGTGAAGATGGTGTGAAAAAAATACAAATATGTCCTCTGCTGAGGAAAACGAAATTACTTTTCTAACAACCCAATATTTCTATGCAAGACATTTTTCTGTTGTACATTAAAAATTTCATATATCCAAGTAAGAAAATATCAATTAACCTAACTAGTGATCATTTAGACAGTTACACACAAACAGAAATTCAATAATGATCGATGTAGTTCAAAATCAAAAATAATGATTGACAAAAAAAAAAAAAAAACTTGTCAAACAATATTGGAAAGTATTAATAGAGCTTCTACAGCCGATTCCACTTACATCAGGGACGAAGCGTAGTTCAGAAATTCTTGGAAGCGCTGAAGAGACACGCTTCCAAAAGCAGAGGGAGAATCAATTCAGTCTTTCACCATCGCGAGATAGGATCTGATAGACGAGAAACCGAAAATATTATTTCATTTTTCCTATCTAAATTAATGAAATTATTGTTTTAAAACTTAAATAAGGGAAGCGCCGCTTCCATCTCTTCTATGGACGCTTCGCCACTGACTTACATCGTAATGTTTTTTAACTTTTGTGTGGACTTGTAAACGAATCATCAATCAAAGGTAAAATCTGTTCTAACATGGTCAGAAGACTAATCTGGTCTGGTATCTGGTCTAATGACGCAATATTATGAATTTACTTTTTATGATTTTGAATTCCAATATTGCTGAATGACAATAATTAATTTTAGGTTTATTAGTTTGATAAAATGTAACCTATATACAGGGTGGCCATAATTAAACTGCAAGTGTTCAAGGGGTGCTGGAGAGAAAACTACTGGGAATATTCCAGTGAAATTTGGTATCTACACGTTTCAGAACATGCGCAAATCAAATATGAAAAAAAAAAAATCGCCATTTTCACCCGATAAATGGCGCTGTACCGTATTTCAACGCTCACCGGTGGCATATACAACTTCCAAGACCGATAGACAGAGCATAATGACATTCTAAGAGGCATATAAACAATATAAAACATCACTTACAGTTCATCAAAATTCCATACAATTCGCCTTAGTAGTTAAATTTTTACAGTATCATGTAATCAATAATTAACGTAAATTAAGATCACAAATTAAACAATCCATAAATTTTTATAAACTGTAAGTGATGTTTTATATTGTTTATATGCCTCTTAGAATGTCACTATGCTCTGTATATCGGTTTTGGAAGTTGTATATGCCACCGGTGAGCGATGAAATACGGTACAGCGCCACCTATCGGGTGAAAAATGGCGATTTTTTTTTTTGTTTCATATTTGATTTGCGCATGTTCTGAAACGTGTAGATACCATATTTCACTGGAATATTCCCAGTAGTTTTCTTTCCAGCACCCCTTGAACACTTGCAGTTTAATTATGGCCACCCTGTATTTAGATGAAACGATCAAATTTAGAAGGTTCTTACTTATTATTTTCATTACATTTAAACTGAATTAAATTTGATGAAATGTCGGCAGAATAAATTTATTAATCTGGTTCTACAATAAATATTTCATTGCCATGTTTGCAGAAGATTATCTATTGAAGAATACTATATTTAATTCAATATAATCTGTAGTAGTTATGAATTTTTTCTTTCTTTTATATTCAGAAGAATAAATTATTGGGTTCTCAAAATTTTTCTACTTCCAGTTTTTTGGGATGTATACGTTTAAAGAGTTCCTGAAAGCGTTAAGAGTATTTTTTGCAATGATGTCTGTCTCTCTACTTGTGAAAAAAAAAATTTATGGCAGCTCTAGAGGAAAAATTAACGGCCCTCTTCACTTGGAAAAAATTCCGAAGTCGGCTGAAAACAGATAAAAAGTGTCCCACGTGGTTTTGACAGGAGGTGTTAACTAATTTGAGAAGATTGACTGACTCACTGACGAATCGTTAACTTTTTGGATGAATAAATCAAAAATCAGCTTATTTTTTAATACCTCCTTACTTGCGGTTTCGCTCAAGCTTTGTTTTGTTTTGACTATTTCTTTCTTTTCTTATTTTTGTGTTACTTTTTTTTTTTTTTTTTTTTGTCATTTTCACCTGACATCAAAAAACTTTCTACATTTATTCTTATCTATTTATATGTATTTTAATAACGTAGCCCGACCCGACGAAATATTTTATTCTATATTCAGCCCGTTTTAGGCTTTCAGTAGTTGTATCGGCGAATTCTGTAACAATGAAATTTAAAAAAAGTAAATATTCTTTATAATTAAACTTGCAGTTTGATATAATTAATTTAACTAAAATATAACAAAGATATATAACATTATAACATTACTGATGTATAGTCCAGACAACGAAGGCCAAAATTTGACGAATAGAGGAAAAAAATCGTGTAGTTTTGAAATTTTACATACTCATAGCCGAGAGGGTCCTGAACAACATACTAAAAGTCCCCGCTCGTGGGGGGTGAGCGGGGGGCAGGGGGGGGGGCATTTAAGGGGGCAATTTTCAGTTTTTATTACATATCTTAAAAGCTATCGCATTTAGAGAAAACATGTCAATTACAAAATTAATCTACGTAAAATGTCCTACAAAAATGTATATTACATTTTGTTTGTACGATCATTAGTTTAGAAGATATAGGGAGATGAAATAACACATTTTCTTGAAAAATTCTTTTTTGCGATAGTAAAATCAACTAAAGTGTGCAATTAAAAGGGTTCTTGTCAAATATTTTCTAATGTAAAAAACAAATATATACATAGGGAATATGCAAGAATAATACAGTATGTTTTGTAAGTTTTAAATAATTTTAAGGCTAGTAGGCGCAAGTGGTGGTTTGAGTAAAAATCTGGATAAGTCCAGTCAAAATAGGAAAAATAGAGAAAAAAAATCGTGTAGTTTAGAAATTGAGCACAGTTATAAAAGTTAAGTGCCCTGAATAACATACTAAAAATCCCTAACCATGGGGGGAGGGGCATTTAAAGGGGGCACATTTCAGTTTTTATTAAGTATCTTGAAAACTATCGCATTTAGAGAAAAAAAATCTCAAAGCTGTAAGATTTTTTTAAATGTTGATCGGTTTTGGGTCTTTGTTATCTGGATTTTTACCTAAACACCACTTGCGCCTACTAACCTTTAAATTATTTAAAACGTACAAAACATGCTGTATTATCCTTACATATTCCCTATGCATATATTTGTTTTGTACATTAGAAAATATTTTATCAGAACCCTTTTAATTCCACAATTTAGTTGACTTTACTATTGCAAAAAAAAAAAAAAGAGAATTTTTCAAGAAAATGTTATTTTGTTCCCCTATATCTTCTAAACTATTGATCATACAAACAAAATAGAATATACAATTTTTTTTAGGAAATTTCACGTAGATTAATTTTGCAATTGAGATTTTTTTTTTCGCTAAATGCGATAGTTTTCAATATACTTAATAAAAACTGAAATGTGCCCCCTTTAAATGCCCCCCTCATGGCTAGGGACTTTTAGTATGTTATTCAGGGCACTTAACTTTATAACTGTGCTCAATTTCTAAGCCACCCGATTTTTTTTTTTTTTTTTTTTTTTTTTTTATGTTGATCGGTTTTGGGTCTTCGTTATCTAAATTTTTACTCAAACCGCCACTTGCGCCTGCTAGCCTTAAAATTATTTAAAACTTACAAAACATGCTATAGTATCCTTGCATATTCCCTATGTATATATTTGTTTTTTACATTAGAAAATATTTGACAAGAACCCTTTTAATTGCACACTTTAGTTGATTTTACTATTGCAAAAAAGAATTTTTCAAGAAAATGTGTTATTTCATCCCGATATCTTCTAAACTAATGATCGTACAAACAAAATGTAATATACATTTTTGTAGGAAATTTCACGTAGATTAATTTTGTAACTGACATTTTTTCTCTAAATGCGATAGTTTTTAAGATATTTAATAAAAACTGAAAATTGCCCCCCTTAAATGCCCCCCTGCCCCCGCTCACCCCCCACGGGCGGGGACTTTTAGTATGTTGTTCAGGATCAGGACCCCCTCGGCTATGAGTATGCAAAATTTCAAAATTACACGATTTTTTTTCTTCTATTTTTCCTATTTTGATTGGACTAATATAGAGATGGGTTATCTGCACTCTGGAGCTCAGACTACTGAAGGCAGAGCTGGACAGGGTGAGAGTGTGCGACAGGTCGTGACCTTCGGGATCGTATTTCGAAGATCACGGACAGGTGCGGTCGCACAAGTCCTCGTGCTCTGTTTTCTAAAGAAAGTGTACTTGTGTTGTTATTTATATACGTGTTTCTTTTTACAAGTCAAATTTTTTATAAGTAGTATAATATATAAATAGCGTTGAATTATAGTGCCTACATTTATTTAAAAATCTGGTGTGAAACCACACGACTTCCATTACCCACTATTACACGTATTATATGCATTTTTGAAGATAATGTTATCAGAAGACATGATATTGTCCTAATGAAATAGACACCTAAAAATTTTCCGGTAAGGGAAAATTAATACACGTGTAAAAACATAAAACAGAGTTTGCACAGCGATTTTTTTTTTTTTTTTTTTTTTTTAAGAAAAAGAAAGGGGAAGAAAATTGGTAGAGTTTATTTATTTGTAACACCAAGTTTCTAGATGTAAAACTGATCTGTCTGATCAGGATGACTATTAATTTTCCTGTGGTAACCAAGTAAAGCATGAGAAAGGATATCTAAAATGGGTTTATGTAACAATTTTCAAGAAAATCGTTAGAGCCGTTTTTGAGATACCGATTTTTACCAAAGCTTGACAAAATTAATTGTTGGCCAGAAAACAACAATTATATGTAAAAGGATATTTAAAAGAGGGTCAATATGGCAAGTTTGAAAAAAAAATAATACAGCCGTTTTGACAGGAAGCATTTGCAGGACCTGAAATTCAGCTATTTGTACAGGACGCCTACTTTTTTGAGATATGGACTTATGGCTTCACTTCCGGTTTCAGATGTCCCACTTCCGATTTTCCAATTTTATTCACTATTAATTATTTGCGAGTAGTAAATTAAAAACTATCTTTATTCTTTCAATTTATGAAAAAAAAAAAAAAAAAAAAAAAAAAAAAAAATTACTTCCATTACCCTACTACAGTATGTAATGGAAGTATTTGTATTCGGTCTGAAAATTCGATATCGAGATTTCACCTGATTTACACATTTTAAGGTCCTCTGAGTCCAAAAAAGTGGTTTTTGGCAATTGGTCAGTGTGTGTGTGTGGGGGGGGGGGATCTTCTGGTTATTATGTATCGGAGACTAATAAAGATAGAACTACGAAACTTTAGAATTGAAACAAGTTTGGTGTTCAGATGAATTTTCCATATTTTGGAGAAAATTGAAAAACCGGAAGTGGGACATCGGAAACCGTAAGTGGGACCATAAGTCCGTATCTCAAAAACAGCTCGAACGATTTTCTTCAAATTTGTTACATAAACACTCTATTAGATGTCCTTTCGAATGATATAGCTGGTTAGTTCAGAAAAATTGATACGCGTTCTGTATAAATAGCTCAATTTCAGGTTTCGGATGCGCGTTCCTTAAAAACCAGCTGTACGGATTTTTTTTCAAACTCGCCATATTAACTCACTTTTAAATATGCTTTTGTATGTAATTATTGTTTTCCTGTCAATGATTGAGTTTTGGTAAAAGTTGGTTTCTCAAAAACTGCTCTATCGATTTTCTTGAAAATTGTTATATAAATCCATTTCTTTCTTGTGTATCACGTAATTATTAGAGGAAAATTAACAGCTACCCTGTTTAGTGTTGGGCGGATATTAACCAAAATCAAACTACCCTCCTTTTCGTGGCTCTAAAGTGACAGCTTCATGGTCGTACAATTTGAATATCAATTCGATATTCGGGCATGCGTTGTGAAATGCCCTAAAATTAATCCTAATTAAAAAAGCAAACATTAATCTGAAAAATAATATGGTTATTAATAAATAAATTTACTCTCAAATAATACTAGATTCATATAATTTTAATTAATTTCTTTATTAAATATCCAAATTTTGAATACTAATTAAATTGATTATTCTATGATTTTACAATACAATATAAATGATATAACAATGATCTTTGATTTTGCATCAATGGTGCTAAAGATGAGTACTTAGAAAACATGTATCTAGAAATGCGTTTTTGCAAAATAAAATGAATGTTTACTGACCAAGTAACAAGAAAACTTCTCACCAGATTTACCAGATGATATGGCACAGTCAAGGCACAAATTTCTGTCTTAGCCTTTTAAAAGGCAATAAAACAGCTTTGTAGTCTTCAGTAAAACAGCTTTTGTATTTTTATATTCTTTTTCCTTTTAAATAATGCCCTTTTGTACCTTTATTATTTTGTTTTTAACAAAATGGCTGATTTTGCCCATCATTTAGGTAGGTCAGAAGCTTAGGTAGATCTCGGAAATTGGTGTTTCAAAAAATAACTCTACTACATATATATATACATTATATATATATATATTTCTAATTTTTTACCTCGCTTTATGTAAGCTTCGTTTTATATGTCTCTACATGTTTATAAAGTTTATCTTACCAGAAATATGTTAGGTTTCTACTTCTTTAGGTCACTTTTATATCTTGTGATCATATTATCTCCAAAAAATGCATATAATATGTGTAATAGTTTGTAATGGAAGTCGTGTGGTTGTTTCACACCAGATATTTTATTAATATGTTTGTATAATCAATTTGAATTTTTCAAAATAGACATGGAATAAGCAAAATTTACAATATTTAATAAATGAAATATTTGTATTTTTCTAAGGGTGGATGTAAAGGTATATTTTATATCTTGAATTTCAATCCTCCACTCTTTCCCTCCATTGTTTACAACTACATTGTCATTTCCTCTCTCATAGACACATATATCTTTTAAAAATTAGTTATTAAGCATGATGAAATTAAATGATTCACGTACCTTTCATGCAATTTTTTGCTTTCCGAAAATACATACGTGGAAATCATTGTAATCGTGACAAAATTCTGACTTTGCGATGTTGGCGTATCTACATGTTTTGAGGTCCCATCCCTAACAGCACATCTTCTCCAAATAAAATCCTGAGGATGTCCTCTGGATGAAAATGATATCTACAGACATCCTATGGACATCTTCAGGATGGGTTATGGAGAAGTGTGTTGTTAGGGATGAGTTAATTTTTACTATTTTCATGATGATGATGATGATGATGTATGTGTATGTATGTGAGTGATCACAATATCATCTAAATGCTTTTTTTCGAAGGGTAGGCAAAAAACCAGGGTTTTTTTTAGGAAAAAAAAAACTTTTTAGGTTGATTATTTTTAGAAATCGACCTATTGCAACCACTTCGTTTATCTATATATTTATCTGTCTATCTATAATGAAATTTGTCATTACGATAACTCTCGAAATAATACTCCAAATCGAACCAAATTTGCATTGCTAACTGATCTTATAAATATCGTGGATGAGTACGGTAACCAAATTGCTCTGACATTTTGTTTTCAAGTGGCGGCCACTTGAGAATTTCAAACCCACATTGTGAAAAGTGTATTTAAAGCCAGATTTTTTGTATTTTAATGTAAATATACATAACATAAGGGTTTCGATGAACTTTATTAATGAACTTTATCCGCCCTTTTTATTAAAATGGCGGGTATCTTAAGTTAAGCGGGGCCACTTGAAATCAAGATACCACTTGAAAATTTAAAATCATGATAACTTCCAAATAATACTCCAAATCGAATCAAACTTGGACAGTGAACTTATCTGATAAATAACTTGTGTGAGTTTGTTCAAGTTGCTACGTCATTTTGTTTTCAAGCGAAGTCCACTTGAAAATTTCAAATTTAAATTGTAAAAAGCGTATTCAGAATTTGTTTCTATTTGGATGTATACATAGACCATAAAAGTGTCTCAATGAAGTTTATTAATGAACTTTATCTGCCATTTTTAATAAAGTGGTGGATATCTTAAGTTAAGCAGGGCCATTTGAAATCAGGCTACCATCATATGAAAATTTAAAATCACGATAACTTCCGAAATAATACTCCAAATCGAACCAAATTTGGACAGTTTCTTAACTTATTTTATGAAGATCTTGGATGAGTTTCTTAACCTAGTTGCAGCGACATTCTGCTTTCAAAAATTTTTCAAATTCGAATTGTAAAAAGCATATTCCGAATTTGTTTGAATTTTAATGTATACATAAACCAAAAAATGTCTCAATAAAATTTATTAATGAACTTCATCCGCTATTTTCACCAAAGTGGCAGATATCCATATTATCGTAAGAAAAAAACATAGATATAAAATACGAAAAAAAAAATCTTCTGTCATCGGTAGAGTAATCAATCCGGGTCCCCACTGACTGCGACAGCGTACAAACCTGCACACAACGCGCATATTCGCCCACCGTTCCCGAGCCTCTTAATTGTTTTACACTTTCAAAAATATCCACAATCGTTTTATCAGGCTTTTAAACCTAATAATACTAAATCCCAACGTTCTATCTAATTTCTTTTTTTTGCCCCTGCGCTGGTCCTTCCCGCCCCTCATAATAATTCTACACTTTCGTAAATATCCGCAATCGATATATCGAACCTTAAAACCTAATAATACTATTTTTGAACGTTTAAACTCTAATTTCTATATTTTTGCTCCTTCGCCCCCACCCCCTCCCTCCTACCCGTCTATCCTAATACTTTTTCTCTTCTCTTCAGGAAATGTAATCGATTTGTAGGTCCCCAAAACCAACACGTACCAATTTTGTACGGTTTAAATCTATTTCTATTGTTTTGCCCTTCGCCCTTCCCTTCCCGGCTCTCCTAAAAAGTTTACAGATTTGAAAATCGACTTGTAAGTATCAAAAACCTCTATGTACCAATTTTGAACGATATCTAACTCTATTTTTACCCCTCCGTCACCCCCTTCCCGCCTCTCCTAATAGCTTATTTACACTTTCGAAAATATCCTCATTCGACTTGCAGGCCTCTAAAATCTATCTATACACTTTCAAAAATATCCGCAATCGTTTTCTCAGGCTTTTAACCTAATAATACTAAATTCCAACATTCTACCTAGTTTCTTTATTTTTGCCCCTGCGCTCACCCTTTCCGCCCCTCGTAATAATTCTACACTTTTGTAAATATCCGCAATCGATTTATAGGGCCTTAAAACCTAATAATACTAATTTTCAACGCTCTAAATCTTATTTCTATATTTTTACCCCTCTATCCTAATAATTCTACAAATTCGAAACTATCCGCAATCGATTTGTAGTTATCAAAAACCTCTATGTACCGATTTTGAACAATCAAACTCCGTTTTTTTTTTTTTTTTTTTTTTTTTGTCCCTCCGCCTCCCCGCCCCCTTCCCGGCCCACCTAGGACGAATTTCTAAAATTCTAGAAATTAGTTTTAGGCATTTGTGTGAGCTATATTTTAGAGCAAAAGTCTCATTTATACATATATATATATATATATATATATACATATATAAAGGATTATTTGAAATTACGTTATGACCCCCCTCCTCCCCCCAGTGCGGCTGAATTTTTAAAATTCCAGAAATTAGTTTTTGAGTATTTGTATTAGCTATATTTCAAAGCAAAAATTTTACGGATATCTCTTTTTACTTCCATTACTCTACTACCGTAGGTAATTTGTATTCTGTATTGTATTCTGTCCAAAAATTCGATATCGAGTTTTCACCTGATTTACACATTTTAAGTCCTCCTGTGTCCAAAAATGTAGTTTTGGGCAATTGGTCAGTGTGTATGCATATGTGGAATCTTCTGGCTATCATATCTCCAAAATTAATAAAGATAGAACTACGAAACTTCACAGCCGGAACAAGTCTGGTGTACAGATAAAATTTACAAATTTTAGTAAAAATTTTAAAAACAGAAGTGGGCCATCGTAAAATGGAAATGGTAGCGTAAGTCCATATCTCAAAAACAGCTCTAACGATTTACTTCAAAATTGCTATATAAACACTCTACTAGATGTTCTTTCGACAGATATAGTTGGTTAGGTTTGGAAAATTGATAGGTGTCTTGTATAAATAGCTCAATTTAAAGTCTCGCAAGTGCGTTCCTTTAAAAACGGCTGTACGGATTTTTTTCAAACTCGCCATATTAACTCGCTTTTAAATATCCTTTTGTATGTAATTATTGTTTTCCAGTCAATAATCTAGAATATCAAGTTTTGGTAAAAGTTGGTCCTCAAAAACGGCTCTAACGATTTTCTGGAAAATTGTTTCATTGATCCATTTTAAATACTCTTTCTCATAACTCGCTATGTAAACTCTATTTTATATGTCTTTATACGTGTATCAAATTTCTCTTACTGGAAAATTCCAAAGAATGCATGTAATATGGGTAATTGTGGGTAATGGAAGTCGTGTAGTTGTTTCGCACAAGTTTCCCCCACCCCCAAGATAATTTAAAGCGAATTCAAAAGGAAAAACGAGATTTCACACGTGTTTTTTGTCCCCCCCCCCCCCCCGAGTGGTAGGGTAAAGGTGGAATTTTGTAAAATCCCGTTACAATAATGTCGGATACATATAAAAAATTTACGCGCCAAATTTAGCGACCATTAATCCCGTGGATTTCCCAAGACAAATTTAGCGCTAAAAGGGAGGGTCTCGAATTAGCTCCGTCGTAACGCCCCCCTCCCCCCCCCCCCAAAAAAAAAAAAAAAAAAAAAAAAAAAAAAAAAAAAAATCGAAAATCTCACACACACACACACACAAAAGAAAGAAAGAAAATGTTTTTGGAAATATCCTAAATAAGACAGATAGCTTTTTTCAATACATTTTTACCATTTTAGTAGAGCTCTACTAAAAAGTCCGGGATTTCTGAAATTTCCCCCCAAAAACGATTTCTTTCCTCCCTCCTGTCAAGAATTCCAAAATCGTACATAATGTTTTATTTATACTCAAATCTAGTTTTCTCATGCGCAATTTCTTCAGCGTGAAGTAATTTGGGGCCGAGTTATGCTTACAAACTTTTTTTTTTTTTTTTGCTTCCTACCCCCAGGGTGAAAGGGGGGATATTTCGATATATTCCGTTACTTTAGGGGTCGGATACATATATAAGCAATCCAAGCATGAAACTTTCTGACCCTGACCACAGCTCTCATAAATTTCTCAGGACAAATTTAGCGCTAAAAGTGGTGCCTCGAATTTGCCCTTTGTAACACATACCTATCCCCCCCCCCTAAAAATAAAAAAGAAAGGCAAATCACAAAAAAAACATGTTTTGAAAATGTCCTAAAGAAGACCCATGGCTGTTTTCAACATCTTTTTTCCATTTTTGTTAAAATTTTACTAAAAATCTGGAATTTGCACAATTTCCCGCCAAAAATTGATTTCCCTCTTCCCTCCCCTTAAAAATCGAAATTTCCTAAATCGCAATGTTTTATTTATTCAATTACTTTAGGTGTCGGATACATACATATAATCCCAGCACCGAAATTCGTGACCGCAGCTTCCATAGATTTCTCAGGAGGAATTTAGCGCTAAAAGGGTTGTCTCGATTTTGACCCTTCGTAACCCCTTCTCACAAAAATATCGGAAATTAGGGGGGAAAAATGTGTTTTTGGAAATTTTCTAAGGAAGTCTCGTAGCTTTTTTTAACATCTTTGTTCCATTTTTTGTAGAGTTCTTTAAAAAATTCGGAAACTGCGAAATTTCTCGCCACCGGAATTTACGAACAAAATTTAAATAAAAGAAATTTTAAATTTTCAGGTAAAAAAAAAGGGCCTTTTCTAATATGTTATAAACGTAAATTTTTGCTAAAAAGTTTCCGGGATGAGTTTTTGCACTTGAGAATTAAAATAAGGTGTTCCATCAGCGGGAACATTGTGACTGAAAGGGTTAATAATCTAAAATTCCTAAATTGCAGATAACGTTTTTTTTATACTCATGACTATTGTTTATATGTGCAATTTCTTTACAGTGAAGTAATTTGGAGCGGTGTTATGCTTACAAATATGTTTTGACTTTTGTTCCCCCCATCCCGGCGAGAACTGGGGAGGGAATTTCGAAAAAGTTGGCAGATTTTAGTTGGGTAAAAGCCTAAATTTCTGCCAAGCGCCGTTGAATTCCGTCCAGCCATTCTCACGTGATACCCGGACAATAATAGCGTTACAGACATACAGACACGATGACACACACACAGACAAAATTTTCTGAAGTAATTTTCGACTTTTATGGTGTGTGGAACGTGAAGATATCGCATTTTTTTTTTTAAATTCTGATAAATTTACAGACAAAATTCTGATTTTATTAATATCGATACACAGCTTGATATCCAGTTACTGTAATTCTAAAAGAACGCATAGAAACAGTGTTCATGTTCAGGTACCATACTTTCAGCTGCGCTTTTATGTTAGGCGCGAAAATAAGAGCGCAAAATCTTTGAAAATAATAGTGTGATTTCGTCGTGTATAAATAATTTCATAAACATTTGACTCCCATTTCTTGCAAACTTTAAATTGTTCTAGTTTCTTCAGTTATAAAATCAACTTGCTTATGTCGTTAAAAATATTTGTTTCATTCAATTCCTAGACTTCAATATTAATACAACTTATTTTGCTCAGGAATGTAAATTAATTATCCATACCTAAAGAGTAAATAAAGTATTTAGTTTAATTTGAAGTCTTGTTTTTTTTTTTTTTTTTTTTTTTTTTTTTTTTAATAACTACGTATTTTGCGGTTCCGTGAATAATTAAACAATTTTTAACAGTTGTTCTTTGTGAGTCTGTTATCAGTGTAACTTTAAAAACTAAATACCGGCAGGGAACTCAAGTGTTATATTTTAAAGTTCATATAAAATTCATACTTGAACAGTTTGATCAATATTGATAAGTTTCAACGAGTGATACGGGTTAAAGTTGTCAATAAACG
The DNA here is from genome assembly GCA_963930645.1 of Salticus scenicus. Taxonomy (NCBI): domain Eukaryota; kingdom Metazoa; phylum Arthropoda; class Arachnida; order Araneae; family Salticidae; genus Salticus; species Salticus scenicus. The sequence goes on along the minus strand of OZ005655.1, from coordinate 192,971,272 downwards.
TGATTGAAAGTTATTGTTGAACATAATATTAAATTTAATATTAGTCGTGAATTCTATAGAAATGTAGGTATTAGTTTCAAATGTGGGTTGAGAAAGGTGGTACTCCCCTCCGCCCTTCCCACAGAAAATTATTTGTCAAATTAAATAATTCGTAAAGCTAGCTTAAATTCTTTTTACTATAGAATTTTATACAGTACTTGATATTTTATTCCTCAATCTGAATCTGTCTGTATAAAATTTAAATGTAGGGTAAGAAAAAGTCGTGTGGGTGCCACACCAGATTATATACTTTAAAATAAAATTTATTATTGAAAATCTGTTTAATTTAGTAAAAAGTTTTATATAACTTGTTAAAAAAAATGTTTGTATATTGTCAATCGTGGCATTATCAGTAAAATATCAGATTTATGTACAAAGTATTCATATAATAATAGTATTACGCGCAATGAAAAACTATTGAAAATAAAATGTGATCATATATTTCCTATAAATAAGTCTCTGTACGATTGTCTTCTAAATTGTTATGTTACTCACATCCGTAATACAGGTGAAATCTATAATAAAAATAAAAACTGAATAAAAAACCACAACGCCTAGACGTATCTTCACCACAGAAATGTAAACATCTTTCCATCGAAACCACGAACGAGAGGCGTAGCCGAATAAAGGGTGTGTCAAAGAGAAAAATCGGCACAAATTTGTAAAATTTTTGGACTTTCTTTGCAAATTTAATTGATTTAAAATTTTATTAAAATACAGGATTTTTTTCCGCATTGAAATAAACTCTTTGAGATTGACGCAGCTTTTTAAATTCTGTTTTAAAAAATTGAAAGAGTTTTTTATAAGCCATTTAATGCATCAACCCAAATATTGCAATAAAACAGCTTTTTTAAAAAACAACTGTTATTCTTTCATAAAATCTACAAAAGCTGCGTCAGTTTACGAAATGAGAGTAATCCAATAAAAAAAACCGCGTCTCAATCAATTAATATGCCACTGTTTTAAGTGCAAAGAAAGTTTTCCATAAGATAACATTGGCTTTTAGAAAAGGAAATGCTGAGTGAAGAGGGCCCTTAATGAACAGAATTGCGTGAAAGTTTATATTTAGTTGTACCTTTGCATAAATTGTTTTTTTTTTTCTTAATTTTTGATTACTTATCGCGGTGACCGCTTTTTGATAATTTTTAATATGGCATCATAGGACGCAAATTCTTATATATTTAAACAATGGATCAATTTTAACTAACAACCGTGAAATTTAGAATTTTTATTTATAATAGTAATAATCAACCAGTGTAATTTTTCTACGTGTCAAGAGCATCGAGTTCTCCACTCCGGGAAAAATATCCCCCAGGAACTGTAAAATATTAACATCGGTATTTCTGAAAAAAATATATGATTACTTTTAAAACAAGTGGTTAAACCATATACTGGAAAATTCACGCTACTTTTTCAGTAGACTGAGCACATTCTGCTGTTAAACTAAACAATTAAATTAAGGGCCCTCTTCACTCACCGCTGCCGGAAGCCGAAGATAATGTTATTCTATGGGGAATTTTTCTTTACAAAACTTATTAACTAATGCATATTTTTAAATTCTATTTTCACATTCTGAAAATTCCCAGCTTTAAATTGACGGACCTTTTTTAAAAAATTATTTTTTGTATTTTTTGTATTTTATTTTGAAGCTGCAAAATACGAATTTTCAATATTTTTTCATCTTGCAATTTCGAAATAAAATATTAAAAAAAAAAAAAAAAAAAATACGTTTTTAAAAAAAGGTCCGTCCTTTTAACAGTTGGGAATTTTCTACATGTGAAAACAGAATTTAAAAATATGTATTAGTTAATAAGTTATTTGTAAAGAAAATTTCCCCATAGAATAACATTGGCTCGGGCTTCCGGCGACGGTAGGTGAAGAGGGCCATTAGTAGCAGACACGTTTGTAAAAGAATGTTTCTTTATACATGTTTCTGTGGTAAATGGAATGTGCTTGAATCCATTAACAAAATTTAACAACAGAATGTGCTAGAATCCCTTTTTTGCCATCTCATTCTGCTGAAAAAATAAGCGTAATTTTTTTACAGCGCATACCTGTACTAATATTAATAAAATTACTTTTTTTTTCTCTTTGTCTGTTTTTAAGAAAATTCACCTCTGCTCAGTGTTTTTTGAAAATACTGTAGAAGAGAATCTACAGTGAACGCATAACATGGATGACTGTGTTTTGAAACAATTTATGTGAATGTATGCGGGAAAATATAGAAGAGAGTTTTGTGATGGTCAAAACAATTTTTCACTTGAAGTTATATTTAAATGTAGATTTTAAGTGAATATTAAATTTGAATAGATCCATTGTCTGTTTCAATTGATGAGGTCTTATCACACAAGATTTTTTTTTTTTTTTTTCCCGAAAATTTTAATTAAATAATTGCATATTTAATTACAGCGTACGTTACACAGGGTTTGTTGTGCTTTTTCCATTTGTTGATAATTCAATTACATAAATCGAAGTGATTAAAAGATTAATTGTTTGAATGAAATATTCCATTGTTCAATATCATTTATGTAGATAGTTTATTTAATTACTATTAAATATAATTATTACTTATTATATTATTTATTACTGGGAAACCCGTGCGAAATATTCGTACTTTATTTCTTTTCTTATTTACCTTTAAAATTTGAAACTCATAAATGTTACACCAATTTCACCACCTCATTAAAATTTTAATTTACCAGAAGCCAAATTATTATTAAAACCAAATTAATATTGTACAATAGTGAAACCAAAATCATTCAAGGTTTCAAAATAAAATTCATGGTTCACGACCCACTTTTCCTACTTCCACAGGCAGTACAGTTTTAATACAGGACTCCCACGACTCCTTTTAAATTTTTGTCGTCATTTTGGCGATGATTTTTTATTAATTTTGATATATATATATGTATATATTTAAATAAATAAAATAAAATAAACTAATTCCTATTTTGATTATATTTTTTATGATTGTGTTTTTTAGTCAATTTATGACACAAAAGTTCATATTCTGTATATATCTTTAAAATATTGCTAGATTTAAAATGACGATTCTGAAGAAACAACTGTTAAAAATAATTTTTTTTGTAAAATAATCTCATCAGTCAAATGTCCTCATTTTTTCTTATTAACTCATTGAGCTAAGTTCGCGTGTTTAAATATTGTCCATGTACAAATATTATTTTTTTTTTATCCTCGCGTATCGTATCGTTTCGACAAAAAATAATTGAAACTGGTCCACGTTAGAGAAATATTATATAGATATTATTAACTTACATTTTGGTTCCTATTTTTATCACAAAGTGCCGCCATTATATTTAAACGTAATGGTTAAAGTAGAGGGTGTTTTATTTATTCTTCTACCCCACTCAGTTTCTGTGTATTCATTTCACTCCAGTTTTTTTAGACATAGTACATTTTTCTTCTCTTCAATGATAGTTGCATTATCAACTACATTATTAGTTACAGTTTGTTCAATGACTACATTTTTTTTTCTACCGGAATGTGTAGGTTCATTTATAAAAACATAACGGTTGAATGAATGCGCTTGGCTTTTTTACCTTCTCTATGTTATCTTTCTACTTAAAAAGAGGAAGGAAATTATCAGTTTTTTTTTTTTTTTTTTTTTTTTTTTTTTTTCTGATTCTTTTTTCTCCCTTAAAATTCATTTTTATTTCCCAAAAATCAATTGTCATGCGTGACTTACTGTGAAAGAGAAAAAAAAAAAAAATCTTAGTTATACAAAGTCCATAATAATATTCTTAATACTTTCACTGTCCCATAGGAATTTAAAATGATTACCAATAAATAATAATAATATTTTGTATTGGGTTGTTTGGAAAGTAATTCCGTTTTTCTCAGCAGAGGACTTAATTGTATTTTTTTTTTTTTTTTTCACCATCTTCACAATTAATATGACAGCTGATATAGCAAGGCTTGCTTGTGAAAAAATTCGTTTTATTCTGCTCAATAGGTTTTGATTGGTGCCCTATCAAATAAAGAAAATCAAAAGCGACATTTTCAGCATATTATGTTTTTGCTGTCAAAAAGGCGAAAATACTGCTCAAACAAAAAAAAAAAAAATATACGATGTGTATACAGAAAATTTATTTAAAGAATGCCAATGTGAAAACTGGTTTACCAAATTTTGTTCCGGCAATTGTGACCCTAAAGATGCATTACGTTCTGGAAAACCAGTTTATGCTAATGAAGACAAAATAAAGCATTGACTTATGAAAACTGCCAAATAACAACTCGTGAGATCGCTAAGAAACCGATCAAAGTGGAGAATATATAATTCAATAAAATATTTATGCAATATAAGAAAATCGTCTTTCATTTTCAAAGGAAAAAACGAAATTATTTTCCGAACAACCCAATATATATTTTTCTGAATTTTGGTGATATTTGACAGGGTTTTTATTGTAAAATGATTAATTTAATTGACTAACAAACTATGTAAAAAAGGATCATAGATAATTTGCGCATGCGCAGTTAAAACGTTTTTCATACAAATGATCATATTTCACCGACAGTGGGGTTAAAATTCTGTATATTGTAAATAAAAAACATGCTGATTTTTTTAGAATTTCTTATAGACAATTTCTTATAACTTTTTTTTATTATTATTATTTGACATTTAACATGCTATTATTACACAGATGCACCGAAAAATTACACATTGTCTATTAATAAGGTTAGCTACAGTTACAGACCATTTCATTATTTTGATACTATGATGTAATCGCAATCACAGGAACTTTTTTTTTTGTTTATCTAATTCATTGCCAGTTCTCTAATTGTGCTCGTAACTCAATCCTCATAAAAGAAAAAAAGAAGGAAAAAGGAAAAATTATCTTCTGTGCATCTCCAAAGTTTCCCAACATCTTACCAGGTGAGCAATTTGTAAATTTTAAAAAATATGTTCATTAACATTGTACGTTGTTCTCCAATTTGAGTGTCAGCGTAGAAACATTGAGTATTTTATATTGCATCAGAATATTATAAATATATTTGGTTTGAAATTGGAAATTCTAATTAAACAATACTGTTTTGTATATCTTTCAACTACTGTGATGTTCATTTGTATTTTGTGCTCTAATTTGAGTATCAAAGTCGAAGCATTAATTGGAGTATTTTATGTTGTATCAGATTATTATGAATATATTTGATTTGAAATTGAGAATTTTAATTAATCAATACTGTTTTGTATATCTTACAAATACAGAGATGTTCATTTGTACATTGTGCTCTAATTTGAGTATGAGCGTCGAAGCATTAATTGGAGTTTTTTATATTGTATCAGATTATTATGAATACATTTGGTTTGAAATTGACAGTTTTAATTAATCAATACTGTTTTGTATATCTTTTGTATATATTTTGATTTGAAATTGGAATTTTAATAAATCAATACTATTTACTATTTTGTATATCTCCCAATTACTGTAATGTTCATGTGTACGTTGTGCTCTGATTTGGTATGAGTGTCGAAGCATTAATTGGAGTATTTTATATTGTATCAGAATATTATAAATATATTTGGTTTGAAGTAGGAAATTCCAATTAATCAATATTATTTTGTATATCTTCCAATTACTCTGATGTTCATTTGTGTGCTGTGCTCTAATTTGAGTATGAGCATAGAAACATTAATCGGTGTATTTTATAATTGTATCAAAATATTATAAATATATTTGGTTTGAAATTGGAAATTCTAATTAATCAATACTATTTTGTATATCTTCCAGTTACTGTGATGTTCATTTGTACGTTGTGCTCTAATTTGAGTATGAGCATAGAAACATAATTAGAGTATTTTGTATTGTATCAGATTATTTTAAATATATTTGATTTGAAATTGGGAATTATAAGTAATCTATACTGTTTTGTATATCTTCCAATTACTGTGATGTTCATTTGTAAGTTGTGCTCTAATTTGAATTTGAGCGTGGAAACATTAGTTATAGTATTTTATATTGTATTAGAGTATTATAAAATATATTTGGTTTGAAATTAGCGATTCTAATTAATCAGTACTGTTTTGTATATCTTCCAAATACTGTGATACATTTTTGTAAAGTTACCTCGTACTTTCAAGATATTCTAAATAAATTTCCACTTAAAGAAAAAAGTGTTTGTTAAAAAATAAATAAAAATTTACTAAATAGGAGGTATTGTCAAATTTATTGTGATATGTAAAGCTGTTAATGCATTTTAAAAAAAAACCTGTAATCTAACATAAACACAATAATAATAATGAAGATATTATAAGGAAACTATGACAATATATATTTTTATAATATCTGATTTTAAAGAGGTTCATTTAACCTGTTAGCGCCCAGTGACCTCATTTGAGGACAGTTAATAAACTGGCACGTATATTTTTTGTGGTTTTTTGGAATGATTTCTGTTTTTTAGTGACAATTTATAGCGTCCCTCTAAATGATCTCTGAAAGTTTTATGTGCCTACTATTAATTATTATTTCATAATTTGGATAGTTATTTTATGACTTTTCATTCGTCTCACATATCTTTGCTTTTTGCGCAGGTATACTAACTTAATCAAGTTAAATGATAGTATATATTATAATACTTTACTTTCGAGATCTTTATCAACATATGATAGGAAATTAATCTGTTATCTCTAAGTTTTTCCATCGTGAAGTTTTCTCGTTAGAACACAAAACGTCAATAAATGAGGATAGGCTTTAAAGTTAAAAGTATCAGAAGAACTGTGTTAATATATTTTACTGTCAGTTGTCTATATTAATTTAGAAGTGAAATAATCAGCTAATAATAGTTTTCAAAATTAATTCGGGCGTTAACGGGTTAAATAAAATCTAAAACAATTATAAAACAATTATAAAATTCTTAAAATGTTTTAATTGCTTTAATTCTTTTAAGGTGCCTGCCTACCTTTAAAATGCAATTTTCGGTCAAAACTCCGATTTTGTATTTTTGGGTTAGCCTGACATTTTAGCTTTCAAAATCAGTTTGAATTTTGTTTCTATCTTGCTTAGAACCTGAGTTACAGACATTTTAATATTAGTCACTCGCCAGTTTTTAAACCAGAATGACCGGAAATGGCCCGTAAATCTTTGTTTACAAAAATGTTTTACTCAATATAAGCATCAAAATTTTTTACTGAATATAAAATGCATTTGAAAAAGAAAATAAAAAACTTTGAAATAAATCAGGAACTTATTAAAATTACTTTTTACATAATAGGTAAATTCTGGCTTTTAAATATGTTTTCTGCTTTTTCTCAAAATGAGATTTTTAACATTTTGCTTTATCCCAAAACACCATAACTTCAAAAGTTATAATTGAAACGTTATGAAACTTTGACAAAATACTCTAGGAGTTGTTTTAGGGATTGAACTATGATAATGAGTCTAGCTAAATTATTTTTTTCGTTTTTTCTGTCGATAGAAGTTATGAACTGTCATGTAAATTCATGATTTTTTCAGCGTGTAAAAATGTTATCGTCTGTAAAATATTAAATAACATGGTCATAGTTTTGAGAGTAGTTCACTCCTTTAAGGACCTTTCAATAATCTAAATAAAATTTACAGTATAAAAATAGCTTTATTTAAATTTGACTTATGATGTTTTGTAAAAGTACTTTTTTTTTCGCAAATTTTATGCATATTTTGAGCCTAAATTTCAAAATATTTTAAAATTTGCATATTTTATTTTCAGGTTATTCACTGTTTTTTACTATATTTTATCATAAAATGCACATATATAAGCAAATTTTCAAGCATTAAAAAAAATTACCTCCGACAGTAGGCAGGCACCTTAAACTTTTTTTTTTTTTTTTTTTCAAAACATAACTTTCAAAATTAGATGGTATGTTTAAAGCTAAATTTAAAATAATGTAAAATAGAAAATTATTATTATTATTTTTTTCGTATTTAGATCTCTGCATACAAAATGTATCTTAATATATAATAACCATATTTTATAGATGTATAATATTTATTTTTTTAAATGCTTAGAGTATTACTGTATAATTTTTATTATCTTTGTTATCTTTATATTATTATTATTATTAATGAACACCATCCACGATTGTTTACATAATTTCGCAACGTGATTTCCTCAGTTATATTATATATATGTATATACATATTATGTAGTGTCCGGTGTAGAAAATTTTAGATTATAATCACAATTAGGTTGATAGGGGCTGGGGGCGTTATATTTGTTATAAATGAGCACCACAGAACTGGCGTTTAAAAAGTGCGTTGCTGCTTTGTTTGCAGCAATCGTGCCTACTTTGTTCGCCTGAAACAGGACCGTGTCTCTTTTCGATCCGAGACAATTGTTGTGAGATTTTTTACTTTATTGTATTTATTTAAAGTTTTGTACTTATTGCAAAGAAAGTTGATGTACTTAAAAAGTTCTGTACTTATATTTGTGTTTTGGCAAATATTACAAAAAAAAAAAAAATAAATAAATAAATAAAGCGCATTGTAGATAATAAAAGTGACATTTCTCTAAAGAAGGGCTGCGATGAATTAGGGTAAGTGTAATCTCGGTTTATTACTCGATAAGCTGATTTGGACCTAATAATCACCTATCTCTTTGTTTCAATCCTTCTTTATTATATTTAGCTTAAGGAAACTAAATCAAATATAAAACAATGATAGTTTTAAAAAATTGAAGAATTGCTTACATTTTACTCTTTGACGGAATGCCCCCCCCCCCCTTCCTTCTTTCCCAAAATTCGAAGTTTTGCCTTATATAAATTACTTTGCTTCATTAGTTTTGTGTAATAAAGTTTTCATTGGTCGGAAATATTGAATATACTTTGAACATAATTTTTAAAACATTACTAAAGTACTTGCGAAACATGTCAAAAATAACACAGGTGCAATCCAAATTAATAAGCATTATTTTTTAAAGAAAAAATTATGAATTTTATTCGACATATTTTCGGCATATTTAAGTTTTAACATGGCCAATTAAAAATAAGAAATCAATTTACAATAAAGTTTAAATGATGAGGAGTGAGAGCCCACACAAGAGAGGATATTTCTTGTTTACATATTAGTGACGAATTGATAGCTGGATTTGTTCTAGATTTCGACAAACTTCCTATCGCAGCCAAATTCTATACAGATTAGAGAAAAAATTGTTGTAATTACGTTACGTATAAACAAACACAATTTTTTTATTTCAACGGTTCTTAGTGAAAGCCAACTTTAGCCAAAAAGGTTTGGTGGAAACACAGAAGTTTTTAGCAAATTAATGTACTATACTATAAGACTAAAAATGTGACACAAAGGTGCCACTAGTAACTTTGTAACGAAATAAAATATTTTAAATATTCAAAAAGTCACAGACTATTCTCGTTATTTGAAAGCTTCATTCACATGTCTCTTAATATACAATAGATGGGTATAGCAAGCCGAGATCACACTTGCCAAACCCATAGGGCAAATGGAACCACGAAATACAAAATTTTCATAATTTTTATTCTTTAGGTGGAATCTCAATAAATTTAAAAAAGCTCATATTTTTTAAAAGTCAATCAGTTTTGCTTTATGCCTAAAAATTTTCAGAAGTGTAAGTGTAATAGGAACTGAATAAAATTATGTGAAATTCGAACTATGCCTAAGCGTTATTACACTACCCCATTTTCAACCTCTTTTAAATGACGTTTTGATGAGAATTCATTTTGGAAATTTATCATAAAGTGGCATTGAATATACTTTGCACAGAACTTCGAAAGAAAATCTAGGGATTTGTTTAAGACAAATTTGGATTTCTTTACAAAAATTTTATGTTAAAAATAGACCCTTTGCAAAAGTTTTTCATCTGTCTATTCTTTCTTAAACTGGATTTAAAAAAAAAAAAAAAAAAAAAAAAAAAAAAAAAAGACAGAAAAAAGAAAAGAAAGAAAGAAACTAGAACACACTATATCACTAAAGTGGTTGAAATCATCAAACACCATATAATATGTACGTGCATACAAACAGCTATGAACTTTATACACGTAGCTTTTTTTTAAATATAAATGTATATAATAAAACAACACTTTGTTAAAAAAGAGAATTACAGGAATTAAAAAATGAGAGAATGAATGTTACAGGAATTTAAATGTAACGATAATTTATCGTTATCAAAATTATGATTATATTTTTCCTTCTTCATCATCTAAAATAAGCTATTCACAAATTTTTAGAAACAAGATACTATAGAAATATGTCTTTAAATGTTTAGGTGGCCATTTAAAATACGGATCTTTGATTTATCCGGGGTAATTTTATAAATAAGCTCGGTTTTATTATGCGTAATAGAAATCAGGTTTTGTACATACGTGTATATATCAAAGGCATAAAATCAAAATGTCTAATATATTTTTTCTGTTCAATACATTTTTGACAAATACATCACCATTAAACATTATGTATTATGTAAAAATAACAAGGTTTTATTGGGATTTTTTTTTACAGACAAATGGACGCGCATATAAATAACACAATAAATATTTCTTATTTCACAATAACTCTTTAATAAAACACCGAAGAAAATAAGAAGCAAAAATACATCAATGATTTACAATACAAAAGATTTTGTTATTAATATTTACATATAAATAAATTTAAATTGAATATCGAAATTGTGTATTCGGAAAAATTTCAAAGTATTTACTAGTACGTCTAAAAATCAAAACCATTTATATATATAAACACTTTTATTTTAAGTCATATGACAAATTACTAATATGTTCATCGTTATTGAAAAATAATTTGGTGTGGAGCTCACACAATTTTCTCTCACCTAGCATTTCAATACAATAAAAACATATGGCAGATTACACTGTAAAATAAAAGTATTTTAAAAACAGTTAGAGAAACAATTTTATTTAACTATAAAATTTTGTATGAGATAGCTATCGGTCCCCCCAATGCTAAATTCTATATAGTACCTCCACATATGAAAATTTTAGTAATGTTATTAAATTTAGAAGTTTATTCAAAATCATTCAAGAAATTTTGACGCACGCCTATTAATGAAATTTATCAATATTTGATACAATTTTTGTGTGAGATATAGCTATCGGTCCCCTCAATGCCAAATTCAGTGTAGTACCTATACATATGAAAATTTTAGTAATGTAATAAATTTAGAAGTTTACTCAAAATCATTCAAGTAATTTTCACAAATACACCTATTTTTTAAATTTATCAATATTTGACATACATTTTTATGTGAGATAACTATTGGTCCCCTCAATGCCAAATTCAATATAGTACCTACATTTATGAAAATTTTAGAGATGTTATAAAACTTAGACACTTATTCAAAATTATTCAAGCAACTTTCACACACGCTTATTTTGGAAATTTATCCACATTTGACATACATTTTTGTGTGAGATAGCTATCGGTCCCCTCAACGCCAAAGTTAATATAGTACCTATATTTATGAAAAATTTAGTGATGTTATTAAATTTATTAAAAATTATTCAAGCAACATTCCCACACGCCTACTTTTGAAATTTATCAATATTTGACATATATATTTTTATGTGAGATAGCTAACCGTCCCCTCAACGCCAAATTCAATATAGTATCTACATTAATGAAAATTTTAGTGCTGTTATTAAATTTAGAAGCTTATTCAAAATTATTCAAGCAACTTTCACACACGCTTATTTTTGAAATGCATCAATATTTGACATACATTTTTGTGTGAGATAGCTATCGGTCCCCTCAACACCAAATTCAATATAGTAGCTACATTTATGAAAAATTTAGTAATGTTATTAAATTTATTCAAATTTATTCAACCAACTTTCCCACACGCCTATTTTTGAAATTTATCAATATTTGACATATACATTTTTATGTGAGATAGCTATGTGTCCCCTCAATACCAAATTTAATATAGTACCTACATTTATGAAAATTTTAGTGCTGTTATTAAATTTAGAAGTTTATTCAAAATTATTCAAGCAACTTTCACAAACACCTACTTTTGAAGTTTATCAATGTTGGTCGAACATTTCGAGTGGCACTCTTATTTGTTCTTTAAATTACCAAATTTTAATTTCCTGCAATTATTTGTTTTTGAATTACATTGAAAAAAGAGCATACATACATATCAACCTCTAAAATTTTTATTTTTGCATGCAGTGTATCCTGAAAACGCTTAATAATAGAAAAAAATATATATTGAAATTTTGATTTCAAACAATACTTTGCCTGTTAAATGCGTTTAAGAAAGTAATTAACACTCTTAAGGGCCCTCTTCACTCACCGTCGTCGGAAGCCGAAGCTAATGCTATTCTATGGGAAATTTTTCTTTACAAATAACTTATTAACTAATACATATTTTTAAATTCTGTTTTCACATTCTGAAAATTCCCAGCTGCTAAATTGACGGACCTTTAAAAGAAAATTTTTTTTTTAATCTTTTATATTTTATTTTGAAGTTGCAAAATACGAATTTTCAATATGTGATTTTTTTTTCATTTTGAAATTTCAAAATAAAATATTAAAAATTAAAAAAATACATTTTAAAAAAAAGTCCGTCAATTTAACAGTTGGGAATTTTCTGAATGTGAAAACAGAATTTAAAAATATGTATTAATTAGTTAATAAGTTATTTGTAAGGAAAATTTCCCCATAGAATAACATTGGCTCGGGCTTCCGGCGACTGTAAGTGAAGAGGGCCGTTAAGCAGTTTTTCTGCACTTGGTAAATTTTAGTTAAGCACTTCCATTAATTCCCTTTAATAGAAAAGAAAGTACATATTAATTTAATTTTGAACAGCCCTGTAAATTATTATTCTCTATAAATTACCATGCACATAACACTGCGTGCTTATGAAAAAGACATAACATAAGTAGATGAAAAAGACATAACGCAAGTAGAAATGTACATCCTAAATTTAAAATTTCGAAATTACCCGAAAAATATATACAGTACCCGTCGCTTATTAAAATCACATTCGCTCTGAGCTAAAGTAATTTTATTAAGCGGCTGATTTTTATATCTGCCGAACGTCCTTGTACTCCCGAAAGAAATATTACTTTCCTGAATTTGGGATAAATTTTCAAAAGATAACGAATAATAGAATTAGAAAACGATATAAATGAACTTTTGAAAAATAATTGATTAATTGTTTTTACAAAATAAGTAACATTCTAAGTTTTGATGCACTTTTGTTTTAGGAAAATCGTCATTACTTTGCCGAAAGTTCCCGCTTTTTCTTTCAAATTTAAAATCTTTCCTTTTAAACCTCTTGTTTCTAATTATTTCAATATAAAAATTAGAAAAAAATATATATATATATAAATATATATTTAATAATTAAAAAATATATACAAATCACTTGCAAATCAAATAGAATTTTAACTTATTATCGAGTTTTGAAGAATACATTCCTTAAAACTGTTACTGAGACAAGATAAGGGGCATGTATAAAATTTATAACTATGCTGCAAGGATAACAATTTCGACTCAAGGATTGCTGTTTTTTTTTTTTTTTTTTTTTCATTTAAAAATAGATAAATATATATATATATATATATACTTTGTTTAGCACGCATAAATGACATTTTTGCAGCTGAAATTTTTCTTTGAGTTTATTAACCGGCGATGCTGATTTTATTAAGCGGCGATTTTAAGAGGAGTTTGTATTGATTTGATTCCGGTCCACACAATTTGATCAGAATAAGTGGCTGATTTTATTAGCCAGTGAATTTATTATTAAACGGCGCTTACTGTAATTTTGTTTAACGTTGTGTAAAGCCGTTAAACTATTTCTACTATAAATTTAAACTATTTCTACTATAAATGTCGTTCATTAACATAATGTATTTGAATTCTTTTGGATTTCTTTATGCATGAACTATTTTCCCAATCTCACTGAAAATTTTAGCAAAAGCTATCCTTTTATGAGGAAAATTACGAACACCGAGTTTAGACAGACTTCCTGTGAAAAGTTGATAAGCTACTAACAGTTTCATAAACACAAATTAACCACAAAAAACTATTTTTCGAATTCAAGGGAATCTCATTCTAAGTATATATAACAAAAATCAGTTTTGTAAAAGTTGGCTTAAAAACAAAATTATTTCTACCATAATAAAGAGATAGAAAATAATAATTATTAATTTAAAAAAAATAGAGATTTTACTATTAAAATAAATTAGTAATTTTATTAAATGTAAATAGAGATACGTCAATGCTTCATTTAACATCAGCATATACCTAACCAAGAGCAGTTTACCAGAAACATTGATTTTTTTTTTTTTTTTCAAAAATTTAACAAATTCTCAACATGAAGATGCTACAATTTGAAATAATAATAATAATAACAATAATAATAAAGGTTTGAAAACTAAAATAAGCAATAAATAACTCAATATAATGATTTGCTCAATCAACCATGTGTTTGCTAAGGGCTATTTATTTAAAATTCGATATCTAAATAGAATTCAGAATCTTTTGCATACAATTTTCATAGTATAACTTAATCAAAATCCCTATTTTTTTTGTATAGATGCAACAACAACAACAAAAATAAAAATAAATAAAATAAAAAAGGGCGAAAAAAATGATGATTTTTATTACTATTTTAACAATATTATTATTATTATTATTATTATTATTATTATTATGTGATGTTTTAATTGCGTAACTACAGATATATAGCACGTGAATTTAAAATTGAATATGTTTAGTATTCATTAGAATTTTCCACTATCAAACATATGGACACCTAAAAATTAAATTTGATCTCTTAAAATATGCCATGGTATGTGAATTGAAGCCGATTGTTTGGTAAGTAAATTGGTTTGTAAAAATTCCTTTATATTATTTTGTAGTTGGTAATAATGTTACGTGTACCTGCCACACGCACTCACCTTTGTGGGTTACATAGTAGAATTTTATAAGGAAGAATAATTCTGGTTTATGTCATACATAAAATTTACTGATTACAGGGAATTTTCTGAAGTAAAATTATACAATGTGTGATATTTAATTTAGAAGAAAAATACAAAAATGGCGAAGAAAATACATTTTACCTAAGTTTGTTCAGAATTCGTATTTAAAATAATCTAAAGTAATACAATAAATTTTAGGACACACAAATAGCAGAAAACACATTTAAGGAGAAATAAAGAGGGTAAAAATGCATCTAAATAATTAAAACTTAACCACATTAACTTTAGCATTTATCTTTTATAGAGCGTAGAGATGAAAGAATTTCCTTTAATAGTGAGGTTTTTAATATTGTATCTAGAAATCCAAATAAAACAGGTGCGATTCCATCAAAATAATAAATTACGATCAAAGAGATTAGACGTGCATAGCGCCCATATCAAGAGGTCTACATCGATGCAACCTGACATCTGCAAAACTGAGCTGAAACAAATCCCCTGACAGCATATCTTCTCTCCAGGATGTCAAGACATCCCAGAAACGTTCTGAAGATGTACTGTAAATAAGTGTACTATTACCCATTTTCAGCCAAAGGTGCGTAAACGCACCATTTCAATAAATACTTTTTATTAACACTGTGACGCCTATTTTTCACTAATTTTATTTTTCTGCTATTTTTAAGGGTTCTGAAGACATCTATAAAATATTCGTAATTCAATTGGAGTAAATACTTTCTGCTGAGAAATTTTCAAAATACGCAAGTTTTCTAACTTGAAACGATTACTGACAAATTCGACTTTTTGAAAATGCATAATTATTCCACTTAAATTAATCAAACGTTTTTATAATGGATTAAAGTTGCAAGTTCTGTAAATAGAATAAAAATAAAACAAATGTCATAAAAATTTGAAGGAAAAAAAAATTATTTTTTATTTATTTTATTTATTTAAATATGCAACATTTTATTTCTTAAATAAAATATTATTTTTCATGCACACCCAAATAATACAAAGGAAGTTTTAAGTATAGCATTACGTAAATACAGAAAATAAAAGATATTTATTTATCCGAATATACCCATTTAACAAAGCCATTTATATATATTACATTTATTTTATATTACAGTAATAAATTTACAAAGCCATTAATTACTGTTTTTTTTTTTTTTTTTGTAAATTTCTTTATCGTAGGCATCTTTGACCTCCAGTACTTTCAAATTGTAATATGATAAATAGTGCATTAAATGAAATAAAAAGCAAATCTTTTTACGTTACAATTTTAGATAACTAAAAGGAAAGATTAGCAAAGATTTAACACACATCATATATAAAGATACACCAATAACGAAGTATTTAATGAATAATATACATATATACTGTATAAAATTTACGCAATTTTAAATTAATTAAGTATAACGAAATGCGAATTTAAATGTCACTTAATAAATGAAAAAGAGTGGAATGATCGTTTTGTTCATAGGAAAATTGCAATTTTTACAATAATAAATTGCGGTCAGTAAAATTTTGAACTACAGAAAATTAATTGTCTCCCCTTTTAGTCTTTTTATTTGCTCATATCTACTTAAATCTACTCTTAACTCAAGTTGTCAAAAAACTCAACTTTAATAATAACAATAATACTGATAATGATAATAATACATGCACGCAGTGTATTATTTTTTCGAATGCAATGTATATTACAGTATTATAATTATTTCATTTAGTTTCAAGTATTTTCTATTAGAAATTTTCATACAGCAATTATCTAGTCTCAAGAAGGCAAAAATTAACTAATAAATCATTAAGGATTAAAAATAATAATAATTAATTAATTAAAATAAATTAAAAAATTATTTCACAAATTATATTATATTACATACTGTATTTTTGAAGACCCATTTCATAATTTTCTGTGACGTTCACTTCAAATAAACAAGTAATTTCTAAAAGAAAAAATGTTTAAGTCAATTCCTACTTACAAACACTGTCGAAAAAGTTTTTTTTTTAAATAATTTTGAATTAGGAAATAAAAAGCGCGCGTGAAAAAAGAAATAAAAATAATTATAAGATAAAAAAAAACTTTTTATACACCATGTTTTAAATTTTCTGATGAATCATAGAGCTCTTATCAATGTGCATGAAATTTTTAAAGTGATAATGACGTCAATTTTTGTGAGATGCATAATTTAACTTTTTATAATTTTTAATGTTCACGTTTAATTAAATGTATTTATTTTTATGTCGAAAGAAAATTAACTCGTAAATTGCTTTTGGCAAAAATTAAATTATAACTAATATTTTAATGGCTATAACAACGCTATAAGGATGTTATTATTTTCATATTTTAATTAATTATAAGAAAACTAATAAAAAATTCGAAAATCGGATTTCGAAGTATTGAGTTGTCACCGTGTTCTGAGCAATCCTGAAAGTTTCAAATTTCCAGCTAGTCGGGAAGTTAGTTAAAAATCGATTGTAAGATTTGTACAAGATATAGGGAAAGTGTGAACTAATAATAGGAATTGAAAAATAGAAATTCATAAAGAAATTTTAGCACCTTTATATTTTTTACCCTTAAAAAAATAATAAATAAAATATTCCATATTTATCCGCCATCTACATGTAAAAGACACAGATGTTATTGAACCTTTCTTTTTCCATTAAAACAATTAAGTAATAAAACAATAATTTTATTAAAATAAATGTGATTACAATATCCATACAGCAAAATCTTCATGCCAGGATAAAGTCAAAATTCCCTTTTTACAGCAGAAGCAAATGAATTCCACATCTTTCGAAATGTTTCGCATTCTTTTACCTTTTTATCATTCATGTGTTAAAACACTAATGATTCTGAGAAAAATCTGTTTATTTAAAAAAGAAAATCGGAAATGGACCTACAAACATCTGTAGAGTATTCATTAAATCAATCCCCTCACTTTAAAAGTCCAGTCATAAAAACTGCAACAAACCTGCTATGAAAAAGAAAATAATGAAAATAAAAAGATAATCACCAGGTAAACGCCTTATTATGGCGTTATGAATATCTTCTAGCAAACAGCTTCATTTAAAAGGAAACCGAAATCAGCAATTTGTACACATTTTCTAAATAATAGTAATTTGTACGAAATATCAAGCTATCTCTTTTCTACAACTTAATAAGCTCTTTGTCTAAGGTATTTAGCTATCAGTTTCAGTTGGAAAAATCGTTACCTGTTACGCAGAACCATTAAAAATGCGGCTTGTTATACGGCATCTACACTTATTTTTATTTGTATATCTTGCTTTGCTTAGGCTTGTTAATTAACATTCAGTAGAAAACTGCTTATAAGTTTTTTTATTTATGAGATTTCTTTTTCTTTCTTTCTTTTTCTTTTATTTTTTTTATTTTTTGGTATGTTTTTGAATTCTTAATAAGTTTAACAAATCTTTACACCGTGAACTCTTTTATTTGCTGATTGAAGATTTCAAAAAGCTTTATGTCCCTGCAATTTTGTTACATGTTATTTAAAGTTCATGGAGGTCTTTCTAAGGGATCCTAGCCCATATTTAAGCTAGATTAGAAGAAAACCATAAAGATCTCCGATTGACTAGGCCGATAAGCGTGACCTGGGTCCGAACTCCAGTCAACCAACTTCGGTATTATGCACCTCTCGGTTATTGGCAGAGTCTTTATAAGAAGGAAATTTTGCCTTTAAATCATTCATTAATATGTTATATATATATATATATATATATATTCCCTCCTTATAATATATTGATGTGTCCTTTCATATAATTTTCTAATTACTATATAATTAAATACATGGATGGTAAATATTTTATGAAAAAGTAAATATATTCGCTTGATGAAAATGTATTTTTTTTTTTTTTTCAAAACTACAATAATATTTAGACAGGTTAACTGTAAAAAAAAAAAAAAAAAAAAAAGATGAAGAAAAAGAATAGGAAAAAATTGTTATTTTACACTTAAAATACTTTGAAATTTATTTTAAGAAAAATCTTAAATTTGTTTATAAATAAAATTTTCAAAACACATTTTTAGAATTTTGTTGTTATATTCTACCTCTCAAAGTGTATTGTTGTCTACAAGAATGTTTTCTATTGTTACTTTCTTCTATATGTAATATAGAGAAAGTATTGGATTCGTGAAAATTTTCTACCTCTGTTTTTTGATGGATTTACACGTTTTGGGATGTCCTGAACACGAATTGATAGTTTTTAGAAAATGTCTGTCTGTCTGTGTGTATCACGATTTTTGTGGACACTGTATCTCACGAACCAATGAATGAAATTTAATCAAACTAGGTATTTAGTTGGACCCTGACATAAGCTGGTACTGATTAGATTTGGAGATCAATCGCTCAACAGGTGGCGCTGTGATCTCATTTTTTTCTGAATTTTTAACATGGCAGTATAGGACAAAATTTCGTATAAATGTACATAATGAGAGTTATTTTAAACTTGTGATTGTAAAACTAATATGAATTATTGATAATAGTAGTAGTTAACTAGGAAAAAAGTTTTTTACATGTAGGGTCATCGCTTCCCTCCCTGGGGAGAAGCACCCCCCGGGGGAGGAGTAAATTTTCACGATGGGTATATTTCGAAAGGTCTCGTCAATACCTTTAAAACGAATGGTTGAACTATAGACCTGCGATAATTTAAAACAAAATTGTTTTTTTTTTTTTTTTTTTTTTTTTTTACTTTTAACGCTTTTTTTTTTAATTGAGAATAAAATGGACTTTTTTTTTTTTTTTTTTTTGAATATTTAGTGTTACACTACTTCTCTGATATGGAAATCGTCTGCATTATCATGGAAGATAATTCTTTTTAAATGATAATTTTCATGAATTATTTTTACTGGGTGAATTTGTATAGGAAAATACCGAAGAAAGTCATGTGGTGGACACAACATACTAGTTTTTCATTTGAAAAAAGATTAATTCATTGTAAAAAAAAAACTTTAAATTTGTTTATAAATAAACTTTTCAAAACAATTTATTAAAATCATATCATTATATTCTATTTCTAGAAGTGTATTATTATATAGAAGAAAATTTTCTGTTGTCCTGTCTTTGAATAAATCTCCTTAAACAATTCTTCATTGTACATAATGTCAATATATTATTTATAATTTATTAATTCTTATTTCTATTTAATTAATCTGCGCATTTTTACATTTCAATCACAAACTAATAATTTTTTAAACACACATTTTCTAAAAATAATTAGCTTATTTTTTTTTTCTTCCTATATATACTGCAAAATAATGTCGTGAACTTTTGTTAAAATGCACTGAAAAAAAAATCGACTTTCATATTGTAATTTTTACATTAATTGTTCAAATTATTTAATTAATTTCGATCAAGAAATCTTTGCTAGTTTATAAAAATATCGAGTAAAATTAAATATTAATAAAATGCATTTTTATACAAAAAATAATCAAAATGATTAAAATTTTGAATGTTACTTTACTTCATCCTAATTTTTTTTTTTTTTTTTTTTCTTTTCCTTGCCTTTATTTTAAATCTTAGAAAATTTTATTAATTGGTTGATTCTAGACACTGACTGATATATAATTTATGAAAGGTAATTCTGATCTATAAATGGAACAAACCAGTATTGGCAGATATTGATAGTAGTACTTATATAAATAATATAGCAAAAGAAATATTTAAGATAGGAAATAAATTAAGTGTGAATTTTCTCTTTTCATTAAAAAAAAAAAAAAAAACTGCCGCTGCCATTTTTTAATTTATTTTGACCTTTTTTTTTCCTTTCTTTCTTAGTACAGTGAAAAGTAGTACAGTATGCAGTGTATTATACAGTGAAAACTGCCTCATTAAAAAAAAAAAAAAAAAAAAAAAAAACGGGAAATATTTGAGTTTTATACAAAAATGTGTGATTAATATGGTGAAATACACCGTTTATTTGACAAAGCATTATTTTCGGTGATATTTAATGTTGAAGTAAGTGCAATACAAAGCTAAGCAAAACATTTTAGTTATAGAACTTTTCAGTGGCGTAGCGTGACATTTGAATCTGGGTATGCTCTGAAGCCAACTATGGAAAGAACACTACTCATCATGGCGATACCATTTCATCAAATTTAAGCTTGAATTTTTCCAGTTTCTTGGTTGTAGGATTCAAGTCTGACGATACTTGGGGTTGGGTCCTAGGCCTATGGGTGGAATACCGTCTGTGGGGGTCTTAGCCTGTATTTACACGAGTTCGGAGAAAAACAGAGAAATCTCTGAACGGCTAGGTCGATGAGCGCGACCTTGGATTGAACCCGACACTTCCCATCTACCGACTTTGAGCACAGAACCGCTCGGCCACTGGTGAGCCTCCAATTTCTCGGAATCGTATATAAAATTTTATACACAAATTTTGTCGCTTTAACTTTAAAGCATATATCTAAAGGACTTTTATATTAACTTATTGAAGGCCGCTTTGGTCGCTTCATTGATCGCTGTATTTAAATGAATTTTCAAAGAAATTTAATCGCATTTTTTTATATACTTTGGAAACAAAAAAAAAAAAAAAAAAAAAAAAAAAAAAAGAATAGTGAGAACCGGAAAGAAAAATGCACTGAAATCACTGAAAACTTGGCTTCAGGTCCTCGCTACTTTCTACTGTGTCTTCCACAACCGCACTATGTCGGATTGGAGACCCCACTGCTAGTGGCAGCAGTGCTGCCACTAGCAGTGGGCACTGCACTTAAGTGGGTCACTTAAGGTGCTGCCGCAGCACCTTAAGTGACCGCTTAAGGCGCTGGTAGTCTTATCTGACCTCTGATAGTTCTTATACAAGAAATTAATTGTTACATATTTTAATAAAGTTAAAAATTTAAAAAGTTTAATTCTTCTATCATATTACCATTTGATTTCGATAGAAACAATGCATTAAAAACTTTAACAGCTCTCTTCTATGCGAACATCTCTACCGAAGGTAACAAAATCCCTAACGCTTTAAAAGTACCCAAAACTTTACACGGGGACGGTATCTCTTGGATGATACTAGTCAGCTGACATCTCCTAAACAAAGCGGGAGGGAAGCAACGACAATAGTAAGAAAAAAAGTACTAGGATTTATCCAGGAATAATGTAATAAAAGAAATTTCCTTTCACTATAATTTTTCAAAACTGCATGACGGATAATGTATAAATGGAAGCGAGTATTCAACAAAATTAGTTGAAATATTTTTTTTTAAATAAATTCTGTTTAAAGTTTAGGTAGTTTTTAGTGGGTATACGGCGCATGCCTAGCATACCCAGAGAATACGCCACTGGAACTTTTGTAGACAAAAAAAAACATATTTGCCAACCTAACCCGGAAGATTGGTAGTTCCTGCCGCTTTTTGTACACCACTTAATTTTCAGAGTAATTATCTATAAATATATTTACGACTAAATAAGAAAAAAAGTACTCTAAAAAAAGACTGGTGTGAAAAAATAGGCGGAAAGGGGCGGGTCTAACAATCTTCCGGGTTTGGTTGGCAAGTATGAAATATTATTAGATTTGGCTACGATATACACCAGCTAATTGCGATGTGCAGTATGTAACAAATTTTTATTTGTTTATTTATTTATTTTTTTTTATGCGATTTTTCCATTTTTTCCCGACATCTTTCTTCGAATTGCAATTTCAAGACGATGTCACCAAAAATAAAATGCATACAACTTTTTATTTTATTTTATTTTATTATTTTGTTTAATTATTTCTATTTATTTATTTGTTTATTTTTAGCAAAAAAATAGAAACATTTTCTTACACGTGAATAAATAAAAAATAAAAATAATGAAAATTTAAATCAGTATCATTAAAGATTTCTGATAAAACCGACGTCGTAATACTAGTTTTAAAATTGAGATTTTCGTTTATTTATTATTATTTCGATCAATCAGATGATCTTATATGTTTTAA
The DNA here is from genome assembly GCA_963930645.1 of Salticus scenicus. NCBI lineage: Eukaryota > Metazoa > Arthropoda > Arachnida > Araneae > Salticidae > Salticus > Salticus scenicus. Next base: position 192,948,396 of record OZ005655.1, on the reverse strand, counting down.
TTACTTAATTTTGCCGTCCGAATACCAATATGAATTATGCCCATTTAGCTCATTTTAAATTAACCGTGTTACTATTCAATATATAATCAAATACAAATAATTAAATGTCATTTACATTTCATTAACAGCTGTATGTAACGGGATTTGGCCATGGTTTTAATTGCCTGAAATAGTCGCCAATCGAACTATATTTACTTAAACGTTTGAACTATTCTTTTTTTTTTTCTTTAATTTGTTTGAATATTGTAACCATCGAAGCGAACAAAGCCTGTTAGGTAAACTACCTACGGACTAAGCGAAGATTGATGAGTGAATCAAGCAGGGGACAGAGAACCCCAGTAATGGAAATAATCGAAAAACTATGCGAAATATTCACAGAAGATTAAAAAAAAAAAAATCTTAATAAGTAATTAAAAAAAAAAAAAAAGAAAAGAAAAGAAAAAGAAAAAAACGTACAGTAGTGTTTAAAATTAAAGCAACAACATGTTTTCCTATTTTCTCCTTTTGATTATAACTTTTAAACATACAAACGTACAAACACAAAATTTGGAAGGCAAGTTCGTTATCGTATCATTAATTGAATTTTAGATAATTTTTTAGCATAAGTAATGATTTTTAAACTGATAATTATTCAATTTTTCTCAAACATAAGCTTTGGAAAAAATGAAAAATTTCAACAATTATGGAAAAGAAAACTTAATGAAAAATTGTCATAAGGATCCATTACAGACAGGTGAAGATTCACATGCATGCAGGTTTTAGATTAAAACCAGATTTTTCCTCCTGTATTCACTTTTCTGTTTCTTCTTTTGTCAGCATGTGAAAAACATTTTTAAAAAAATATACATACAAACATGAAAATTGGATAGCCCATTCATTATAAGATTATTTAAAGGCATTTTTATTATTCTAGTGACGCTCATAGTTTAAACATTAGCCATTACATTTTTCCAAAAATTCCGTTATAAAAGTGAAAGAAAAGTGAATACAAAAAGATAAATCGGGATTTAATTAGACATTTGAAGGTATGTGCATTATCATCTATCTGTAATACATCCTTAACACCACTTTCCATTATGTGTTCTTTTCTAAAATTGTTGAATTTTTTTTCTTTTTTTCCAAAACTTAATTTTGAGAAAAATTAAATAATTATAAATTTAAAAATTATTACTTTTCTAGAATTACATAAAATTCGATTAATGATATGATAACGAACATGCCATACAAATTTTGTGTTTCTGTGTTTATTTGTTTAAAAATTATGCACAAAAGAAGAAAACGAGAAAACAGATTGTTGCTTTAATTTTGAACAGCAGTGTATATAGGGTGTCCCAATAAGATTTAAACAAGGTTTATTAGTTTACTCATTCATGTAAATTACAAAAGTGTTTAAAAAACATGATAAAAAATGAGACCACGTTAATAAAACAATCTACTTGTTATTTTCAAAAAGTTACGCATTTTAATTTTTTATACCCTACTTAGCCAATTGGAGTTATTTTTAATGCAACAATATCATTTATAAAAAAGGACATAACCATATATTTAAAATCGAGTGAGTTATAATCACTTGTAAAATAAACGCTGCGCATGAGAGAAATTTAAATTTATAAGAGGAAAAACGTATAATAATATTTATAATAAAACCTTTTTTTACATATTTTTGGTAGATTGGCGATTTAATTACTTATTGTTAAGTTTTTATTATTAATATTAATATGTCCATTTTTATTTGAAAACAATAGTAATAATAACAATACACAAAATAAATGTAGTCGAGTATGTAATTCCTTTTCAAATTTAGCACACTTTTTAAAACAGTGTTCTAACAAATTCCAACCTATTTTTTTTTTTTTTTCTTTCATTTTACTGCAAGTCATTTGCAGAGTTTTCTAAGATTTTCATTCGTCTTCTAATGATAGTTTTAAATTTTATTATTTTAAGTTAACGTCAAATATAGCTGTTAACTAAAAGAAAAAATAAAATAAAATATATTTTACAAAAGAATGTTCGAAGCTTTTAAACATATTCTACGCTCTAAATATTCCGTATAATAGTATGTATAAATTATTATTGCATGGGATTTAAAAAGCAATCGCAAAAGTCTTTATAAAGTATTCGGAAAGACTTGATAAAATACATTCTTTTCAAAACATTTGCCTGTTTGTATATGTTTAATTTTTTAACTGTGTGTACCATCTGTGAGACCGCATACATTTAAATACAAGAAAGAAAAATCATGCAGTACGCATTGATTAGTAACACTTTCCAACTGCACGCAATTGTTGTATCGAATAACTTTTAATATTCTTTGCCTACGTTATCGCACAACAGACAGAAGGACTGAAAACATATAGATAGACTAATTGATTTTAAAATTACTCTTAGGCATTTTGGAAAGTGTTAAAAAGGCTTCACGCAAAAGAAAATGCAGCCGTTAGATTATAATTAAATATTTTAAGCTCTCTGAATATTTTACTGTAGCCCTGTAAATCTGAAAGTTAATCACATCGTATTCTATACAAAAAAATATTTTAGAATATTAATAATACATGTCAATGTTTTTATGATTTTTATAGTAGAAAGTTTTTTAAATATAACTTTTAAAAAATTCTGTCCTAAAACGTAATACATTGGCTTTTTTTTTTTTTTTATTGTTGTTGTTGTTGTCCCTGTAAACAAACTAGTTGTACAGGAACTATTAATGACATTTTAAATAGGGAACATTCCATAGGGAACTTGAGTGTATCATTTTTTTAAAATTCTCAAAATATTCACGGATGATAGGAGCCGGAGACAGATAGAAACGTTGACAATCGGACAGACAGATGCACAAACTGAAATCATATTTCCACTAAAATTATAAGAAAGTGTTAAAACGCTCATGTAAACAAAAGTGCAATTCCAGCAAATTTTTATTAATGTAACTGATTATTTTTGTGTGGCCCTGTAAATCTAATACTAACCATACTATATTACATAGAAGGCACACTCTTTTGTGCATACGAATAATATGTTTCAATTGCATTAAACTTTGTGGAAAATAAAATTATTAAAATTTGGTTTATAAAAACAACTCTCATACAACACAAATACAATTCTAACAATTTTTTATTAATAGCTCTTAATATAACTGAATATTTTTGTGTCACCCGGTAAATCTAATGGTAACCATTCTATATTCTATGCAGAGCATTCTTTTGTGCATATAAATAACATATTTCAATTTCCTAACACTTCGTAGAAAGTAAAGTTATTACAATTTGATTTATAGAAATATCTCACAAAGAACGCGAAGCTTTGGAGTACTTTTGTGGTTGTATGTAATCTATTTTATATAGGAAACATTCAATAGTGAACTTGAATAACATATTTCAATTTCATGAAGATATTGTACAGTAAAGGTATGAAAATATGGTTTATAGAAATACCTCTCATAGAACACAATTCTTTGAAATACTTTCGTGTGTCTCTGTACACAAACCAGGAGAGGTATAAACTCCTTTTTCAATAGGGAACATCCGATAATGAACTTGAATAACATATATCAGTTTCGAAAAATTCCATAAATATTTGCGGGAGTTAGAGCGCGGGCAAACGGACAGACGGACAGATACACAAATTGATATCATAGTCACACTTAAAAAAAATGTTAGAAAGTGTTAAAAACGCTTAATGTAAACGAAAGAAGAATTCTAGCAAACATTTAATAATAGCTCTTAATATAACAGAATATTTTTGTGTCACCCTGTAAATCTAATACTAATCATGCTATATTCTAAAGCATTCTTTTGTGCATATAAATAACATATTTCAATTTCCTAAAACTTCGTGGAAAGTAAAGTTATTAAAATTTGATTTACAGAAATATCTCTAATAGAACGCAATGTTTTAGAATACTTTTGAGTGTCCTTGTATATAAAACAGTATTAATATTTACTCCATTTTATACAGGAAACATCCAATAGGGAACTTGAATAACGTATTTCAATTTCATTAAGACATGTGTACAGTAAAGGTATGAAAATATGATTTATAGAAATACCTCTCATAGAACACAATGCTTTGAAATACTTTCTGGTGTCCCTCTATACAAACTAGCAAAAGTATAAACTCCATTTTCAAAAGGGAACATCCGATAGTGAACTTGAATAACATATATCAGTCTCAAGAAATTCCACAAATATTTACGGGAATTAGAGCGCGGAGAGATAGACAGACAGACAGACAAACCGAAGTCATTAACACTTTTCAACCTTGTTGGGAAGTGTTAAAAAAGTTAGAAAGTGTTAAAAACGCTTAATGTAAACGAAAGTACACTTTTAGGAAATATTTATTTTTGCTCTTTATATAACTGAATATTTTTGTGTCACACTGTAAATCTAATGCAAATCATGCTATATTCTATGCAAAGCATTTACGTTTGTGCTTATAAATAACACATTTCAATTTCATAAATCCTCGTGCAAAGTAAAGTTATTAAAATTTAGTTTATAGAAATATCTCTCATAAAACGCAATGCTTTGAAATACTTTTGTGTGTCCCTGTACACACATCAGTGGTGGTATTTACTCCATTTTATACAGGAAACAGCCGATAGTGAACTTGAATAACATATTTCAATTTCATTAAGATTTTTGTACAGTAAGGATATGAAAATATTGTTTATAGAAATGCCTCTCATAGAACACAATGCTTTGAAATACTTTCGTGTGTCCCTGTACACAAACCAGTAGAGGTATAAACTCCATTTTATACAGGAAGCATCCCACAGTAAACTTGAATAACATATTTCAATTTCATTAAGATTTGTGTACAGTAAGGATATGGAAATGTGGTTTATAAAAATGCCTCTCATAGAACACAATGCATTCAAATATTTTCGGGGGTCCCTGTACACAAACCAGTAGAGGTATAAACTCCATTTTCAATAGGGAACATCCGATAGTGAACTTGAATAACATATATCAGCTTCAAGAAATTCCATAAATATTTACGGGAGTTAGAGCGCGGATAGACAGACAGACGGACAGACAGACAGACAGACAAACCGAAGTCATAAACACTTTTCAACCATGTTGGAAAGTGTTAAAAAGTGGCTCGCATAGGCTTTTTATACCTCTCTATTAAGATTTCATATCTAAGCGTATTTAGAATTTTCTGCCAAGTTTTATGGTATTTTATATCTAAAAATTCCCATTAATTATTTATATATCGTCTCTATTGCCATCAAAGAAACAGCATATTTTTAATTATACGAAAAATTTGTATAGTCGTATCTTTTGTTTTTCATCATTCAGTCAGTTTTATAATTTTGAACGGAAAATTTTCTGATTTGGCAAATCTACATAAGGGATTGTCTAAAGATTTAAAAAATAATAGTTTTTGAAAATTATCGGTCGGATATTTTCTTAACGTAGTTTTCGTTTCTATCTTATTTCAAACATTTCCTTTTCTTCTTCTTCTTCTTCTTTTTTTTTTTTTTTTTTTTTTTTTTTCATTTAGGCTGCCCACTTATCTCTAATGAAAAATTTTTTTTTGAAAAATGTTATAATACTACTTTGGAGACAGCCTGTATATTTGAGACAAGCAACCCTTACTAAATATTTCCCATGGAAATTACATTAATGTAAAAGTAAAAAATAAGAGTTTTGGATTTCATAATTTAAAATCTATTTGGTTACTTAGGTCATCACAGATTAGTTAAAAGTATTTGTTTATTTATTTATTTATTTATTTTAAGTTCTACCTTCAATATCACGCAAAAAAAAAAAAAAAAAAAAAAAAAAACTCAGGTAGAAATTTATAACAATTGAACAAAGTTTTAAAAAGTATAATAAATTCATATCATTAACCACAAAAACATTTGAATACAAATATTCCAAACAATTATTTAAGGTCTAGCTTCACTTATCGTCACCGGAAGCCCAAGCCAGTGTTATTCTATGGGAAATTTTGTTTACTTATAACTCACTAGCAGGCTACGTCCGCTTCAGTAGTTACTATATTTAGAGAATTTTCAAAAGAATTGAATCATTGTTTTTTATATCGCTTTATAAATAAAAACTAAAAATAATTTATTTATTCCATGACTTTTATGGGAATTTTAATTAAAATATAGAAATTTCGAATTAAAAAAAATATTTTACCAAAATAAATTATAGCTTATAGCACTCAGGGATAGCGTAACATTTTATCAGTGAATTTTTTTTTTAAACCAGTTGAGTGGTTCCTGAGAATACCCTCCACATACAAACAAACTTTTCATCTTCGTTTATTAGCATAGATGGATAACATAAACCTAATTAACATAATGAAAAGTAAATAATTTATATTTTAACAAAAAACATTTTAAAACAATCCTTTCACTGGGATACAGCTCGAAAACTCTGGATTCGGAAGCCGACGCTTTACCTTGAAGCCGCGGTGTTCAACAGCTTTCGTTGCAAGATTTCATTTTTTTTTTTTTTTTTTTTTTTTTTTTTTTTTTTTTTCTTCCATCATCGTTTTTATGGCGATTTTATAATTAACATAGTGAAATTTCCAATAAAAAAAAATATTTTATCAAAATTAATTATAGCCTATAGCACTCAGGGATAGTGTAGCTTTTGATTAGCGATTAATATAGATTAACGAATGCATATTTTAAAAGTCAGTTTTCACGTTTAGAAAATTCACAACTGTTAAACTGATGAAATATTTTTAAATCGGACTTTTTTTATTTTTCATTTTATTTTGAAACTGTAAAATGAAAAATTTCACATATTGAAAATACGTATTTTACATCTCCAAAATAAAACATTTAAAATAATAAAAAACCCGTTTTTAAAAAACCTCTACCAATTTAATAGTCGTGAATTTTCTGAATGTGAAAAAAAAAATCAAGTATATGTATTAGTCAATAAGTTATAAGTAAACAAAAAAAGTAAACAAAATTTAACAGTTGTGAATTTTCTGAATGTGAAAAAAGAATTTAATAAACAAAATTTAACAGTTGGGAATATTCTGAATGTGAAAAAAGAATTTAAAAATATGTGTTGGTTAATAAGTTATAGCTAAACGAAATTTCCCATAGAATAACATTGGCTTGGGCTTCCGGTGACGGTAAGTGAAGCGACTCCTGAGAACGCTGGATTGATATATGCAAGCGAAAAACAGAAAATATAAAGTGAAGTATAAAATTAATTAGATGATTAATTAAATAAAAATTCTACGTTTCAAATTGTGCGCTACGATTTAAGATATTACTGTGAATTTAAAACGTAGGCCTTTCCAACCATCAATTTCAGTGAAAAACAGAAACAATCAAAATAGGGTGAAAACAATTGCGACAGAAAAACTTAGAGCATATGAGGAAAGAAGAGAAGGAGGGCAGGGGAATGCAATCTTTTAAAACTAATTTTTATAATACCGCACAAATATTTTTTACCTAATATAGATAATAGAATTTTCTCGTCAATTCGGCACGGGTTAACATTATCCCAAAGAGCTGATATTTTCTAAAAATTGTTTAGAATCAAACAAACAAAAATTATGCGTATCGAATTAAAAAAAAAGGGGGGGGGGGGAACAATATTATGGAATTATCCCTCGGTAAAACAACATGAAAGAAAAAAAATATATTAAACTATTGTACACTTTGTTTATTTCAAATGATTTTGGAATGAGTCTTCGTGCTTGTGTGAATATTTACTCCTTAAAAAATTACAAAGTAATAGCCAATGTATTTTCTGTGTTTTCCGTTTTTTAGCATCCCTTTTTTAAACAACCAAAACAATTTATGTTTACAAACATGCCTACATTCCACCGAGGCATTCATGTTTTCAAATAAACATCCAAAGGGAAGCTATAAAATTTTGTACATCAGAAATTAACTTTAAATAAGCACTTTTATAAAAGTTTTCCATTGCTTTCTTCCATAAGGTATGAGTTTAAGTAAAGAATAAAAGATTTTAAGTAAAAGTTCAATGCAGTTATGAAATGAATCATATGATTCAACCTTAAAACGAGCTTACTTTCAGAATCGGATGACCTAAATCGAATAAAAAAATATTTGTTAACAAAAATTCGCCTTCAAATAACGTCGAAAAAACAAAATAATAGATTTATTTATTTTATTTATTTATTTATTTTTAAAAGGAAAATTAAATTTATATACATATTTTTTATTATTATTATTATTTAATCTCTTACAGATTTTTTCCCCTCAAATAAATATATTGCATTTTATTTATCATAGTTTTAATTAATTTATTAATATGGTTTTTGCAGTGAATATACTATTTATTATTTTCCTTTCCCCCTCACCCAGCCTTCGAGTGTCGTCATTTGGTATTTCATTATTATATCATTATTATTATTGTTATCATAGGAAGATTAAAGGATAACTATTGACAATATATATATATATATATATATATATATATATATGCATATTCTTATATTATCAAATGTATTTTTTTTTATTCAATTTTTCCCATTAAAAATTTCCGTACAAATTAAACATTATAAAATTTATAATAATAATAATAATAATAATAATAATAATAATAACATAATCTGTATCTTTTAATTTTAAAGAAAACTTTTTTGGGATGTTTTAATTAAAATTATATATATATAGTACAACTTTTACAAATATTTAAAACTAAAAAAATAAAGTGTATTGTAAGTTTCAAAAACAATTTAGTTTAAAAAAAAAAATGTCTAAACGTTATACAATATTCTGTAATTTATTTTAAGCAAAATAAATATCATTCTCTTTACAGATTTCTCCGCAGTGTAGCTTGATTTATTTAACTAAGAGAAAAATTTAAATTATTTTACTAAAAATGTGAAAGCTAATTTTTTGTCAATAAAAACCTTCCATGCAAAATTACATGTAAATGATACACCATAAGAGCTTAGAAAAAATTATATATTTTTGAACATTACCCTGTGATTTAAATGACGACGAAGAATTTTGATAGAAAGCTCCATTCTTTTAAAAGAATAATAATAATAATAACATTATTATCATTATTTAAAAAAAATCATTATTTTTGGCGTAATTATGCTTATAATTACAAAGATTTTATCATTTTAAGATTAATTGTTCGCCATTTTATTATATATCTATATGTCATATAAAATCTATAAATCTTTTATTAAATTGCGGAAAACCATCACGGAGATATTGTACGCGCACGATTATGTATAGGTAAAAAATACTTATGATATTCTTATTAAATGTATTCAAATAAAAAATGTAGAAATGTTTTAATAGCTGTAATAGAGAGATAAAGCCTTTTTTCACATATGTTAAATTTTACAAATTTTGAAGTAATTCTTTTTTAAGTTACTTTAAATAAAATTATGATCATTTTTTGCTGATATTTTACTTGTTCAAAGGCACATGGACCTGACCACTTAAAAGAGGTACAGAATTTTAGACCTTTAACCGAGGTTGACTTGAAGAGAGGTTTTATTGTAATTATCTTTATATAAATACACATCCAGATATTAAAAGTAAAATTTAGCGAATGAATGCATGAAAGTAATATATATATATATATATATATATATATATATATATATATATAAACCGCATTATAATGATCAGACACCAGGAAAACTTTAATTAATCAATAAACAATAACGTATAGAAGTAAAGCTTTATTTAAAGCAAAAGAAATTGAAAAAGTTAATAAATGTAGAAATTGAAAATTTCTTGAAAAAACTGCTACATCTTTATCAAGGGCAAATATAGAGCATGGTAATAAAAAATGAATTATTTCTGAGGCAGTGATATACCAGATCCTTATAAATTCACTATCATTGCCCAACAACTCAGAGATTTAAACAGTGAATTAAAATCTATTTAAGACATATATATTTTAAACGTATTTAAAATAATAATAATAATAGGTAAAAAACTAATGGCATAAAAATGTAACTTAAAAAATAAATAAATAAATAATGGTGTGTAACAACTACACAACTTCCCTTACGAACTATTATACATATTACATATACTCTTTTTGGAAATAATGTGGTCAGAATACTTAAAATTAATTTAACAAATTAAACATCTGAAAATTTTCCTGTAAGTACAAACTGATACATAGGTCATAAAAACTTATGAAATAGAGTTTACATAGCGAGTTTTAAAAAATGAGCTGTTTTTTTTCAAACAACCATTTACGAAATCTATAATTCACCTACAGAAGCAAGTCAATTATAGATTTCCACGTCAGTTTTCCTGTAGTAATCAAGTAATACATGCTAAAAGACATCTAAAAAAAATGAATTGTGTGGCAAATTTTAAAAAATTCATTAGGGAAGTTTTTGAGGTACACACTTTCTGCCCCACGGTCTATTTTCACCTACACTTGGCAAAGTTATGTGTTTACTGCAAATGAACAATTACATACGAAGAGATATCTATGGCGAGTTTGTAGAAAATCCGTAGAGTCGTTTTTAAATAAATTTTAATTGCGAGATCTAAAATTGACCTACTTTTACAGAGAGATTATCAATTTTCATTAACTAACTAATGAAATCGAAAAAGACATCTAAAAGGGTGTTTATATAGCAACTTTGAAGAAAATCTTTAGAGCAGATTTGGAGATTCGGATCTACGGTCACAATTCTGTTTTTCCAACTTACACTAAAAGTTAGAGAAATCATTTGTACACTAGACTTGTTTTAATTCTGAAGCTTCGTCGCTGTATAATCATTAGTCCTGTAAATATGATGATCACAAGATTCCTCACACACATACACAAATCAAATACATTGATCAATTGCCAAAAATCAATCTTTTGAAGTCAGAAACCTTTTAAAATATATAAATCAGGTAAAAAATGGATATCGAAATTTTCGCCCGATCACTATGCAGTCGCAGTGGCGGATTTGGGGGGGGGGGCTGAACCTCCCCCCCCCAGAAGTACTGACATTCCCATTTGAATAATACAATTGCAAACTTTTCATTGATCTGGAATTACATCTTGAAAAATCTTAGCCCCCCCCCCCCCCCCAAAAAAAAAAAAAAAAAAAAAAAAAAAAAAAAAAAGTTAAGTTTTGGATCCGCCACTGTCACTATGCTTACTTAATCTACGCAGTATCCGAAAAAAAAAAAAAAAAAAAAAAACTATTCTGTATTTTACAGAATTAATTCTTTGATCTTTTTCTTTTATTTGCTTGATTACTTTATAGATAAAAATAGCATAGATTCAAAGTTGTTATAAAACAATTTAACATTTAAAAAATCAATAAAAAATAACACTGATCGTCATGAAAATTGCCCCCCCCCCCCCAATAGCATTTTTGCAAATTCTTATGTAAAATGACCTCCTGATTCCGAATATGACACCCATTTTGCCCTATCACCTACTGTCTTTTAGAGGCAGCCCCCTATTTTTATCACTTTTCGGTGATTTTAGGGCTATAAATTTCATTTTTAGGTAGTGGGAGATTTATTTTAACCGTTAAATAGCTTCTGAGGGGCTACAGAGTTGGAAAATTTTAAAACATCAACATTTGTGGCAAGGGGAAAATTTGGGGGGGGGGGGATTTGCCATTGAAATTATATATTACTTTTCTTATATATATTTTTAAAAATATTATTAATGTTATTTGTTAAATATTTCATTTTTTTGTTTTTAGGTGTTAAATTAATTCTTTTTCATTCTCCAAATCAAATTCATGGTCATAAAATTAACGAACAGTGATAAAAAGTGAGGGAGAGTGTGATGTCCCTAGAAAACGGTGGGTGACTGGGCAAAATGGGAGTCATATTCGGATTCATGAGGTCATTTTACATAAGGATTAGCTAAAATGGTACCAGAGCTCGATTTTTTTTTTTTTTTTTTTTTTTTTTTTTTTTTTTTTGCAGCGCAATGCAATTAATTAAAGAATTATTTTGTTAGTGCAAGTTTATTTCCAACGAAATTTAAATGCAGCATTCTAAATTATTTCATACACATCAAAATTATTTCGAGTTTAAAAGAAATATTTAAATTTTTGACCAAAAAAAAAAAAAAAAAAGAAAGAAAGAAAACAATTTAAAAATATATACGTATATAGGTAACTGATAAGTTCAAATAATTTAATTGGCATTTTGATATGATTTTAATTGATCAAGTCAATGTGATTTTAAAAGGACAGTCAATCGAATCTTAGTCCCTTCTTTATTACTTTCTTCTATATTCAGTAAGAAAATACATTAATCGTAAAATTTTTTCAACTTCGGTTTTTGATAGATTTACACAGTTTGAGAAGTCCAGAACATGGTTTGATCAATTTCAGGAAATGTCTGTCTGTGTGTCGGGGTGAGATAAAAATTCTGTCGGAAGTGTATCTCAATAACTGATACACTTACTTCGATATAAATGTATATGCAGTTGTACTTTGACATAAATTGGTGCCTATCAACTTTTGATGAAAATCGCTGAACAAATGCACCGCCATTCCGTTTTTCATAATTTTTAACACAGCAGTATACGAAAAATTTCAACTAAATATGCACATTAAGAATTATTTTTAGTGAATCACTGTAACATTAAAAATAATTATTTATTAAAAGTCAAGTAGGAAAACTTTTGTACATGTAAGAAATTACTAGCAACCCCTACTGGAAGAGAGGCAAGTACCTTGGGGTAGTGAGTTTATTTTTCAAAAGAATTCGTTAAAACGAATGATTTGATCTCTGATAATTTAAAACTAAGTTATCGGCAATTTTCATTCTAAGCAAAAAAAAAAAACATATAAATAAATAAAATAAGTAAATAAATAAATAAAATAAAGGTATTTTCTGAAAATTTGTCTGTAGCGCATAAAAGTGACTTCCTTTCGACATTTAGTGTTATACTTCTCTGAGGCGGAAACTCGTCTGTATTCAGCATGGAAATAAACTTTAATAAATAATAACTTTTTCAAATAGCTTGAATTGTATAAATTTGCAAAGGAAAATACAAAAGAAAGTTTTGTGATAGCCACATCATAGTTTTTTTTCCTTTCGTATATTGTCCTTTTTATTTAATTTATTCTTTTTTTTTTTTTTTTTTTTCTCCTCAGGGAATTGACACCTTTCTATTAATATAAAACCTGTAATATATTTCGTTTCTGGATTTATTTTCGTGACTCCAAAAACACAATGAATAATAGAAAACCACAAATAGCTTAAAAAAAAAAAAAAAAGAAAAAGAAAAAGAAAAAAAAAAAAATCATTAAAATTTCATTTGTTCTAATTATTTTACGCTTGGACAAATCGGAATGTGTGAGAACAATGACCTCGTATGTCAGTGAATAAAGTCAGAAAACTGTTTGTATATCGCAATATTGAATTCGAGTTCAAATGAAACATGAACAGTTAAAAATTTAAAAATAAATAAAAAACAAATAAACAAATGAATAAAATAAACAGTGTTGAATAATGAATAATAATAAAATATCGTAACAAAAGATTTATCTATACCAGTTTAATATATATATTCATATAATTCTTCGCTTTTTTTTTTTTTTTTTTTTTTCATCTATTATTATTTATTTATTTATTTATTCTTAAATGACTGACTGAAAGGATAGAAATTTTTTAGAAATGTCTAAAAAATTCCCACCTTTAGAAAAACTAAATGAAATTTATGGTATAAAAGTAATATGTAAATAAAGAAAATTGATAAGAAAGATTATTATTAAGAAAGAGATCTTATTTCTGTGAACGTAAAGGAATATAAATAATAGAGTTTCCCTTGGGTTTAAAAAGGGGCAGGGTGCTGTTTGTAAAAAAAAAAAAAAAAAAAAAAAAAAAAAAGAGAGATTTTTTTAATTTTTGAAGAGCATTTGGGTATACTTAAGGCCATATTTAACATTTGAAATCTACATTCATTTTAAAATTATATTATTAGTATGTAAAGTAGAATAAATACTTTTGTAATTTTAACTTTATTTATTTTTACTTGTTACTAATAAATAAATAAATGTTGAAGCTCATACGCAATAGTTTTACTTATATATGTGTGTGTTCGTTTATCTTCGATATATTATGCTTCTTCAGTTTTTAGGTTGTTTCCTAAGTTTGTGCTCTAATAAAAGTATGCAATATGCGTGCTTTTTTTTTTCATTAGGAGCAAGAAATTTCTCCAACCTAAGGGCAAGCAGGACGCAACGACCTCCTAAAAATGTCTGGGGGAAATTCTGTAAATAACACCTTTTTAAATAAAACTGTATTTTTTCAATTAATTAAAAAAGATAATAAAGTAATTTTTTCCACAATAAACACCTACAGAATTTATAACTGTTTCTATTACATTTGAAAATCTATAAATACAAAAAGAGTAAGGTTTAATGCACCTCTAATGTATAAAGTCAATAAATATCAAATATTTTTAACAATAAATAAAACTATTATGCAATAATTTTGGTATGTTTATACATAGTTGTTTTCATATCTCTGTTTAAACTTATTATCGATTAATTTTTCATATGTTTTTTAGAGGTGTTAATGGTTATCTTTAATGTACTGACGATTTTTTTTCCCCTGTGTATTTCTTAATTAGTAGTTTCTTTAAAATCTCTGAATCTTTTTATTTTTACCTGTAGTATTCTTATAAAACCAAACTGGAATCATTTCTAAAATTATCTTTTTTTTTTTTTTTTCTGCAATGCATTAAATATTTTTTTTCTTTTCCCTAAATTATTATCATTCTAATATAATCTCATTTAAAATTTAAAATTAGAAGTTCTGCAATCAAAGAAAATATCCACTTTACCAATTCGCATCATTTTATTTAAAAAAAAAAAAAAAAAAAACTGAAAAACAACATTATACACTCACTTCAGCGCCAACAGGTGAAATTTCACAAGCTTTGGCTGAAAATACGCCGACTGCATGGAAATTTACAAAATTTACAAGACAATTAAAAAAAAAAAAAAAAAAAAATCAATTTTTACATAAGAATGTTACGAAACTAATTTTTCGCTTCGAGAGCATTTATATTTTATACTGTTTTAACTACTTTTTAAATTTATATTAGTCTTCTTTTTTTTTTTTTTTTTTAATCTCAAAATTAAACTTTGTAAATTTGAATTACAGTTCATTATTTTGAGAAATTTCTTGAACAAAACTCGTACTCTCGTACTTGAAGTACTATAAAATTTCATTGCAATTTTTCTTTTTATTTACGTTTTCTTTTTCTTTTATTTTTTACTGAGAAATAATTAATGTTTTCTTAAAGCTTTAAAAGAATAAAATAACCAAGGAAATATCTGTTTCAAATATTATTAGTGAGGGAAAATTAAAGAAAATTTCCTCTACCCATAAATTAATAATTACGGATTAGAAATTCCATATATCCTAATGTAACTTATAATCTGAATCTACTTTTTGTTTTTATTATGATTGTTATCACTATTTAAAAGTGATAACAAATTAATTATTAGTGATTGTTATCACTATCTGTATTTAAAAAAAAAAAAAAATCAAGAAAATGTGATATGAAATATGACGAATATATCCCAGTGTAACTTATAATCTGAATTTACTTTTTGTTTTTATTATGATTCTTATCACTAATATGTATTTAAAATAATAATAATAATAATCAAGAAAATATTATATGAAATATGATGAATAAGTGTAACTTATAATCTGAATCTACTTTTTGTTTTTACTATGATTGTTATCACTAACATGTATTAAAAAAAATAAAAAATAAAAAAAGCAAGACACAATTAATTTTTAATTTAATTAATATATTTTCATTTTAACGTAATTATTTCTAGATTTTGAAAACTTCAAACATATAATTATGTGTATTAAACTACTACTATCTATAAGAAACTTTATATTGCCAATTTTATAAAACTATACATATTGTTTCTTATACTCAAAAATAAATCATTTCTTGTTAGTAAAATTAATTTTTCATAAAAATCGTGATAAAACATAATGGATCTCTGACTATAACATGCATGTAAAACATTTATAATTATTTTTAAGCAGCATTTTAAGTATTTTTAAGCAGAAAAACTCTGTTCGATAAAATTAACATATCCATTGGTATATTAAGCTAAAATGAACACTTTAATCTTTATCAAGAATGAGATAGAGATATACATGTTTAAAATATATAAAACAAATATTAATGTAATGTTATTTATGGCAATATCAGCATGAAAAGTGACACAATTAAAAAAAATCTGGAGTGACTCCACTCGACTTTCCGAACATTGAGTAACTAACAGTTTTATAGATAAAATAAAGAAAGAGGTGTTGCTAAACAAACAAAAAAGAGAAAACCATAACAGAGTGTTTGAGTATTTTTCTCCATATATCACACGAGGTTTTATTTAACGCTACTGAACTTTGAGACCTTAGATCATAAGGATAAAGAATTTTTCGTTGTGTCCCTGTAAAAATCTATAAATGCTAGATTCACCAAAATGCTTATAGTTAGTGCAACAGTGATTTATAATATTCATACAAATTTTCAGCTCAATTGAATAAGGCGTTTAGATGCTATCGCTGGTCTCATAGGCCATAAAGATAAAGAATTTTTCTTTGTGTCCCTGTAAAAAAACTGTAAGTGCTAGATTCACCAAAATCTATACAGTTGGTTCAAATGTGACCTATAACATGTGTACAAATTCTTTGCTGAGATTAATAAGGCGTTTAGACGCTATCACACTTTTAAAAATTTGGCAAAGAAGTTTTCTTTGTGTCCCTGTAAAAAAACTATAAGTGCTAGATTCTCCAAAATCAATACAGATTGAGTATCTGACACCTATAATATGTGTATAAAGTTTTTGCTCAATTGAATAAGGCGTTTAGATGCTATCGCACTTTTAAGATTTTGGTCCCTTGGCCATAATGATAAAGAATTTTTCTTTGTGTCCCTGTAAAAAAACTATAAGTGCTAGATTCACCAAAATCTATAGGGTTCGTACTATGGTGACTTACAATATACGTACCAACTTTCAGCTTATTCGAACAAAGCGTTTAGACGCTAGCGTGTTCACTCACAGACATACACACATACATACACACATACATACACACATACATACACACACACATACATACATCATCGTAAAAATAGTGAAAACGGACTCGTTGGACCTCGAAACGTATAGAAACATCAAAATCTCGAATTCGGATTTTTGACATGATTACAATACTTTCCTCACTATAGTGTTCGGAAAGTAAAAAGAAAAAAAAAAAAAGAAAAAGAAAAAAGAAAAGAAAAGAAAAGAAAGAAAATATATATCAGTATTTGAAAAAAATCAACTTAATGAAAAAATAATTACAAGATAAAAAGAGCTTTTTATATACCATGTTTTTAAATTTTCTATTGAATCATATAAACGTTACCGAAGGCTGCGGGAACCCGGAACAATTGGCTAAAAGTATTAAAAAAATTCATTGCTATCGTGTTTTGAGCTATTATAAAAGTTTCAATTGGCTAGCTAGCCGGGAAGTTAGTTAAAAATTGATTGCAAGCTTTATACTGGTAACGCTGCCGAAGGCCGCAGGGTCCCGAAGCAGTTGGTTAAAAATATTTAAAAAATGTATTTTCACCGTGTTCTGAACTATTCTGAAAGTTTCAAATGTCTAGCTAGTCGGGAAGTTAGTTAAATAAATTTTCTGTTGAATCATATAAACGCTGCCGAAGACAGTAAGGACCTGAAACAGTTGACTATAGGTAATCTACATCACAGTATCATGCTTGCCAACCACCTCATTATGAAGCGTAGCACTTTTAGTCACCGCCTTTTTTTGTACACCAGTCATTTTTTAGAGTAATTTCATTCTTATTTAATCGTAACACTATTTGGAGAGAATTGCTCTAAATATAAAGTGGTGTGGGAAAAGGGGCGTATTTTCAAGGGGCGTTAGCAAGTCTACGCTTATTAATGAGATGGTTGGCAGTCCTGCAGTATTGTCACCGTGTTCTGAGCTATCCTGAAAGTTTCAAATGTCTAGCTAGTCAGGAAGTTAGTGAAAAATCGATTGCAAGCTTTATACTGATAACGCTGCCGAAGGCAACAGGAACCCGAAACAGTTGGCTAAAATTATTTAAAAAAATGCATTTTCATCGTGTTCTGAACTAGTCTGAAAGTTTCAAATATCTAGCTAGTCGCGAAATTAGTTAAATAAATTTGCTGTCGAATAATATAAACGCTGCCGAAGGCAATAGAGACCTGAAACAGTTGACTAGAAGTATAAAAAAAACATGTATTGTCACCGCGATCTGAGCTATCCTGAAAGTTTCAAATGTCTAGCTAGTCGGGAAGTTAGTTAAAAATCGATTGCAAGATTTGTACTGGACAAACAAACAAGAATCGAAGTTAATAAAAATATGGTAAAATAAAGCACTGACTATTTTTATAGCATTGACATAAAACTAACACATTTGCTTCTGAGGTGGGTAATTTTCGAGATAGAGATGTGGCGCTTTTTGGGTACATGCATTTCATGCATGTTTTTCAATGAAATAAATTTAAAAAAAAAAAAAAAAAAAATCTTCATCTTTTTTTAGTTGTGCCACTTTTCTTGACAGGGTGAGATAATTTTATAGAACAGAATTAACTCAAAACTGTAACCCAGTTATATTACTTCCATTTGCATAAGAATTAGCGCATATTTCGTATTGCTGGTGCCGTTGTAATATCTTCAGTTAATAATAAGCTTATTTCTATATTCAAGATAAAACAGTTGTTTGACCAATAAAATGTTACTGCATTATTTCATGTGACATTAATAAAATTTATCAACGAACAAAGCCAGCTATTCAGGAAATGACTTTAAATACCAAAAATGCACGAAAAATTTAACTCGATAAAATAACTTTCACTCTCACAAGAATTAGCGCATTATTCGTATTATTGTTGCCTTCGAAATATATTCAGTTAGAAATAATCCTTTTTCTACATACCTTTTGAATATTGAAGACATTGAAGGAAAGGAAAGTATTATTTTAAACGCCTAAAACGGTTGTTTGACCAATAAAATGTTACTGCATTATTTAATGTGACATTAATAAAATTTTTCAACAAACAAAACCAATTTTCAGGAAACGACTTTAAATACCAAAAATGCGCAAAAAAATTAACTCGATAAAATGACTTTCACTAGCACAAGAATTAGCGCATTATTCGTATTGTTGTTCCAGTCGAAATATATTCAGTTAGTAATACGCCTTTTTCTAAACATCTTTTGAATGTTCAAGACATTAAAAGAAAGGAAAGTATTATTTTAAACGCATAAAATAGCTATTTGACCAATATATATATATATATATATATATATACAGTCGAACCTCGTTAACGTGAATTACTTTTAAAGGAACTGTTTCCACAATCCACGTCAAAATGAAGAAGATTATTTAGTTATATGAAGATTAGTTAATGATAGCATGAACTACTGATAACATGTGCATTTTTTTTTATCCCCCTTGAGATTCACGTTAACGAAATTCAACTGTATATGTATATATATTACTATATTAAAGTTTTAAAATTTTGCAACGAATAAAACCATCTATTGAGGAAACGATTTTAAATTCCAAAAATGCGCGCTGTAGATTTGAAAATGTAAACACACTTGGTGATTAATCCAGATTCCATTTTAAAATATACACACTATAGGGCCTTATATATTTTTTATTACAAAAAATAAATAAATAAATAAAAAAGATCAAGATAAAGATAAACGATTCCACTTATTATTAAAACACATATTGCTGTGAATTATTATCTTGGAAATACGAAAATTTGCACTGAAAAGTGTAATAATGTTAAGTATACTGGAATTTCTTGAAAAATATTCAAATAAAAATAATAATAATAATAATAATAATACTCAAAAAAAAAAAAAAAAAAAAAAAACATTTTTAACTGTTCTCTGCTACTTATTTTTTCCCTCTATTTATATTTTCCATTATTATCATTTCAGAAATATTAATTTATGCACATTTGGGTGTTAATTTTTGAATTCATTGATCAATTAATTTCTATTTTAATATTTTTATATTTGAATGCTGAAATTTAACCCAAAATTATAAAGTTCAAACATAAAATTATTTTTTAAATATTACTTTAACAATAAATCCGCAAAGTGATACCAAAATACGTTTAGAATGTATTGTTAAATAATAATAATTTAAAATGTAAGGGAAAAATTAAAAAATATTTTGTAAGAATCACTTCAAAAATTTTCCAAATAAATAAAAAATAAAATTTTACTCCTTTCTATTTTAAATAGATTTTGAGAAAATATAACAGAATTCAGTTATATTACAATTTTTATGCAATTTTTTATCCTTCACCACGATATTAAACTCTTCTTAACCCGGCTTTACTCGCGCTAATCGTACGTACGCAAATGCTCGCGCCGGGCATGTGAAACACGTTTATAGATTTTACCATGTTTTTATTAACTTCTATTCTTGTTTGTTTGTTTGTTTGTCCGGTACAAATCTTGCAATCGAATTTTAACTAACTTCCCTACTAGCTAGACATTTCAAACTTTCACAGTAGCTCAGAACCCGGTGACAACACAATACTTCGAAGTCAGATTTTCGAATTTTCGAATAGTTTTCTTATAATTAATTAAAATATGAAAATAATAAGCTCCTAATAGCAATAAAAATAGCCATCAAAATATTAGCTATAATTTAATTGTTCCAAAAAAAAAAAAAAAAAAAAAATTACGAGTTCATTTTCTTTCGACATAAAAATAAATACATTTAAGTAAACGTGAACGTTAAAAAATTATAAAAAGTTAAATTATGCATCTCAAAAAAATTGACATCATTATCACTTTAAAAAATTTATGCACATTGATAAGAGCTCTACGATCCATTAGAGAATTTAAAACATGGTACATAAAAAGTTTTTTTTTTTTTTTTTTTTTTTTTTAATCTTATAATTATATATTTTATGCAGGTCATTAAACACCATATTAAGCATTTACTAACAGCATAATTTAAGACAATGTTTCGAGCTCTAATTTTATTCATATGTATAGAATTAAAAAAAAAAATACCAAAGAAGCCCGGCACGAAAAACGCTGGGTAAAAATGAAATATAATTTAATCAATATAGTTTTATGAATATATATATATATTTATATTTATATAACCAGATAATAACATTATTATTATTATTATTATTATTATTAATTTGTTAAAAAGTAAAACATAAAATTTCATGCATAATTTTAACTAGTTAGTATATTTTTCTTCTACTTTCCACTTTTTTTTTTTTTCTTCTAGTGGGGAATTAACACTTTAATAAATTATCTTAGAAAACCGTTAGAACACGTAAACAAATTCTTATCATTTAGTTTATATTGTGCAGATGATTTTCCAAATTACGTTCAACTTCATATAAATCTTCGTTTCCTGTTCATTTCTCCGTTTGTGGACTTTTATTCTTAAACAGATGCCTAAATGTAATTTGCTTTGTATTTTTTTGTCATTCATTACAAAGTCGCTTTATCAACATATAAATTTATTTATTTATTTAATATTTCCTGAAAAAGAATTAATTGATTGTCGAATCTCATTTTATTAATAACTGATTTTACTTTATATCGTAAGAAAGTATATATTTGTGTTTAAATAAATTGCAACACTAATTTATATGTTTTTTTGTATGTTGAATTTTTAAGCGATATGTTGATTATATGTTAAACTTGTATATCAATTTACATAAATTTTAATACAAATTTAAATTTATGTAAATTTAATTATCAAAATCAAAATACGAAAATCTCAGGGGAAAAAAGGGATTTTGGGGATTTCTATTAATTTTCATATAAAACACAATTTAAGCTAAGTTTTGTTTAAATAAACTAGAATAATACAGTGAAACATATCTGACAGAATCATACATTGTCTCATACAAAATCGATTGTTTTGAGAAGAGGCCTTTTAGTAAAAGTCATTCAGATAGAATTGAATACATTTAGTAATAAAAATCAAATTTTATTAATTACATGGTTTTTAATTATTCAGATTCGCATGATCCGTTTTTAAGAGGGTTTGACATTTTTAACTTTTTACTATTGAAGTAATTTTTATATAAAAGCTTATGTTTCCAGTTAATATTTATTAATTGAGCTATATTAGGTTGTTCAGCAAAGAATATATTCAGGCAACTATTCTAATGGATTTTTGCTACATTTTTTACAGATTAGAAAACTTTAAATTGCGTTTTCTCAGTTCTCATTTTTTCATGAATTCACGACCTTCAAAATGCTAAAACTTCTACAGATATTTAAGAAAAGACTATTTTTTTTTTAAATGTTTAATAGATCCTATTTTTTAAAAAATTGGGATAGATTTTACAATATCTTTAAAATAGAAATACGTTAAAAATAAAAAAATAACAACAACTCTTTTTTTTTTTTTTTTTTTTTTTTTTTTTTTTTTCCCATATGCATGAACTTTTTAATTTTTTTTTCTTCTAAAAAACTAATTAATGAATTTCAAAATCCATCGCTAATTCCTGTATGTACGTACTATTAAACAACACCCCCCCCCCTCCCGCCAAAATGAGTAAATAAAATAAAAAATAATTAAGTCTTTTCTTATATGCAAACGGAGAAAATGCAATTTAAATATTTCAAATCTGTAAATAATAAAGATAATATTTATAATTATAATAATAAGAAATAAAAATGTTACCTAAATATATATTTTATTAAATAAACCTAATAAAATTCAATTTATAAATATTAAATGGAAATATAAACTTTTACATAAAACCTACTTCAGTCCCCTTAAAGCTTTGTAATAAT
Organism: Salticus scenicus; assembly: GCA_963930645.1. Classification (NCBI taxonomy): domain Eukaryota; kingdom Metazoa; phylum Arthropoda; class Arachnida; order Araneae; family Salticidae; genus Salticus; species Salticus scenicus. The sequence goes on along the minus strand of OZ005655.1, from coordinate 192,925,613 downwards.
ATTTGATATAAGTTTAAATTGCAAAAGAGTTTGAGCAAAACTTTTGTCTTTTTTTATTATTTTATGTTGCTGGATTAAATTCTTAAATTAGCATCATTTCCGAGTAAAACAAATGAATAGTCTATGTTAATATCTGTTAATTTCTTCTAATATTTCTTTGCAGAAAATACTAAATTTAAATTTAAATTTTCATTCCTAGCTAGGTTTTGTGCTTTTCTTTTGCCATTTAACTTTAACACTTCTGATTCATCAACCGCTGTATTTAAACTTATCACCGCTAAATAATGATTTGAGGCAAAATTCACTTTTGCGAGTTTGAACTTTTTTAAATATACACATTCAGAAATATGAATCTTACTGATTAATTCTTTCCTCAGTACATGCATTATTATTACACAGATTATAATTAAATAAAGCTATGACTCAAAACTCACTTTTTCAAGTTTTAATTTCTTTAAGTATACACATTCAGAAATATGAATTTTCTTAATTATTTCTTTTATCTAAACACACATTACACAGGTCTTCATTTAAAAATTTTGATTTATTACTTTTGGCTAATCTTCATGTTTTATGGTGTGCTGAAACAGAAACTATTACGCGTAGGTTTTTGTCAATACAGAATGTCTAGTACAGAATGTCAGTTTTTCCCGTGACTCTTTTCCACCAATATAATTATATAATGAACCTTTTTTTTTTTTTGGTATGTTTCCGTGACTAATTATAATTAATCATGGTTGTTTGGTTGGGTGTTACGTCGCACTAGTGCTGCGCAATGGGCAGTTGGCGACGGTCTGGGACTCACACCTAGAGGTGGTCCGGAGACATATCATCACAATTTTGGTCCTCCACGGAGGGGATAATTAATCATGGAAACGTAAGAGAAACTACCGAAAATGAAAAAACTGTATCAGTTGATACCCTGTATTGACAAGAACCTGTACAGGGTAGAGAAAAACTAGCTTCATTTACGGTTTCAACACACCAAAAAACATACATATCAGCTAAAATTATGAAATCAAATTTTGTAAACATCATTTTTGTTTTGCCAAAATTCTGTTTTATATACTTCTGTTTCAGCACATGCAATATTATTACACAGATAATAACTAAATACAGTGAAACCTCTCAAGTTGGACACCCCTATAAGTTGGACACCCCTTTAAGTTGGACGCTTTTTCTCGGAACGGAATGTATCCATTAACATTATGTCTAACCCCTATAAGTTGGACACCTCTATAAGTTAGACACTTTTTCTTGGAACCGTAGGTGTCCAACTTAGAGAGGTTTTACTGTAATGGTATGACTCAAAATTCACTTTTCTGAGTTTGAACTTCTTTAAATACACGCACTCAGAAAGATAAATCTTATTAATCATTTTTTTTCTTTCCTCTCTACACACATTATTAGTACACAGAGAGAGATAAACTTCACTTATGCAGTAGCCAGTAATTAGTTCAAGTCAGAGGAAAAAATAAAATCGCCTTCTTTTGCAAACTCTGACTTCTAAGACAGGAACACATTTATAACTCCTTTAATGGAAGTAAATAAATTAGTATTAAAACCTGAGTAAAAATTAGAGTTATATAAACTTACTATAAAATAAATCCCCCCTTGAATAGAGATGGACTTTTAGAGAATTTACATTATACGCTAGTTTGTGTGCGCCCACCTAACGTACAATTTTTACGCCATATATTTCCAAATTTGTTTCTCCTAGCCAGTTTGAATTACTAAACATTGGTTTATATATTTAAAACAAATAGCTCCATTTTTTACATCATGATATTTATATGTTTTAAAGTCCAAAAAATTAAAAGTAACATCGTAATCCTTTAATTTAAATTCTGTAATCTCATGTCTATTTACTTATTCATATTATAATTATTTTTTTATGAAGTAGTGTAAGTCTCCATATTTAATTCCTTATTGTTATTTTAATCTGAGTTTATTCTAAAAATAGAAATTATTTTGTTTTATTTATCGAAAATCGATGAACGGATTTTCCAAAACCATGCAAAACATGGATAAAATTTTATTTTCTTTATCTCAATACATTGTTGCGATTGTGATGTAAGCGTTTCCGTTAAATTAGCCTTCTTCATTCTTTTATTCAGCTGAAATGCATATGTGAAAACCGCAGATAAAATTTAGCTTTCTTTATTCCAATACATTGTTATTGCTATGACATAATTTTCAGCGTTTGTTTCGAGAAACATAGGTTTTTATTATTGAGAAGAATTATTAATAAATCTTATTTAATTTCATGTTTTTGAATCAAAATTTTGTTGATTTTCATGCATACTTTAAAGTGTCACACATAATTTGTCTATCTAAAATTTTATCACTTTTTTTTTCTTCTTTTCCTTTTCTTTCTTTTTCTTTTTTTCTTTTTTTTTTGGGGGGGGGGGGCAGTGAATTATTAATTTTAGCTATAGATTTTCCATGCTGGTAAATTTGTTGAAATTTTAAAGTTTAAATTATTTTAAATTACACAAAGAAAATATAAAAAGCAAAAAATAAAATAAAATAAATATCGTTATTAATTAAGAAAAAATGAATCTTTTTTTTTTTTTTTTTTTTTTTTTGCGAGCTTTAAATTTATGCTTCCTCTGTAATATCTTGCTAAACTTCAGTTTTTGTGTATCTTTAAAACATTATACAAAGAGGAACAAGCCTCGTAGTGATAGTTTTGCAAAGTCCAAAACTATTCTTCTTGACTTACATGCCGAAAACTCAGAGTAAAAAAAAAAAATACATAAATAGATAAATAGATAAAAAGTAAAAAACTGAAAGACAATTTATCTTTACTTCACAAAGAACTATGCATGAAATCTTATTGTCGTCAGAAGATAACTTTTCTCGTATACGATTATCTCGCATCTCGCTGAGAATTCGGATAATACATCTATTAAACTAAAACCATTTAAAGAATATTTATCTTTCATATTTTTGATATACACATTTCGTTGTATAAAAAATATTATAAATAATATTAGTGAAATGTGTTGTTACGACTTTAAATAAAATATTAAAGAACATTTATTATTAAAATTTATATATAATAGATTAGTTTACTTTATTATTTTTCTAACCAAAATTTTCTTCTCAGAGAAATACAAATTTAAACAAATTTATACTGTTTCTTAGTATAAAAATGTAAATCCCATCACACAAATGACAATTTTTGTCCACTTATTTTTTTTCTTTTGCGTGTTGATCACATGCCGTTAACTTGCGGTCTTTAATTCCGGTTCTTTCCGAGATACTCGTAGTGATTAAACTCGATAAATTCTTAAATATTTACGAAATCGTTCACCTCGCGGTGCATGTTTAATATATACCCTAACTATTCTTGATATAATTCTCCAGAACCTAATACTTTTTTGTTTACCTTTTCACCATTTCATATAGCGAATAAATTAGATCTACAAGAAATAATAGGAAAGATTATAATTTAAACTGTTTACGAAATATAAAAGCAACTATAAAAATTAGTAATTAATATTTAATAAATGACTGAGTCTAACATAGAGTAAAGAATATTCTTAAAGATTTTCGACTGAATTATTTATGAAATATATAGACGAACTATAGAAATTATTATCGATGATGAATTACACTACTCGGTATGAAAATTGTCTCCCACCACCATTTTGGCAAATTCTTATGTAAAATGACCTCCTGTATCTGAATATGACGTCCATTTTGCCCTATCACCCACCATTTTTTAGGAACGACCCCCTACTTTTATCACTTTTCGGTAATTTTATGGCTATACATTTGATTTTTTTTTTTTTTTTTTTTTTTTTTTGGCGGTGGGAGGATTATTTTAACTGTTAAATATCTTCTGAGGGGCTACAGAGTTGGAAAATTCTAAAACAGCAGCATTTTCGGCAAGAGGAAAATTTGGGGGGGGGGGGGGATTGGCCACTGAAATTATGTATTACATTTCTTATATATTTTTAATCTATTTTTAATGTTATTTATTAAACAATATATATATATTTTGTTTTGTTTTGTTTTTAAGTGTTAAATTAATTCTTTTTCATTCTCAGAATCAAATTTATGGCCATAAAATTACCGAACAGTGACAAAAATGGGGGGAGAGGGTTGTATCCCGAGAAAACGGTGGGTGACTGGGCAAAATGGGTATCATATTCGGATTCAGGAGGTCATTTTACATAAGAATCAGCAAGAATAGTATCAGGGGTCGATTTTTTTTCCAGCGTAGTATAAGAAAAAAGAATAAATAAATAAATAAATAAAAGGAAATCTCACAATTTTATTCATCAAGGTTTATTTATTTATTTATTTTTAACTAAATGAAAAAAAAAAAATTAAAGTGACTTCTACCAAAAAAAAAAATAGGTAAGTACGAAAATTTTTAAAAGCAATACATTAAACAGAAAACGTAAGCCGATTTGTTTAATCCACGTAAACAAAAACGTATCACACAGATTATGTATACAACAGACTCTGGAAATTTTTGTTTTTATGAAACTTTTGAATTTGAACATTAACATATTTTTAGAAGCTGTAACTTCAACGTTTAGCGAATTACGATGATTTTTTTTAAGTCAATTTAACAAAAGTGCACATGATGTGATAAATTGATAAACTTTTTTTTTTTTTTTTTTTTTTTTTACTTACTGCAAAAAGTTATCACCATTTTGTCAGCAACTCCTCCGCACAAAACTTGTAAGGCATCTGATTACATTTCTTTTGAAACTCGCAGATAAAATATCAATATCTCGCATCCGGCGCTGCTTAATGATAAGTTACATCAAATAAATCATGTACTGAATTTTCCAGACTTCTTCTTATTTTATTTTATTTTATTTTTAATAACACATCAGTTGCATTTTATTTGAGTTACAAGTCTTTTTTTTTTTTCTTTTTTTTTTTCTTTTTTATAACAAATCCGCGTGTTTTTTTTTTTTTTTTTTTTTTTTAATAACAAATCCGCGTGTTTTTTTTTTTTTTTTTTTTTTTTTTTTCCTACTCAAAAACCGTTCACAGTAATATTTATTATTATTATTATTTGCTTAAATGTTTGGCATAAATAAAAGTCATAATGTAAAAATTTTTATTAAGAAAATGTTATTTTCAAACTAATTCGATTTTTTATTTATTTATTTGTTTTTCTACTTTATAAAAATATATAAGTTTAGTAAATTTCAGCGCTGTTAAATGCACTGATGTCGAATGGTAAAAATTTAAAAAAAATGTAGTTATTATATTAATTTATTTTACAGTTTAATTAATTTTAATTAATTTTAATTAATTTTATTTTTTCGATCGTTTTCGATTTTAGTAAACTTCGATTTAAATCATTCTATACCAAAATAAATAAATAGACATATATATAGTATATATATATGTGTGTGTGTGTGTGTGTGTATGTATATGTTTATTTATTTATTTTATATACATATAATTTTTATTTTCCTTTTATAAAATTTATGCGTTGCTCATTTTCCACCTTGCACTTACGCTTACACTATTTTTATTATTATTATTATTATTATTATTATTATTATTATTTAAGCCCGATGAAGGACAGTTTTGCTTAGTTTTTTCCACCAAAAACAATTGTAGTGCGTTTTTTACTATCTATGGTTTTTTTTTTTTTTTTTTAAGGCAGTAATTATTATAATTATGTGCTACAAATCATACCTTCAGAAAAATAGAAAACAGTAATTTTCAAAGAATGATTTTCGAGTTATCAAAGTTGCTAAATTGCTTGTAGGCTACTAACACATACAAGTACATGAATTTTTAATTTTTAAAGTAAATTTTAAAGCACCATTCTGAACTGAAAAGTTTGGGTATTAAAATATATGAGTTTATATATAAAGATAAGAAACAGTTCTCTTTATTATTATCGTCATGGGTGTCTTTCTATAACTTTATATCAACACATTTCAACATATTTATATCAACATACTTCTAGGTATCGGAAATATGTTTACGAGGCTTTAAATAAACAATATTTTACAAAATATATGCAAACTTGAAGACTTCATGTTTTGCTTTAACACTTAAAACTAGTTTTAAAATATCAAACGGCAATTTTTCGAATTTCTTTCTGTAAATTGATTCACATTTATTTAAAATGAAAAAAATTACTACAATTTGCATCATAGAGAATGGTTTACCACCTGCTTATATAAACATTACCAAAGTATTCTCATAATTAAGTATTCAGCCTTTAAAAAGTAATATTCGATGAAAGAGAAAAAAAAATGGCTCTTACAGTTGGCAGCAAAATTATTGAAGCTCTAGCAATAATTCGGATGGGTACCTAAGATGGATACCTAATACAGTGAAACTTGAGTAATTCGAACTTGCTTAATTCGAAATTCTGGATAATTCGAAATTTTTACTCGGTCCCTTGAATTTTATATTAAAATAATGTTAAAAAATCGTGGATAATTCGAATTCTATTTTGGATAATTCGAATTTTTCATACGATTGCCTTTAAAATATTACAGTAAAATTTGTTTCCGGAATTTTTTCTCAGCTAAAGTGCATAATATATCTTAAAAGTCTTTCAAAAGAAGGATAAGGAAATACAAGAGAAGCCCCTAGCTAGTGCATCACAAGATATGGTGAATATACATGAACTTCGAGGGTTTTTTTAATTGAAAGTCATGCCTAATGTAGAAAGAAGATTCTATTTTTGTATCGAGTCATATGCTATGACACAAAGATTGTATTTAAAGAAGAAATCAAAAATATCTGACTATTTTTTAAAAAGTGTTGAATAATTAAGCTCGAATTAATCAAGAATCAATAATCTAAGAATCAATATATTAATATATTTTAATATATTGATTTAATGGGGGAGGGGGGGGTGTAGTTGTATTCTTAGGTACAAAGTTTATGTGTTAAATCTTTGATCGTACAGTTTTAATTTTTTAATATACCTCTTTTTTTTACAAAATAGTATATGTAATTCGAATTTTTGGATATTTCGAATTTTTCTCTGGTCCCTTCAACTTCGAATTATCCAAGTTCTACTGTACTGTTTTCTTAAGTAAATATTTGTCGAGTCATGATCTTAGTCTTATACAGTTTATGGAAAAGTAAGTTGATGATAAAAATTAACAATAAAACTGAAATATATATAATTCGTGTCGGCGTAAGTAATTTAAATTGTTTTTGTCTCTTATTGGTTCTTAATCTGTATCGCAACATTTTTGTGTCAGTCTTACTTATAAGTTAAAATCAGTTCTATTTTTGTTGTGTTGGTATTGTTTTGAATCTATTAATTGCTAAATTTTAAGGTTAAATTTTATTACGACATATATATATATATATATATATATATATATATAATTTGAAACTTTTTAGTACCATTGTAACACTCAGCAGACAAATATATATATATATATATATGAAAAGTGTGGATGTGTGCTTCAATAATTTTGCTGCTGACTGTAATGTGAAAAGTCTAAATAAAAGTCCGCCTAGTCTTCTAAAAAATATTTACATGACTGTATTTGCATTATTTCTGAATTTTTATTTTATTATTTTTTATTTACGCATTAGTATAAATTTTGAAAATAATTTTGGCAGATATTGAAAAACAACATAAGAAAGTTAATTTATAATCACTCTGTGCATACCTATTTTTTACGGCGTATGTGTTTTTGTTTTAGATTTTACATAACAATCCTTAAAATGTCTGCTCCGTTTAAAAAAGAAATATTTATTTACTTATTTATTTATTTTTTTTTTTATTCCTCGGTTATATTTATTCTGCCATTACGTATTCTTTGATTTCTATATTTTATCAGAGCAAATTGTTAAAAAACGTTTTTGCTTATTCTTATTTTCCCTTTTGAAACAGTCTTTTTAAAGAGTTTTTAAATGCAAAATGCCATTTTTTAAGATAATAACAAAAATAATCAATTGAAATTTTTGTATATTATTGAAGCAAGAAGCAGATTATATTCTATTTCACCATGTTTTTATTAACTCGCTTTCTTGTTTGTTTGTTTGTCCAGTACAAATCTTGCAATCCTTTTAAACTAACTTCCCGACTAGCTAGACATTTGAAACTTTTAGAATAGCTCCGAACACGATGACAATGCACTTTTTTAATACTTTTATTCAATTAATAAATGTTAAAAAAAAATTATATTTTTTCTTTTTATATTACGCAACTTTTTTTTTTTTTTTTTTTTTTTTTTTTCCAAGTTGATACGATAATTCATCAAACAGAATTTTAACCCCTTAACGCGCGGCGTCCTCGCTGCGAGGACGCAAAATTTAAGATCCAGCTGCAAAAATTCATCCCGGAAATTTTTTATCAAAAATTTACGTTTGTAACATAACAGAAAAGGCCGGTTTTTTTAACCTTAAAATTTAAAATTTCTTTTAGTTTAATTTAGTTCATGAAGTCCGGTGGCAGTATAATTTAAATGATCCGAATTGTCTTGCGCCGCAAAGGGTTAAAAAAGTATTTATTAATACACAAAATTGTAAAGTTTATATGATTCGACAGAGAATTTAAAAACGTGGTATATAAAAAGTTGTTTTTATCTTATAATTATTTTAAATTAGTGCATAATCCAAGTTTGAGATGAACCTATTATTATAATTATTATTTTTTATTTATGTGATTAGAAAGAATATGCTTATTTTCCTTATGTGCATTGGAAACATTATGAAGGAAGGAAAAAACTTTTTCAAATACAACCTTTTTTTTATGCGTTTCAGTGTATAGCCGGCAGCAAAATTATTGAAGCACTAGCAATAATTCCTACTTAAAAGATGGTCACCTAATACTGTTCTGTTAAGTAAATATTTATCGAGTCATGAGCTTAGTCTCATAATGTTTATAAAAAATTAAGTTGATAATAAAAAAATTAGCGATCAAACTAAATATATATATATATATATATATATATATATATGAAAAGTGTGGATGTGTGCTTGAATAATTGTGCTGCCGACTGTACATTTACACTCCTCTCCTACCCCCCCCCCCCACCCCTTTTTTTTTTCACAAATTTAAATGTACTGTGTTATTATATTCAGTATTACTCAGTATATATTTCACAATATTTTCTGCATGCAAAAAGTTCTTAATTTTAAACTCTTACAATAACTATATTAAAAGAGAAAATAATTTTTGGCTCAAAATCGAGCTCCTTCATATTTCCACAGATAATTGCTCAGAACGTGTCAAACACTTTTACGAACTGTTGTGAATCAATTCTGAAATCATTCTTATCATCCTTATATATTAGGACTGTGTCCATGATAATCTGAAATTTTTGAAGAACTATGTAGATCTCATCATTTATTTTTAATCAAATTAAAATTTGTGCATAACAGGTGTTAACGGCCCTCTTCACTTACCGTAGCCGGAAGCCCGAGCCAATGTTATTCTATGGAGAAATTTTCTTTACAAATAGCTTATTAACTAATAAATATTTTTAAATTCTGTTTTCACATTCAGAAAATTCCCAACTGTTAAATTGACGGACTTTTTTTAAAAATGTATTTTTTTTTATTTTTAATTTTTAATATTTTATTTTGAAATTGCAAAATGAAAAAATTTCACATATTGAAAATTCGTATTTTGCAGCTTCAAAATAAAATATAAAAATTAAAAAAATAATTTTTCAAAAAAGGTCCGTCAATTTAATAGCTGGGAATTTTCAGAATGTAGAAACAGAATTTACAAATATGTATTTAGTTAATAAGTGAAGAAAAATTTCCCATAGAATAACATTAGCTATGGCTTCCGGCGGCGGTGAGTGAAGCGGACCCTTAAAGGGCCATTCCATACCATGCCACTCTGGACACAGAATTAAAAATAATTATAATAATTATAGAAAATTATACAGTCGAACTGATTTGCCATTGCTTTAGAATATAAAATAGAAAACTGGGGTGTTATACTAAAGCAATGGCAAAACAATTCGAATATGTAATTTTAAAAAATTAATTTAAAATTTTGTCACAGGTGTGACATGTTATGGAATGGGGTTCTAAAGAAATTCAACTTTTAAAAACAGCGCGCGGGGTTGGGTGGGATGTGTTATATAAAGAAATCGAAACTATAGGTTTTCAGTTTATCTGAAAGTGCTTGTACCTGCGATAATGACTTATATAGACTTATTTTGTCATTCTTTACCAGCGGGGTTTGAACTTTTATTTTTATCAAATATGTAAACCTGTAGTTTTAATTTAATTTCAGCAGTATAAATAAGATTAAGATGTTTTCCCTTGATTAAAAAAAAAGTAATAATATGCCAATTATTTTCTGGTTCATTTTATATAGAAAAAACACCTTTTCAAGGATAAAAACACTTTGTACCTCAATGCAACTGAAATACAAACCTAATCACACTCTTTTACAACTACATTATATTATTAGAGATTATCATTAGAGACTTGTAATTTTTTTTTTTTTTTTTTTTAATCCTATATCTATAACAATTTTGTGAAAGAAAAAAATATCTGCCCGAAACTTTTTAGAAAATGTTGTATTTAAAACAGTTGCATATCCTTATAAAATTCAAAATTTAGCAACAAAATGGTCAAATCGTTATTTAGGCAACTAAAAGTTAAATAACTTTAAAGTGCATTAAAAAATAAATAAATAATTAAATAACAGGAAAATAAAATTAATGGAATGATAAGGAAATAATTTGCTTTTGAAAATTCAATAGTGCGTAACTTTTTTTTTTTTTTTTTTTTTTATTTAAGTAAAACAAGGATTATAATTTTAAAAATATATTTGATCCTAGTAACTTTTAAATAAAAGATTTTTAATTGCAATGACTTATAAAATTATTAATTTCATTACACACGAAAACAATTCAACAATTTCATTACACATGAATTAAAGAATAATTCCACTCATAACATATTCTAAGCAACTTTCTAACTTTTTCAAAATTTATTGTTCATTCTCCCTATTTAAACACCAGAATCTTCTCAAAACACATATGTAACATAGTTTCTTTTAATAAAAAATTTAATATCACTTTTTTTTTTTAACTATTCATCTAATTTTGAACATTATATGACTTTTTGGCAACTATTATACAATATTTTAAAATCTATTAATGCACAATTATTTTTTTTTATCTAATTAATAAATAACATTTTATAAAATTTTCATAACTTTATATTTATATATATATATATATATAATGATTGTATTATTAAGTAATTACTAACAATTTTAGAATTATTAAGTAGAAATAACCATTCTATAAAAATAAAATTTAACTATCATGGGAGAAAATTGTAATTTTTAATTATAATGAATATAATAACCATTTTAAGCTGTGCAATAAATTATAAAATAGATTGTACGATATATGAAATTCATTTTAATTTTATTTCAGTTCTTCTTTAATATTATTTTATCATAGCACAAATGATGTCCGAACGATATAAAGGGGGAAAAATAATAATAATAATATATATATATAAATATATAAAATAAAAAATAACATTTATAATAAAAAATAAAGCCAATGCACCAAGTATGTAATTATAATAAATCATAAATTGGTAGATAACAAATAAATAATATTTTAAAGAATTATTTATAGAACAGTTATTTTTATTATATATATATATATAAAAAAAACCCAGTTTATATATAAAAAAACAAAACTTAAATTAAAAATTATTACTTCTAAGTTTAAATAATTTATTTGCAAATAAACATGCACGAAAAAGAAAAAATCGATATTTTTAAAAAATAATAATAATTTATTAAAAAAAAAAAAAAAAAAAAAAAAAAAAAGACTAATTTAAAGTTGTAACCGAAAAAATTTTGTTTTAGAAGCGCTATTTTTATTTTCTATGCTAACATCTTTGCACAGTCTGTAAATAGAGAAAAAGTAATATAATATTAACATATATCCAAATGTGAAAACAGTGTTCATGACATGCTATATATTTTTCCGATTTAAATGACAATATTTTATTCTCAGTAGGTAATTTTAAATTTTAAAAATAATCAGCGAGGTGTAATTAATTTAGTGTTATTTTAAAATATTACAAGAAAAATATTATTTATTTCTATAAATAATACTGCATAGTAAATTCATTACTTTTATTAAATCACAAATGAAAGTTTCAATAACACATCAATAAAAATTCATTTAATTTAAGACGTAAAAAAAAGGGGGTTATGCAGATTTTTTATTTTATTTTATTTTTTAACTTAAATAAGTTGTGTTCATTATCAATAAATGTTAAAGATAAATCTGAAAATTTCAGTAGTAATCATATTCAAAGTTGTTTTTTTTTAAATCATACTAAAATTCTTTGTGCATTAAAACTATTTATTGCCCTTTAAAAATCTTTCAAAACACAACAAGAACAAATGTGCCTTTTCAAAAATCAAATTTATAATATTCAATTTAACTATATATTTACAATATTTCAATTTGTTATGACTCAAAATAATATTTTGTATTATTATAAAAAATAATAATAATAAATTATTTATTATACAGTTTCAATATGTTAAATTACTTTTAAAAAAATCTAATCTAGTATTTTTTTTTTTTTTAACAAAGGATAATTTCAGTTTAAACCATTCATTATTATTAATTAATGTGTCATATATATATATATATATATATATATATATATATATATATATATATATATATATATAACGTATTCTCATGCTTTTATGTGTATAATATATGTGCTCTTTTCATATTATAGTAAATAAACAATTTTTAAAATATAACAATTCATAAAAGCAATATACTTCAAAATCTATTGTAAATTATTCTACTAAAAATTAACTTACCGAGACTGTGTGCTGTCTTGTGTGCAATGAAAAAAAAGTGGTTTAAAATGTATTATTAAAACTTAGAATAGTCATAGCCATGTACAGCTGTCCTTGGACTGTAATTGTACGATGCACCAACTCCGAAGTTCATCTGGCAGCTCGGATTGACCACTGCTGTCGTGGACGACGATGATACAAGGCGTTGGCCATCAAATAATTCCCTCATAACAAAATTACTGTTAGTGTCAGGGTATAAAGAGCAGTCTGGTGTGCTGCTTTGCAAGGAATAATTCCAACCCGTTGTTGAAGAACTAGATGCTGCAGTTGCAGTTCTATTCATGTAAGATGTTTGTTGAGGTGAAGGTGGCATAGTTAGCCCACTATGTCCAGCAGATACGCTGTATTGTCCAGCATCGTCAATACCGGAATTCATACCTGCAGGCAAGCTGCTATTGCTGTTGCTGGAGCTTGTACGAACACCTGATCTCGAAACACTACTTCGTCCACTGGTTTCTCTCTCATATCCACAATTAGGAGATACAGAACAATTGTAATTTATTGTTGATGTACTCGGAGAAGCTGTACATGGAGATAGAGCCAGTGAAGAACAAGGAAAGCCGCCCGTTCTGTTACCGTACGGTAAATTACCAAGTCCATTACTGGTTACACAAGATCTAATATTGGAATTAATGCCTTGTCGGGAAGATAATGTACTGCTTAAAACATCTGACATATGACCACCGGGAGAGTGTGTACGAGGATCCCTAACCAACAAATCTACAGAAAAACTTGAAAGAGCTGTACCGTCCACCACAGAGTTATCAACAAATGCTGTGGATGTCACAGGACTGATATTACTCGGCATTGTTGGACTTGTTTTTACTCTATCATATTTACAGTCAGTTCCCATTAGTCTTTGCATACACGATGGATTAAAATGGAGATTGTTGTGTCGAGGATCAACCATATCCTCATCCATGGGTTCGGCCTTTGGGATAACATTACTTAATTGTAGAGTATGACTCGTTCGCTGCTGAGGCGACACTGAATGTCGTTCACTATGTTTCGGAGTGGATTCCACGTTATTGGTCACGCAGACTGTTTTCATTGCAAGATTGCCGCTGGTCTGTTTAGATTGTACACTCTCTTTACCGGATTCCTCTCGCTTAGAGGAATGTTGTTTTTTCAAGATATCTTCATCCTTTTCTCGAGAGACATCAGTTTTTTTAAACCGCCTACGTCGACGTAAGTAACTTCCATTATCAAACATGTTCACACTGTCAGGATCTAAAGTCCAGTAGCTGCCTTTACCAGGTTTTTTATCATCCCTCGGGATTTTAACAAAACAATCGTTCAAACTAAGATTATGTCGTATGGAATTTTGCCAGCCTTGTTTATTTTCACGATAGTACGGAAAACGATCGATTATAAATTGGTAAATGCCATTTAGAGTTACTTTTTGTTCTGGAGAGTTCTGTATTGCCATGGTGATGAGAGCAATGTAAGAAAATGGTGGTTTCACCATATCTTTTGACGGCTGAGTTGCTGTCTGATGCATTGCTGCCGTAGGCGCGTAAGGAGTTGCATACGGTGACGGACGGACAACTGCGCTCGTGCCGTAACGTTCAACAGCTTGTTGTTGATGTTGTCCCATTGCGTAAGGCATGGACCCATTACTGGCTGCAGCAGCATTCATACTCATACTTGGGTATCCATCGTAACGGTAATAACCGTGGTGCTCTCCATAAAGAGGATGCATTGTTTCTACAAAGTGAAAATTTTCGGAAACAAAGGCAAAAAGAGAAAACTTTGAAAACCAATTTTTGCCCTATTCTTTCTCACGTGTGATCTTCTTTTACAGAGACGGAGTCACTCTACCATCACAGAAAACCAAGCTGGCATCATACCAAAACATTGAGTCCGCACGCAGCATGTGCGTATGCCCGCTCGTGCGTTTTCAACACGAATGACGGGATGATCGCTGCGGAAAATGAGTGTAGGCCCGTTCAGAGAGAAAAAGAGGAGCGAGCGAGAGTAAAAGGAAGTGAAAAGATGAAGGCTCGCTCTGGAGGGAGAGGGGTAGAGAGGATTCAGATGACGAGCCGAGAACCTGAAGCCACTGATGCAGGGGGAAAAGGGGGGAATCAAAATTGAAAAATCCTGACCGGCTTTTTAGGCCTAGCAGGCGGAAAAGCTCTTCTACTCCCCGGCTTAGAATTTTACGGTTTTACCGATGTGTGCTCACCGCTGTTATTCGCCGACCCCACCCCCTCTGTTACGCTCGACCAATAGAAGCGCAGCCGGGCGGAGAAGTCGAGCGGGGTGTCCTGACGCGAACATACTTCGTAATATCCCCCCTCCCCATCTTTACTAGTTTCGCGGCGAAATTTAATTGACGGTAGAACTCCTGGAGGGGTTATACACTTCTGCATTCTACTGCATCCCCCTGCTCCACTATGCTGGATGAGGCAGATAAGGAGGTAGGATCCAAGGGCGACATTCGAGCCAGTAATTCAATCTGGAAGATTATAGAACTCTCTCCCTTACGAATTTTGTTTTTCTTGTGGCAGTTGGTTTGTTTGTTCCGTTTTCACGCTTTTGTTTGCTTACTTACAGGTGTGTTGAAATGTAGAGTAGTTTACGGATTTTTTTCTTTTTTGCGTTGAGTAATCGGGTTGCGTTGATTTTTTTTCTCGCTTTTCGGTCATTTATTCTTCTTTATGAATATTTCCTTGCGCTCATTTGTATTGAATTATCGATTATTGCAAATTGCAATCTCTGTAATATTTTTTATACGTCGTAGCCACTATTCCTTGTATTGAGTGTTCAATAAAATGTTAATTTATTCCAGAAAATATACGCTTGTTTTAAGATATTAATCTAAGTATTATTCATACTATAAAATTATTTTAGTAAATTAAATATAAGAATAAAATTTTAAAGAATGATCAGGTAATGAGAGAAAGAATGAATATATATATATATATATATTAAAATTTTTCATTTAATTTAGTTAAAAATATATTTAAAATATTGTAACAATTTAATTGTTTTCGTTTTAAATCATTTCCAACATTCAAAACAAACTCTATATAATATGAAAAGTAAATAGGGTTGGTGCTCCAGTGATTTGCATGCTCCAGTAATTGACATCTATCCCGAAATAATTAATAAATAAGAAAAATAATAAAATCATATATTTTACATATAAGAATTTTAACATTTTATGTCAAACACTGGAGCATAGGGTGCTAATAACTGGTAAAATGAATAACTAGCAGTGTCAAACACTGGAACATAGGGTGCCAATTACTGATAAAATGAAAAACTGGCAGTGTCAATTACTGGAACATTGAGTGGGTGTCAAATAAAAATTCATAAAGAAAAATAATTGTTATCAAATGTAGGGGAGACCCGTGTACCTAGAGCCGCTTTTTTTTCAATGCCCCAAAACAAAGCCCTTGACCTATTTAAAATTATCAAACTGATATGTGCATATTTTTAGGATTAATTACTTCCAATTGCGATTAACATAAATACCTAAAATAATAAATTCCGACAAATAGAAGGTTTTAAAAAAAACTTCACTCGTGGCCCTAGGTACAACACCCTCATTGTACCTGGGGCCAGACCTCATTGTACCTAGGGCCATTCTTAGAATTTATATTTCACTTTCTAATGAATAGAAAATAAGCATATAAACACATATTTTATTTAAAAAAATCAAGTAATATATTTATTTATCATATAATAATTATCATGTTGTTGCTTTAATTTAAAACACATATTTTTTCATTCTTTTTTTTTCTCTTCGGGATATTCTAACAAAACGTTTTTTTTTTTTTCTTTTCTTCAATTTCTTTTTTCTTCTGGAGTGTCTCTTGCATTTTTAGATCTCTCTGGTTTTCGGTCACATCTTTTCTTTGATGTGGGGCGTTTTTCTTTAGGTTAAGATTTTGTTTAGGCTCGTACATGTTAAAGCATGACACGAAAAGATGTTAGATGTTGAAGGTTTCGAAATTTCAACAGGACACTAAACAGAGACATCCAGTTCTATCATTGTTGGTTCACTTTCTTCCTGGAAAGTCTTTTATTTATTTATTTATTTATATTTATGGAGGGATTTTGTCTTTCAGTCACATTTGAACTTAAATATTCATCCTCAATGAATGTGTTTTGATTCATTGGCCATATGCCGGATACACGAAAGCCTGATAGAATGTTTACAGGCGGATAGGATTTGCCAACATTTTCAGCAACGTCATATATAGTGATTGGTTTACCAGAGTTTTCCAGCATCCAATTACTACAGGCTATACTGTGTTTCTTAACACTTTTGCGACCGCTGACGTAGATTCACGTTATTTGAAAATATGAAACTTCACCAGTGGGCGTTTCTTTTGCAATTTGTATATTATTTGTTTCTAAAAAATATACACAATATTCATATTTGTATAATCAGTATACAATGTATGCAAATACTTTGATTAGAGAGTGTATGATTATAATGCATATCCATTTGTAATATAAATGTCAATACGGAAAATTTTGTTTTGAAAAATTGTAACTTATGAGAAAAACGCCCACAGGTGGACCTTACTGTCAAAAAGACAAAAACATGCGGTCGCGAAAGTGTTAAAAGGTCCAAACACACTGGCCCTAGGTACAAGGCAGCTATGTGGCCCTAGGTACAAGTTTTGGTAACTTCATTCAAAATGCCTTCCACTAAAAAATCTACATGCAGAGAAGACTAATTAAATATCTCATTTATTACTCAATATAACAAGCAACATTATACACTAAAAATGAAAGAAAAATATTTGACTTGCCTTTGTAAAATAGCGAAAGAGATGAGCTGCAAAATTTTACTTCAAACCATGTAAATTCGTTTTATAAATGTAACTTGTCAAAACTTTCCTCAGATTTCCTCAAAACTTTTCCCTCAGATGTTCTAAAGTAGTTGTAAAAGTAGCAGTTGATGTTGTTACTCGCCCAATTGAGTATTAAAACTTAACATTAAATATTATTCAAATAAAGTGGGGTGGCCCTAGGTACATGATGGCCCTAGGTACACGGGTCTCCCCTATATATTTTAACATATATGTGGTTCTGAATGTGTTTCATACCATATGTACCAACTTAAGATTTCTAAAAATATTTTCTCATGACTAGAACATTAAAAACATCAGTGATTGCTCTAAAAGTGTCAACCACTGGTGCACTTACTCTACTACTTTATTTTACACTTTTCAAAAATAAATAAATAAATGATAATAATTCATTTCGGAATAACTACTTTTCGATTCGTGGGAAGAGTTTTAAGCAAAA